>JAODJW010000040.1:15445461-15457844 GCA_026777045.1 Hyperopisus bebe
CAATGTGGCATCCTTTCATTCCTAACACATTACGCTGTCCATATCAGAATAGAAATCCAGCATGTTTTTTTCCAGTTGAGATCTGACGCGTTTTCAAAGTGCTCCTTTAATTTTTTTTTGAGCAGTGTATGTTAGCTATAGCGATATTTGCATACAAGTGCATTTAATGTAACAATACTGCATCCAATCAGATAAGAGCGGGATGTTGTCTAAACTCTTACTATTAACCATTTTAGCATAGAGAATCTCATTTGGCAATTTCAAATGAAGAATTTAAACATCTTCAAACTTTCATATGAAAAGCAACCACATACAGCCTTTAGAAGAAAAATGAAAAGCAAATCAGTTATGTCCAACATGAACTGGACCAACTTGTTAAAGTTCCCCTTTCGCAAAATATGTGGTCATCACAGTCCAATGGAGAGCCAGAAAGAAATGGGGGTGAGAAATATCAAATGTATGAACTGAGAGCTGGAAAAAAAACAGAGGGGTGGAGTCACCTACATGGAGAAATAAGAAAACAAGCAAGAGGAGGAGGAGGAGTAACGCAGAGAAAGGGCAGCATTTCCTGTTCAAACACAACAAGATCGGACAGGAGCCATCAGCAGAGCAGCTGCTGCAGCTGTATGGCTTGGTGCCGGTAGCTAAAGAAAGGCGTGGGGGGGCAGCCGAGTGAACGGAGGGGAAGCAAGACGGGGGATCATGGGCTGGCGTTACCGAGGCCAAGGAAGCGAAGCAGGGCCCTCCAGGCTCCTGGACCACAGCAAATGTAAGGATTCAGAGCCTTTGCTGGGGCCGGACTTTCGTTACTTTACTTGGAATGATGCAAAGAGCCCAAAGAAATATGATTTGACTTTTTACCAATGTTTTGTACTAAGAAAAGGGATGGAACAGCCTGACCAATGCAAATGTACACAGCTGTTCATTCAGTGTACTGAAGAAACAACCATCTAAACTAAATTGTATAATCATATAGAACTGTTACAATTACTCAAACTCCATTATTACAAAGCATAGATTAAAATTTTCCTTATCAATTACTCAACAATATGGCAGAAGGAAGGCAACGCATAGTAGACAAAGGACTAAATGTAGGACAGAAGCATTTGTCAATGAAGGTGAATAAAAATGCAGTCATCTGTCAGTACTGCAAAACTTAAATAATCACCACAGAATGACTGCAATACAACTACATCTTAAAAGCCATTCAGGCTTGATGAACTCACCCACTAATACTAGGTTAGCCACACACACACACACACACACACACGTGTGTGTGCCAATTAGCCCAGCCTGCCTGTGTCACCACATTGACTAATTATTTTGCTTAATTTATTCTCTACGATTCCCATATGTCAAAGTAAATCGCTGCTAAAACAAAGGTTAGCCCAGTCGCTTAGCCGCATCATTATACGTGGTACTCATAACCAAATTAATAATAGTTCTATTTTGTGAGTGTATTGCGTGTTAGGACTGAATGATACTGGAAAAAAGTTCACATTGCGATATTTTAAGTGTTTACTATATTTATGGGTTGAAATTAACTAAACAGCTAAATAGAACTTATCTACCAACAGTGTCTTTCAAATAAGTTTGTGGCGTTGCTGTGACACAAACAATGCCGGTAAATCACTCACTTCTACTAGATCAAATACAAAAACTCATGGCCATGGGTGGAAATTAGCGGGAGAGCATTTTAAACTGGATTTGAGAACGCACTTCTTGAAAGAGCGTGTAGGTGGAGTATGAAATAGTCTTCTTGTTAGTGCAGCGCAAGCTAAAACCTTGGGTTCCGTTAATTCAGAGATAGATAAGATTTTAACAACTTTAACCTATTAGTTGAATTCTCCCCAAGTAAGATTGATGAGCCAAATGGTCTCCTCATATTTGTATGCTTTACTGTATTTATGGAGTACAGAATATCAGTTCTTGCTCACTTATCTCCCTTTATCTCCCTCTAATTTTTTTTTATCTTCTCACAAACATGCCACACGATCGCCGAGCAAGTCCAACAGCAAGGACAGGAATGAGCATGACCGTTTGAGCGCTCGTGCAGAGCTCATTGAAAAGCAGCGGTGGTAAACTTTAGACTGATTTGTTTTTAACATATAGGAGATAATGCCGAAAAAGACCATCATTAAAATTGTAAAGTTAAGTAAGTTTTGTTGTCTTTCATGGAGTAAAAATTTTTTAGCACAACTTATTGACGGTTTGAACCAGCAGACTATCACGGTCCTTGTGATGTAATGATCGCATGTACCTGAAATGCCATGTACCTGAAATGCCATGTTGATATTGACACTGCACATCACGCCTGTCAGGGCAGCACACGGCCGCTGTGTGTGTGTGGAATTCACATGTTCACCCTGTTCCTGCGTGCCTTTTCAGCAGATCCTACAGCTTCCCTCCACTGTCGAAAAACATGCAATTTAAGTGAATCAGAGTGCCTAAATTAACAGTATGGGACTAAGTATGCACCAGTTAAAATGTATATTGCATTATATATTACAAATGATTATTCGATGAATCAGACGAACTGGTAAATTACTCAATTTTTGATATAATTAATAGTAACAGCCTGATAAACATATTTTCATCACCATAACATGACATAGTGATCATTCTAAGAGAGCGCGAGCTTCCACTTACCCAGACTGTAGCAGAGAACACTAGTACCTTAGACTTATATTTAGCATTGAGTAAACTGTAGTTACATATGGACCATTCATTAAATCAAAAGGTGACCGTATAAAAAGATGGCATCTCATGTCAGGAGACTGCCAATACTAGCAAGTTTGCTGCAATTACAGTGAACAAATCTAGGTGGTGCTAGGTCACAGTTAAAAAGGCAGTGGCATTTGATGTGGCCGGTATAAAACCCAGGTTTTTCTGGCTTGCTTGTTGGCCAGACAATGCCTTTGTTTTGCAGCCAGTCCTGAGTCCACTTCATACCAAACAAGAGAGGACACAGACAAAACCATATACAGGATGACAATTGCAACCGGACTGGAAGTGAGAGGGACATTCCACTGGACACCATTCTGTATGCATCACAGTCAATTAAGAGACAAGTGCCTTGTTTACAAAAACTCAGCATCGCCCACAAACTCTTCCAGCCACCACTGTGCATGAACAAGAGTGTTAAATTGGTATCTTTCCCCCTTCTCATTTGCTCACTCGACATTGAGGCAACAGCTTACATTTAAACACATGCGGTCCAAATAAAATAGTCAATCTAGCACAGGTGGTGATATAAGGATCTTGGAGAATCTCGCATACAATCGACATGTGGAGGGTAAAAGCCATTCTTTATCGTATACTCAGCAAGTATACTCACAGTATATTCAGCAAGTATACTCACAGTATACTCAGCAAAACAGGTTTATAATTGCTTCATGCACAGTATAAAGTGCTAATTAGCGAGGACAACCTAAACAATTCTACTAATCAAAGTTTTGGGAACCTTTAAGGCAGGGGTAGGGAACCTCAATCAGCTAATAACAGTGGGTCTTCAGGATTAGAGTAGAGAACCACTGATAAATTATTGGCTGATGGAGAGGCCATCCCAAACACCCGCACCCATACCGGCCCTCCATGGGACAGGTTCCCCACCCCTGCTTTAAGGGCTATATGAAGGCTCAGAGCTGACCACACTTTCAGTATCTCACTACCATGATACTTATAACTACTTGCTATGACGCACATGCCATGCAAAACATGTAATTTGACACAGTAGAAGCATTTCCAACATGAGAGGTCTTATTACATCTAGATAAGCACAATAACTAAGAGTGGCATATAACACCACTGATAACCAGCGGAATGTTGCTCTAAGACTGACAGAGTCAGCAGACCTACTGTAGAGCTTCTGTTCCCATCCCAGCACAGGAGAGAGGGTCGGCACTCAGCTTTGCAGTACAGTTAGAAATGGAGTTTCGGGTTCGACTGATATGCAGATCGATGAATGACATTACAGACCATCCGATACACATCAGCCTAAAGATGATGCCCTAAAACCAAATCACCACAGACTAAATATTACATTTTTCACCACATAATCCGCTACACATTTTAAATGATGCCACCATTAGTATTTGATACTTGATAGAAGCATCGATTCTAAAAAAAGACCCTGACACTGCAAGCTGGACAGGAATTATGCCGTCTCCAAGTTCTCTGTACATTACAGAAACTGCTGTGCATTAGAAGGACGGATGAATGTACTTTATTAATCCCAAATGTAAAATTCTGGCACTATTGTACTATGAGGTTTATTTCCGTAATCGATTTTTGAAATGAGCAGAGAAGGAGAAGACTAAAATGGTTTTGAACCCATCAATATATTAAAAATATTTACTTAAATGTGAAGTTGATGCTAAAAAGTAGTTTTATTGGAGTATAAAGAACTGTGATGGGTTGGCGCCCCATCCTGGGTTCTTCCCTGCCTTACGCCCGTAGTCTCTGGGATAGGCTCTGGACCCCCTGCAACCCTGAGTAGGATGAGCGCTTACAGAAAATTAAAGGGTGCGGATATAAAGAACACCTAAATAAGAATTCAAGGACAGGTAAAAGTGTGGAAACTATGAATAGAAACAATCAAGCTTAGCTTAAAATTTAGGAATCCACCTAACAGAGGAAACCCTCGGCAAAGCAGAAACTTAATGCAAGAAACGTGTTACTTAAAAGCCACACAGCATTTCTGGATACGTGAGGGACAGCGCAACCAAGACAGCAGCCTGTGATGAATGGACAGCCATTGTAAGGTCATGACCCTAGGGGAAGGAAGTGATTAATGTCATGGGAATTAGGCACCAGAAATGTACACAAACAGCCAGGCAGAATGTCAAATGGGGATTTGGCTGAGACCAGCAAAGTCTTCCGCTCCAGAGTATAAATAGACTGATGTGTGCTGATGAAATTCCTCACGCACACACACACTGATGCACGCGCAGGCTTCTGCGGTCTGAGCTATGCACCTAGACTCCCCCCTTGCTTCCTACAGATCACAGTTTTTGTTATCCGCTTGCCTCACAGATTGCAGGACAATACTATAAGACAACATAGCCAAGACAGCCGTGGACATTGGAACACGCCTCCTATACGCCAAAACACAGGCTATGAAAGAGCCGGCAAACCATACCTATGAACCACACTAAAACTAGGCCGCCATCATCCCATCCACGTTCCTTTTTGCGTCTCTCTCGAACAGGGGACCAGACTGCCTCTGCAAACCACAGCAACACTTAAGTGACTGAATTTAGGAACATGAAGGAAAATCAATAACCAGGGATAATCCATTCATGAGTAATTCACTGACCAAAATTATCCCGGGTTTTGTAGCAGTTTACTAGCAACCTAATTAAAACTCAAAAGGCCATTCAGGCTGTGAAATTTGCAACAACATGCATCCACAGGCTGATGCAAATACAATATCTTTACAACATCATGAGCAAAGACAGAAATCTAAAGTCATATGTATTTTTTTTTTTTTTTTAAATACGCTGTACTTTCCTGCATAACAAGTCAATTTACCACATAACCACATAGGCCAATCTAAAAAAAAAAAAGTGACTGTGCAGTTTTTCTAAGATCCCACGGGTATTCTCACACCATAAGCAGGGCCCGTCAGCGAACAGTATTATCTTTGAATTATGATTCTTTAGCTGGCACTTTTATCCAATATTACCCACATAGATACAGCTGAATATCTCCAGGGAGCAGTTCAAGTTAAGCACATACTACGATGCTTCAGTCAAATCCATCAAAGCTACCGGGCACACCAGCGATTCCATCATATATTTTTAATAAGCGAGTTGAGGATTACCATCAGGAGATTTGTTCCCATAACAAAACACCCTCGGTTTTTGCTTCTGAATAGAATGGCTTCCAAGAGCAGGTGGTCTCCGAGCCCGCTCACTGCTGGAAATGTACCCTTTGACCACGTCTTTCCTCTTTGTCATGCTGTGAGCATCCCCCATCCTGCACTGTACTCCCAGTCAACAGCCTAACCCTGATCGAGCAGATGCAAGTCACGGATGCCCAGCTCCGTCCCAGCTTTCCGAGGCCACGAAAACAAGCTTGCATTTCACCAAAATGCGGTCCGACGTAGCCCAGTTTCCCACGGCTTACCGACTGCTACACTACTGACGTTCCACCCCACGCACACTTTGAAAAAACAGCTGCCTCCCCCAAATAACAGAGTGATTATGTATGTGAAATAGTTTAAGATATGTTTTGTATTGTTAATCATAGTAAAAGACAGACATGTACACAAAAACCAGTCTAAGAGTTACTTGTTTGACTATATGTTTTAGTCGTTTAAGACAATATAATCATAACAACAGAAGGAGGTTGATAATTCATGCAGTTGCAGATCCCGAACGGGGTGGGGAGAAGGCACCAGGGTAAATTCTAGCCTTGAGTAAAGGCCTCACTACAGGAAAGCACTTTCCCAGTCTTCATCAGATGTTTTGTACCACATTCCCAACGCTCAGAGGGAACAGATGCACAGATATTAGCGGTGGCCCACATGGACAGATTACGTGCCCAAACAGCATTATATGGATACAAAACAATTCAAGCAGAAGTTCTTTTTCAACTTCTTGTTATAAATATCATTGCTAGTAGGAATTATTAAGGGACTAAATCTCCATCTCCAAATATGGATTGAAAATAAGCACATATTTCATTGTAAAGAAGAAGGGAAAAAAAATGCTTGGATTCTCCAAGACCACAAGACGACGACAGATTGATCTGCAGAAAGTATCTGATATTTGGTAGAACAGAAGCATCTCTCAACATTCTCTCCAAAGTCTGCCTGTTCTGCGTTAGATTTCATGTCATCTCCATGCTGTGTACCCAGTAGGTGTGTTTTCAAGCTGTGCTGGGGGTTCACATCGTTCCTTGGAGGAGTAGAAGAGAAGTAGCTACTCCATAAGATAAGGCTACTTCAGGCCCAAGTAAACCCTTCCAAAAAAAAAACCTATTTAAATAAGAGTGATAAAGAACTGCAAAAACTGCAATATTTAAGAAAAGTGTTTCATTAAAATGGAAGTAATAACCATTATTGATATTTTATTGACCCATGCAGGGAATTTTTTTCTCCTCCTCCAACATGCTCTCTGTAGATGAGAACAAGCTGGCCACAAAAGGCAGCCACCCATTGCAGCACCCAGGGAACTGGGGGTTAAGGGTCTTGCTCAAGGACCTGCAGACTTTCTGGTCACAGGCACAGAGGCTTAGCCCACTGAGCCACATACTGTCCCCGGTGTTAAAAAAAAGGGGGAAAATGTTATTCCTACAGGTCCATATTTCATAAGCTGAACGCATCTGGTCACATGCTAAAATGGTATAACACACAGAGTTATCTATGACATCTGACCCAAGGAACATTTCATGCACATTATAATATCGGAGAAATCATTTTTACTTTCAACACGTGCAAGTACATAGTGTGTGTTTATTCAAATTTCCTTAAAAGAACTCATTAGATTACATTTTCAAACCTATTTAAGTGATGACCTTAACTCATATCCAGCCCTAACCTTAACCATAAGTAAAAAAAAAACAAAATACAAGTCTTTTGCTAGTTTTAGTTTTTTGATTGCAGTCACCGATTTTTATTAAATTGAGGTTATCCTTATGAGGCCCGGAAAAAATGGTCCCCATAACGTCAAAACAACATGTTATCACGTCATGGGGACATTTGGTCCCCACGAAGTAAGGTATACCTGGACCACACACACACACACACACACACACACCAAGCTAATCGCAGAGAAATGACCAGTGGTGTTCCCCTTTATTAAAAATTCATTTCATGACTGTGAATACTTAATACATCTTTTAGCTTTTAAAGCTGTATCATTATACAGTGCAAATTAACATCCCCATGCCCATTAAATATTAAACTTCTGCAAGATTGAATATGTTAATACAAAACTCAACCTGATAATGTTATTAGTGGATCGCCCCCTGCATTTCCCTGTGTAAGTAGTGCCTGGGACTTTGGCTTTATGGTGCTTCATGAAAAAAACAGCAATACATCTAAGGGGATTTATGAAGAGCACCCACTATTGCCACATGTAGGCAGATATACATTTATGGCCAGTTTCCCAGTCAAGGATTAAGCCTAAGCCTAAGCCTAAGCCTAGACTAGCTTTGAGTTACAATGGTGAATCTCCATTGAAACGGCAATTTAGTCCAAAACTAGTCTTAATCCTTGTTCGGGAAACCGGCCCATTATGTAGTTTTTGATGAATCTCAAATGAAGGCTGTTAAATGGTAATCTTCCAAATCCTGGCTCCGCTTATCGGATTTTACCTTCATTTTAAGTCACGGTTCTTATGAATTTGTTTTTGGACTGAATTCATTGTCATGTGACAAACAAGGTGCTAGAACGCCTAAACACAGAAGACTAAACGAAAGAAAACTGCGAAAAGGAAGTGACCAAAGATAAAATCAACCTCTTCATGCATCTTGTGCAAATACACACATAGTTGCATGCATGATAAGAGTGCTTTCTAGTTTGCCCCAACATTAGAGGAAGCAAAGCGTGCATATGGACAGAAAATCCATAGCCACTTCCAGAACAGACACATAGTGCATGTGGCAGGGCATCCTGACTGACACTGACTACAAGCCTCAACCACAAGTGCGGAACAGTGATGCTTCCAGTCCAGATGAGCTGCATAACTTCCATGAATGGTTTGAAGCACTGAATGAAACCCCTGCAAGGAAGACCATCCCTCTCTTCAATGACCAGACACTGTGTCTGTGAATAGCTGATGTGCGAAAAACTCTGTCCAGAGTAAACCCATGTAAGGCTGCTGGACCAGGCAATATTCCTGGCTGTGTGGTCAGGGAGTGTGCAAGACGAACTGGCAGATGTCTCCACTGAAACACTATACAGATAAAAGCATTGGGACACCTAGCCATTACACCTACAAGAACGTTTATGACATCTCATTCGAAATCCACAGACACCAATATGGAGTTGCAGTTATAACAGCTACCACTCTTCTGGGAAAGCTTTCAACAAAATTTTGGAGTGTGACTACAGGAATTCTTGCCCATTCATCCAGAAGAGCATTTGTGAGGTCAGGCACTGATGTTGGGCATAAAGATCTGGCTTGCAATCTCCGTTCCAGTTCATCCCAAAGGTGTTTGATGGGGTTCAGGTCAGGGCTCTGTGCAGGCCAATCAAGTTCTTCCACAACAAACTCGTATACCATGTGACCTTGCTTTGTGCAATGTGGCAGAGACACACTGGAACACAATAGGGCCTTCCCCAAACTGTTCCCACAAAATCGAAAACACAGAATTGTCCGAAATATCGTTATGCATATGAAGACATATTTAACCAATGTGACATTTAGGTAATAGTATTGATTCAAAGACTGGAAACTGATGACCAGAGTGAACAATTATAATAAGCAAAGAATATTTTTTTCAGTCAGTGGAATCATTAACACCAATTCTCCCTAAACAATAAAGAGACCATTGTAGTTTGCTGTTAAGTATATACAATATTGTTTACCATAAAACGGCAGAATATTTTTATAGTGTTTGACTTATCGGCCTTTTGATTTAAAACAGAATAACTGCACCAAGCGTATGCAGAAAAATATACTTTTGACCACTAAAAGTTAACTTATGGACCATTAAATTCATCTAACAGTATATATATTTCAGTTCAATGTAACTAACAGTTGTAGACAGAAAATAAAGCATTTTTACATGTTTAAATAATAGTGCATTATCACTATGCACATGACATCATTCAAAGCGAGTGTGCTCCACCTCCTCGTATAATAAGGGTCACAGTTGGAAACCAGCATTAAGGAGCAAGACCACTACCTACTATGTTAGAGTGTGAATGAGATAGTTACTGGTGCTGGATTATGTACGATATTATTATATGTGTATATTTACAATATCGATTTCATTTTTTTGAAAATAAAAATGGTTATAAATGGTTATCATCAATACCGTTATATCGTGACACTCCTACTTCGAGAAGCTAGTCATTAGGCGCACGAAAGCCGGACTCCTCACCACACAGTTTACCTATCACCTAGACCACTCTACTGAGGATGCCATTTCATACACCACCCACTTCTCCCTTTCACATCTGGAAAAAATAACACATACGTCAGAATGCTGTTCATCGACTTCAGCTCAGCATTCAACATCATCACCTCGTTGCAGTTCATGGAAAAGCTACCGGGCTTCAACACCTCCCTGGGTAATGGAGTACTGAACCTCCTAACCAGAGTCCTCAGACACGGTAAATAAAGGCCACGGCTACTATGCGAGGAAATATGGTAGGAAGGACAGCTTGTCACACTTTTAGGTGCTTCTCATCCTGGAAAAGTCTGGACACCCCTGCTACACACCATGTTCATGTAATAGAATATGTCTTCATCTCATATTTCATCAACTGGCTACGATGTCTTGTCTGATGAGCAGTAATGGACCAGAATGGTCTATCCATCAGGGCCCACAGCCTGGAAGGCTTCAGTAGTATTCAATGGACAGCAGAGAGAGATGGGGTCATAGATCCAGCAGATTCAAGTGGTCTTCAAGCCAAGTAACACTATTAAAAAGTACTCATTGTATTAATATTATTTTAAAAGGTACCTATTAAAGTACTGCCAAAAGAAACTGCCATCCCACTGCGAGTTACACTTGCAGGCCTTAATGTTAAATCACGTGTGGTTTTGGGGAGAGCTTTCGTTCACTGTGCAATACATATACTCCCCATCTACTACATGGCTCCAAGATAATAAATATGCCACATACTTCACTTTTATCGTTTGCTTTTTTTTGGTCATGTGACCCTGGGAACAGAGTGGAGGACGAGACATAATCAGCCTGCTACCCCAATGCCAGTAGCAGGGCTTCTGGTTTCTGAGCACAACTGCGGGAGCTGAGCTCTCACACGGGAGCACACATGGGCAGAGTGCCCTTTAAAAGCAGCGGAGGTGTGTGGGCGATCCACACCACAACCGTATATTCCCACAAACAATTCTCAGTAGTTATTTCCATTAACATTTAGCGCCAATTATAAGCAAATGCGAGAAAAACACTTTAAGCAAACTGACCAAAGTTAAATTGCAAATAGGGTATGCTATCATTATTGGATGCTATGGGAATAATACAGTTGAGTGCAAAAGTTTGCATCCCCTCACTTCGAAAAGCCAAAACTAAAACAAAAAATGTATTTTCATGAACACAATATTTTTAATGCATTAAGTTTTTACAAAGGCTCCATAAACATCAAAAGTAACAAAAATGGTCAAAGAATACATAAAAAAAAGTGAAAATATCAGTCTAAATGTTTGCATCCCCTGTTCTCTAGTACTTTGTAGGTCCACCCTTTGCCTTTATAACCTCTTCCAATCTCTTTGGGTAACCTCTTAGCAACTTTTGGATCCTGTCAGGTTTCATTTTAAACCATTCTTCCTGGCATATAAGTGTCCTTGGCTGCCTACTATACATGGCTTTCTTCAAACCTATCCACAGGTTTTCCATTAAATTCAAACCTGGAGACTGGGATGACCATGGTAAAACTTCTGCCTTATTCTTCTTAAACCATACCAGAGTTGACTTTGCTTTGTGCAATTGTGACCAAATAATCCAACATTATCTTATTCCAAAATTCATTAGGTTTATTTCACATGTTCCTTAGCTTATTCTAAGCCTGCTGCCTTGTGTCTGGTAGTAAGCAGCGTTTTCCTGTGCACTCTTCTCTCAAACAGTCCAGAGTTGTACAGACTGCGCTTGACTGTGGAGGTGTGGACATACATAGGAATACGAAGCAGCTCTTTCAGTTATGTTGCTTGGTCTTCCACTCCTTGGTAGAGTTTTAGTGTGGACACATTTCTTCCATTTCTGGATTATGGTCTTCACAGTTGTTACTGGTATCCCCTAAGCGCTTTGAGAGTTTTTCTTATATCCCTCTCCACCTTTATGAAAATGTACCAGTTTCATTTTGAGGTCTTCTGACAGCTGTTTCCCGTTTCCCATTATTGTTGCTCTTATTGAGGCTTCTCCTGGAGATCTACCCACTCCCAACCATGACATGCAGGCCTAACTGAACACACCTGGTGCAATTCATCACCACTAAATGCTGACAATGTTTTTAAAGATACCTAATTTTACATATTTTACAGGTTTTATTAAAAAGGGGATGAAAACCTGAGCTTGCCATTAAAAATGAATTTGGACTTAGATTAAGGCCATTTCAATAAAGGTTTTAAGAGGAAAAACATCAAATTATTATGGAAGGATATTTTGAGAAACCCCCTCCTTGGATTGCTACCTTATCGTGGTGGAGGGGTTTGCGTGCCTCCGTGAGCCTGGGGGCTATGTTGTCGGGG
>JAODJW010000040.1:15457944-15480521 GCA_026777045.1 Hyperopisus bebe
AGAAATAAAACCCTTCATTTTTGTGGGAAACCTTTGGGGCCTCTTCCATCTACTCCGCCGCTGACTATCCTGCCACAAGCGGAATCAATATTTTTTCGTGCCAGGAATCTCAAGTTTTCCTTTGGTTTCACGTGGTTGGTTGTGGGTGTATCCACAGTCACCTTGGGCCACTTCTAATTGGTGAGCATAATTGGCACACAAGGAGCACAGCACTTTTGTTTGGTGAGAATGACTGTCACACAAGGAGAATGGCATGAATTTTGGGAAACTATCCTCATGAGTTTTAAACCCTGGGTCCGACGTGCTGTATAATGCATATCTTAAATTGCAGCCTTTGCCATTTGCTAATCACGTTGCTTCAAACCACAATTTCAATTTAAAATCGATAAATTGTTCAGCTATACTATCGAGATACATGTAAACAATTTTTAAATAAAATACTAATTAGCAAAAACACACCTTTTTAAACATATTGGTAAACGTATTTCATATATGGAGATCAATAAATCATTCTGCTATGGAGCTAAATGTAGGGTTATAAACAAAACATAGCAATACAACTAAATATGCATTATTAACTTAATAAAATGCGTCAGTTAATTTTTATTCCTTTAAATATAGGTTTATAAATCACTAAAACATAAAATCGCTAATCAAGCGAAAAATACACAATAAAAACCTAATACAGTTAGTCCTGCTACAACACGACAAACGCATTCCTGAAAAACCTCATTCACTGAAATCGCATAATACTAAAACATATCCAATGGGAAAATTAGGGAAAAGGGAAACTCCAAAACTTTGTAACTTGCATCAAATGAAATGAATTGACTAATAAACAGTTATACCAGTGGCCAATAATGTAATATTATGCATTTTAAATGTAGAATCATAATACATTAATAAAATATATTACAAATTCACATAGTCCATTTTCTCCAGCTGAAAATCACACAAATACAAATGCGATCTGTGTTGTATTGGACTCGGGTACTAATACGGTATGTCAATTGCATTAGAACAGATTTGCAGTGTGATATCACTTGTTTTACAGTCAGTCCTGTTGCAACATGTCCATTAAACCATAAAAGTTTGTTATACCATCAGCTAATTGTAAATGATTTTATAAAAACAATCAATGAAAACTGTATTAAAACATTCGTAAACATTTTCGTTTGATGTAAATGTTTGGTACAATGGTAATGGTGAACTTGAAACTTACAGGGGGTGACGAATAGGAAAAATGTTCGCATGCCAAGTGTAAATGCATGGTGCATGTAAATAAAATTATTTTTCTTATTCATGATGATTCAGGCAGTCTTTTGTGATATTACGCATGTTCATATAGCAATGATAATTAAAAGGGGTATTAAAGATTTATTGGCAAGCACCACTGAGGACACAAAAAAGAAGTACTGTTAAGGGTGAATCGTCCATAGCACTTCAGAGACCAGGCTAAGGATACTAATGCTGTGGCATCCAATGTACAGCTGACCCTCGATTTCTCAGTTTCTCACCTTTTCCAACCACAAAGCCTGACTATTTATCTTTTAAGTCCCCCAAGGGGGGGGGATTTCTCTCTGTAAAATTTCCCTGACCAGGACCTCCCCATCGGTTTCACGTCCGTGCAGCAGCCCATTACAGGCCAAACTGCGTTTATGCAGTCCACTAGAGTTGGTTGACAAACTCTGCTCTTGGTTTCCCGGAATGGGCCCCAGGGATCACCAAAACGCTGTACTAGATAAGCAGTGAGTTATGAAAGAAGCATGGATGAATGAATGAATGGATGGATGGCATTAGCAGCCAATCATGATGGGGTGTGAAGGAAACCGTTTACACCACATTTCAGGAACAGGTTTGCAGGGCCAGAGCTGCACAGTAATCCCACATCACGGAGGAATGGGCAGCGCTCCAACACCAGCACTGCTGAGCAGTGATTAGGAGCTTCCCCACACAAACCACAACAGGCAGAAGACACCTCACCAGGATGCAGACAGAGATAAAGACTGCCTGGAGGCTATGCGCGTCCTGTGGAAAAAGTTAGCACTCACGCTGACCCGAGAGTCCCAAGGCCCAGAAGGATGCGTGCATCTGAGGGGGGGCGGGGGTAGGGGTTGGGGGTGTAAGGCAAAGACAGAGAAAAGGAGTAAGAGAGGGAAGGTTTGAGAGCGTCTGGCTTGGCTCAATTTTAACTGGTAGCTGAGATTTACGGGCACTCATTAGAGGGGACTCTCTGTACTGTACAAAACTGCAAAAAGCATAATGCATCCTTACGGATATACAGCACCTTAAGGAAGGAGCCAAGACCCCGAAAATCTTACCATATATGCTCGATACTCAAGTGCATTGTAGGTGGTCCCACCACAAGGACGTACATTATGACTCTAATATGGATAATCCATGTGATTATAATAAACCACCAATACAGTGAGAATTCTGTCACTCCACTGCCATGTCCAATGAGCAATACAACTTACAGCCATCTCCTCCTCATATTCAGTGAAGGGCGGTTTAATTCAGACAAGGCCTTAAACTTCAACCTTTGATAGACAGATTTACATTTAAAAATTGATAAAAACTTCTCACTTGCCTTAACTCAACTGAACGTTAAATTGAATTTGCAAAGCATGCACACAGACACTGTACTGGATAGGCCATGGAACATGGATGGATGGACAGATTAAACAGCATTCAGGTTATAGAGCATTATTCTCTCAGTGTAGCCAATTCCACAATGGTATACTAAAAAACGCTACTGTGAATCATTCCTGCCCACTGCCATCAGACACTACACCACCTCATCTCCACGTGCCACCCCACAACCCCAGCTGCAAAGTGCCAGGAAGCATCCACTGTACAACAGTAAAGTCCGATGCTATCTGCTATTTAACTGCACATATACCATCTACTAAATTTTCATCATCGTCATCTTCTTTAAATATTTGTTTTTGCAATATTACAATATTCTTTTTTTCAGGATATTCCAATTGTGTACTGTACACTTAAAATTTGTTTGCACCACATTTGGGTATGAAGAAAGCCAATTGTAATCTTAATAATATACAGTAGTCACCCACCCACGCACCCAAAGTTTGAGCAACAAGCGTTTAAATCCAGAACAAAGTTTAAAAAATGTAGTGCTTTTAATCAAAGCAAAGCTCAATGCATCTAAATATGAAACACCTTTATAGAACAGCACAGTGCTCTTCATTTATATAATAATTTGAAATAATTAAAAGTCCCTCTTCATTTATACTTAAAATGTACATTCAGTAAAAATCAGCTTCTGTTAAAATATACAGGGCGTTACCCATTTAAATAGCTAGCCACTTCTTCACTGGAGCAATTCTAGGCAAACAATCCACCCATACATACAACAGACATTCATAGTGAAAGTGCATATACTGAAACACTGATAAATGCCGAAACACTGACAAAAGCTGCTTATACATGGCATTCTTTTGATTTGGTCATCATTAAATGGACTATTCTAATGACTGAGGCCTGCCAAATTAATAATCAAACAGCTATAAGCCAGAATTACGCAGTAAATAATGATCTTTTAGAAAAGCAAAGATGTAAAATATAGAAAGATATTAAATAGTTTAGCTATAATGATCCTTTCGCCAAAAGGCCACACATAAAAGATCTGGCTCATCTTCCCCTGAATATGACCTCATTGGCCCACTTGGCACAGCCTGAGCCAGGCCAGGGCAACAGGAGCCAAACTGTAATAATTGTCATGCTCACCAGTTCAGATGTTTTTCTACTTCCTATCGTACATCTGAAAGGTGGAAAGCTCCAAAGGTGTAAAGGTAGAGCAGCCGGGCGTGACATCATTTGACTTGTCATTCAATAAAAGGTACGGGGAAGAACCTTTGTCAAACATTCAAGAAACAAGCAAAACCAAAAGGAGAACACCACACCTCTGAGCCTTCTGCTTGATGACAGACTTGACTGATTCAGTTCACAAACAGCAAAAACAGGCAAGGTGACTTAAGGAACTTAAGCGAGGGGTCAGCTGTAATAATTCCCTGGTTAAAAATGTAACTGCATCAGGGGAAGGAAAATTTAAAATAAATAATACATTTTTATTCCCTCCCTCAATTAAAATGGCCGTGATTGAGTGAAACTTGGCTCAGAAACTTAGCTCTTTACTAAGGCCAAATTAACAAATTGTGCTGCCAATTGCCGAGTGGGAACTTAATTGCTAAGAGTGCAAGGTCAGGGTGTGTAGCCGTCAGGGTGTGATGGACAGGAGGGTCCATGGCAAGCTGGAGCTCCCCACTGCTCCACCACCCAGCAGCTTCTCCATGATGAGTTTCTGGACCGCTTGGGGACGAAGCGGTATGACCTGCCCCCTTACCGGCTTGGACTCTCAAGTGGGAATTGGAGGCCCACAGTATGAAGTGCATAGGCACCTAGAACTGGCGCCGTACTGGACTCACACAGCACAAAATTACCAATGGACGGTCAAGAGCATGCATGTGCTGTTCTCCTTTTGGTTTTGCTTGTTTCTATCCAGTGTAGGGTTATGGGGAGCCTAGAGTCTATGCCAGACAGCACAGGGCACAAGGAGAGACTCTGGAGAGGATGCCAGTCAATTGAAAAGCACACATCCACTCTCACTGCAGGCAATAGAGCCACTGGTTAGCCTGGATGTTTTTGGACGTTGGGAGGGAACGTACATATACACAAAGGAAGGGGGCAACCCCACACGAGTGTGACAACAGTGCTACCAATCCAGTCATAGTGCTTTTGACCCAGCAACCCCCCTCTAAAAAAACCACTTGTACTCCCTTTTCATTTACTATCTCCATACAAAGTTCTGATGTACCCCATTGAACTTCATCACAATACCTACCTAATATGTAAAAAGTCTGAAAGAAGTTAATTGCAAAATCATTCTCTATCGCAACACAACAGCACACACACATGCAGCTAAAATAGGTTTAACTCCCCCCACATTCACAAGGGCCTAAAAACTAACCTTTTCTGCCTGTACGGCATAGCGTGAAGATAATTTCGCAAAAGATTTGGCGATTAAATTTGTACAGCGAGTAAGCTGTAACAAGAAAATCAATGCCTGACAGATTTCATAAATATTATGTATTCTTATACCAATTTTTGATGAATATCATTTTTATAAGTTCACTGAATGGACTCAAAGGAACAACACAGTGCTTCATAAACGACCGTAAGACCCAAAATTCTCTCATTCTGTTTAACCATAATACTGCTCAAAACCTGATTTCCATACGGCCTTGTCTGCATGGATCACTAGAGGACTGTTCATCTCAAATGACAACATACAACAATGTATTCCTTATCAAGGAAGCCATTACACTTTACAAATCAGATACCAGTTACTGTCTTGATATAACAATGACATTTTTGATGAGATTTACTAATTCTTGATGAGTTTAATTTTAAGATTAGTCTTCCAATTATTTGTACAAATTTAACTTTGAAATAACTGAACGGAACTGAACCAAGCCAGCATTGTTGTCATGGGACTCGGAAGGCCAGTTGTAAAAAATTACAGCTTCGCCTGACCCGTTACAATCCACTGTGAGTCATTTCCCCACAGTCCTACAAACACTGCAGCGTCAGGCCTTTCAGCTAGTGAGTTATCAAGTCATCGAGCAGTTTAAGTATACAAGTTTAACAAGCAACATAAAAAGAGCGCAGCCAATGGATAGTGCAAGCAACATCAACGAAGGATGGCTGAAAACAACTCAGCTGCACTCAAGTTACCCACGCTACCGACATTTTCTGGGAGGAAGCCTTGGGCAGGCACAGGTCTAGAGCTCACTAAATCTATAATGTGTCTCTGTATAAGTTCTAACCCCTAATGGGACATCATATATCACATACATGAGAAAAGAGTCCACCACTTACAACTCGGCTAACCAAGGCTAATAATTTAGCCTAAGTCAGTTAGCACCAGAACACAGAGTAGAGAGGAAGCCTTTACACTAGGGATGTAACTGACAAACACTGACATATAGCACCATTTGGCTGCGAAATGATTGACAGTATTCCATGCTTGCTCAAGCCAATATAATTATTTGTGTACTGAGATTACAAATAATCCCTGCATAAGGCCTATTCATGTAGGAAGTACACAAGCACAAGGAGCAAATATTCTTTTTTACATTTATATACTTGCTTTTCTGCAGAACATCAATTCCACAGACCTTACCTTATCAGGAATCCATCATGTATCCCCTCCTAGACGTCATCCAGTCATGTGTAAGGAGAGAGTGTCTACAGCTACAACCATTTACTATTATGCAATGGAGTGGATTCAAGCAGGCCACTTCAATCTTATGAATTTAAAAGGGTGTTCTTTTCTTGAAGAAATGCATCCTTTTATCACTATGGGCCTTTTGAAGCCATGGAGAGGAAGGCTGGGAGAAGTATATATACTATCACAATCTCTTAAAATTCCCTTCACAGAATAAAAGTCTCAACATTCAAATATTAAGCCCAATTAGGCATTCAGTGTTTTCAGGTACAATCACGTATTAATAGAGATTGGATTCTAAAGTCATCACAGTTTCTTTTCATACAGATAATAACCTATAGAGCACAAAATAGTACTATCATCAATAAAGTAATAGCATAGTAGTACTGCTATGGTAAAACCATTGTAATTTGGTCACCTATATACCATTGTATACTACATAGAATTACAGTGTATCTTCAGTTAAAATACAAAGGTAACTAGTTAAGCTTTTTGTACTGCACCATGGTAAACATGTTTTTAAATGTGCTATACTAAGGTAAATAAGCTTATATTCAATAGTGTTTTACGTAATGTTTATCATAGTATTGTAAGGATACAGCACTGAAATAAGAAATCATAATTACCTTAAAGACATAATTACCATAATTACCTGTTTTGGCTTAGTGAAGAAAACACTAACAGTTTAATAGCTACATGCATCAAACCAATTAATCACTCACCCATATAAGTCTTTCAATGGCAAAAACTGAAGGAAACATGTTTATCAAGAGATGCTGTGTCTATTTGAAATGGTAAAAATAAAATTTAATAATACGATTACTAATTTCTGTGAGTTGCTTAGGTGGAATTCTTAGATCCCATCACCAAATTTAGTACAACTGAAATGATTGCTGTCCAGTAACTTACAATAGTTACTTTTTTGTAAAGTAACTGTATTACATGTGCCTGTTGGCAATACCATGAGTACTAAATACAATAGTGTCAATATAGGTTGGAAATAAATATCATTGTACATTACAGAACAACTGTGGTATTTAATAAGTACCAAAATATGAAATACTATTCAAATATTAGGAATACGTTCCATATGTGTAACATCATATTCATACCATAAATGTACCATGCAAAAAACGGAAGACCACCTAAAGTACAGTCCAGTACAAACATACTGACGGTTTCATGATAACGTTTTGTAAGGGACAGACCGTATGGGTTACGGTTACGACATTCAACAGAAACATCTACCACTTTGCCCGTTTTTACTAGGCCTTCATAAGTCATATAGTGACATGAAGGAAGGGTTTTGGTTAATGAAAGAGTAAAAGAAATTATTTCCTAATTCTGTGTTCATTAATGGTTTTTAAAAAGTGTTAACAGCCTAACTGGTTCAGGCCTGCGATGATTTTTCCCGGTTCGGACCCAACTCTCAGGCCTCTGACGCCCCCTCTTTTTGACTCTCACGCAAGAAATCTTACGGCAAGTCTATATTATTCCATTATAAACCTAAAATTAGCTGTATCAAAGGCGTTGGGGTAGTTTGCAAACTCTATATACTATTTATAATGTAGTAAAACCCTTATACATGTAATTCGGGCGCAGACTTGTCTGCAATTGAGAGTCTCACGCCAGCCACCCGACCCAAGTTGGCAGCCCTGCCTTCTTAAAAAGCGCCTCAAATAAACTATCACGAATTACAAGCTTCTCTACCATTCCTGCATTGTGTATCTATGACAAAGCGTCGACAAATGTAAAATAACCGATAACTAACGTTAACTTTTTACCTGTATTCAAGTTGCTGCCTCTATAAGAAACGAACCGAGCAATACTACGTTTTCGCTTTTCTCAAATTTACCTCGTTGCAGTGTGTGAGGCTCTTTGGTCCAGCTTTGGTGACTTGGACTCTCTAATCCTTAACCTATCTAAGGTTTTTAGGAACCACCTTTATATGGGAGCGGGCACCCAAACAGCGTCCCTGTTCCCGCCGGCTTTACACCCGGCCTACGCCGAGCCTCGCCGGCACAGCAATGCTGCGAGGTAACCCAGCAGTGCGTACAGCCGGCAGTAAAGGCGGGACGCTGCTCTTATTTCTGAATCACTTTAACGATGTAGTAAGTTGAAAACGACGAGGACAAACTCACCGAGACCGTCCGTCCGACCGACCGACCGAGGTTTCGCGCGCCGACGTTATGTCCTCATCTCCCGCCCTCAAACGCCGTTTTTCGCCCCAAGACGCATTAAACAACTATAGCAGGGGCTTAATTAAACCTGCAATGTTCAGATATGCTTCATGAAATTTAAATCAGATTTAAATGACTGGGAACTTTCTTTACTCTAGATATGTAATTATTAGACAACGAAAGGCGATACCGTATTAACATAATAGTGTTGCATTTCAGCTACACGAATTTATACACAGTGCTGCCAACTCACGTATCTGGCGTCACTCACGCTGTCTGACTCACGTTATTATTATTCCATTATAAAACTAAAATTAGCTGCATGAAAGGCGTTGGGATAGTTTGCAAACCCTATACACTATTTACATGTATTACTGTACATATATTATACATGTAAATGAGAATTGAAAATGCCACGCTAGCCACCCGCCCAAAGCTGGTGAAACTGTATATACATTATAATTTGATAATTAGTGATCATAATTATTTAAAGTTTAATTTAAAGCAGATTATATATGTGTATATGTTAAAATGCTGTTTGGCTTGCCTTGGTGGTTTTCCAGGTGGTACACAAGCCACAGAATCAAGACCAGCAAACTATGGCTGTCATGTGAAGCAGAAAACTCTGGGGTAGATTCACCTGAATATTTTTCATTCATCCTGGGAATATTCATTGGAGCAGCTGAAAGGCTGCAGGGTCTGCGTTACCCTTTGCCTAACCAGTTTTGTTATATATCTAAGACTTTTGAGTCTTTTGTAAAATTACCTATCATGTCCAAAGATTAAGAAGATTCTTTAATCATAATAAATAAGGTTTGTTTTTGTCCCGTTTGTGGCATAAGGTCAAAAATAAAATGTGCAACAATAAATGTTTATAAGGGAGCAATAAACATTGACATTATTTTTTTGTGTCTTCCTTGTCCTGCGTGTATTAAATCTGTTACTATATTTGTGGAACATTTTGGTTTAACAGGAGTTCATCTGGATGTATTCTATTCCAGTTAGGAAGGATTGATGAGTGTTTAATAATCAGGAATTGTATGATATTGATGGTAAAACTGTTGACAAATACAAGTATACAAATACACTTAACTGGAATCTTGAAAATTTACCATATATATTTGCTTGTTTTCTTTTACATACTGTATATTTTTAAATATATTTTGTGTGATATGTACATGTACAAACAAAACAAATTATTCCAACTAGATATCAACCTTCTACACATACCATTATTTCAGTATGCTTCAGTACTGGGTGCAACAGTTTACCATCAGTTAATATTTCCACCGTGCAAAATGTGATCATTTCTTCTGCCACTTTAGTTGTATTTTCAGAAATAAAAATGTTTTGACCTTGTTTGTTTTCAGATTGCCTGTAATCATTCTGCTGATTGGTGTATTTGCTCTCTAAGGCACAAGGCATCAGTTGACTCTGCCATCTCTCACGGCATCACTGCAGGTGTGTCGAGTCCAGGTGTTGCCAACAAACAAAGCCAGTGAAGTCTGACGTCAATGAGGTGTAGAATAGGAAGGTTGAAGTCAGAGATGACATCACTCTGCTTGTAGTCTCTGTCCTCTATGTGGCTGAAATTAATGCAAAGTACGATCACCACACCTGTCCCGTTCTGGAGCTAGCCTGCAGCTACACATTGCTGCTTCCTCTATGAATCCTAGGTCTCTCATCCGGTATTAACTCTGGGTTAAAAAGCTCTCACATCTGGCAAACCAGGAACACACATGGTACAAGCCTTATCAAATCACTTTGTTAAGCCTTTCCATGTCCCAGCAAATGATCATTCAGTTATAAATATATATATGGGTCACCTTATACTATGGAGGTAATATCCAATACTATGAACCAAACACTGATTAAAAATATCTAGTTAAGCTCTGAAATATGTGCATTTTAGATGGAATAGATATGTAGAATCTCACCCTCTTATGCTATATAAAGCAGAGGGAGTAATAGATTTGTGGCCATTTCGAATTCTGTGTTTTCTGGTTGACATTTGTCTTTATTTTCACTCAGCATTTTATACCCTTAATGTATTCGATTAAATGTATATAACTTACCCCAGGCAGCCCGAAGCACAAGGCTGGGGAACACCCTGGATGGGATGTCTGTCCATTGCAAGGCACATACATTGTGGACGACCTAGAGATGCCAATTAACAACGTGTTTGAACTGCAGGAGGAAACCTACGTGACGCAGGTTGCAAAGATGCAGGCTCCGTAAGCAGGAAGTAATGGAAGGATTTTAACCTCCAACTCTGAGGGCATGATGCACCAGCGCTATACAATGCACATGCTGTCCCACACTTAGAAATTATAAGAATTTACTAACCTATTGTTCATATATATACACTCACACATAAATGAATATACATTGTCATTTCACTCAATCAGTTTGCATAAGGAAGCATCAAACACAATTTACAGCTGAGATGTCTCCTCCACAAGAAATTGTTTTAAGATTGATGGTAAGTTTGTTAAAACCCTACAGTATGTCCCTCTGACATTTTGAGGGAGCTAAGACTATCAAGAAGATGACTGAATCTATAGCTAAACTACATGGGAAGCGTGTACTGGTGTTACATCCAAACACGGTTTGAACATCCTGTTCCAACATGTCTGCCAAAACATGCTCAAACATCCTCCTCACAAATTCATAAACTAGTCACATATGGCCTCTGACCTTGCTGTGTGCTTAAGGGAACTGCTGCATTTTCCAGCTAATTAAAGAACAGCAGGATTCTTAAAGAACCCCCAAACAACAACCTCCAAACTCTAAATACACTTTTAAACCTGAGAAACAGGTTTGAAAAACAGTTCCCTGTTACCACTGTAATTATGCATGAACAATCTTAGTACATTATAATTACCCTAAAAAATATCAGAGTAAACGGCCCCACACTCTATAAATGATGTATTAGTGATCAAGTATAATTTAAAGTTACGAGGCATCCAGGATCATTACTGAGCTCTATGTACACTAATTGCACCAAAATTAATCATGTTTAATCTAGAAAACATAAAATTGGAAAGTGCTGGTTTATACGTTTCCCAAAGTCAAACTCAAACAAACAACCAATTATAAGCACCCATTAAAAAGTGAGTATGCAGAGACAAGAAGCAGAAAGCCTCCTTATAATCTCTTCTTAGTGGCTATCCCTGGTAGAAACAGAAATAGCTTCCACTCCTCTGCATATTTGGAAATGCATGTGTTGTATCACGGCTTTTCCTGACGTCACGCCTCATCGGTCAGACGGAGGGCTCACTGCCACGAGTATTTATGGAAGTTTGGGCAACGTTGTCCCAGTTCTTGAGCTACCAAGATATGGAATAGACTGGTCAGAAAGTTAGGCATAACACATCTAAATTATGGTTAGCAAACTGTCAAGGATCAGATTGCAGAAGATCACTGTAGGAAGACAATAATGAGGGAGTGCAAACAATGCTAGAAACCCTAAATAAAATTTAAAAACTGTTAATGCTTTTAAAAAGAAAGCTGTCTGGCTTGGAGCCGCATTGCTAGGAATAATGAAAGTACAGTAATTAAACACAAAAGGATATTTCATGATTAACTATTTATTATCCAATTTCTAGATCTTAAAAAGTATGAACTTTTTTTCAATGTCTGTTTTTCACCAGCTTTTCATGGGCAGGACGATGTGGGCTGCAGCCTGTGTCAGGCACAAGGCACGGGCTGGGGGAAACCGCAGACAGGATGACAGTGCATGGGAACACTCACAACAGGCAAATCAGACACTCGTTAGCCTAACTGCGTGTCTTTGGATGACAGGAGAAAACAACACAACAGAAGGAGCTCATAAAAACTCAACACGCATGCTTAGCGCAGACAGGATCTGGACCCCCACTCCTGAATGTGTGGGCAACAATGTTAGCCAGTTAGCCTCTATGCCACACTAAGCATTAACCAGTCACATATGTGTTTTATTACCACATCAAGTCCTTGGCTACGTCAGATAGAAAATGTCTATCAATCTATTTGTGAGGCTTCTTTTCTACAATGAACCCCAAAAAACAAAGTTATTATTACAACATATAAATGGCAATACATTTCAATATAATTCAAAATTATGGGAAAATATCCAACTTGAGAATCAATATTCAAAGGGCCCCCACCTTTGTCAGAACCATATTGACAGAGGTGGAAAGTTCAGGTCCAGAAAGTACAAATCCAGAACAAGATTTTGTTTCAACCAAACAGCTGAGTACTCAGGGACGGTCACTCTTTATGTTCAACTGGTTGGTTGGTTTCTACCACTGCATAATGACACAGGGCTGTGTTTACACTTCAGTTAACAAGCCAACACAGAAACATCATTCATGGAGAGAGAGAGTCACAGATTCTGCCCTCTGCTGCACTAATAATACTACTTAACATGCTATATACATCTTTTCAATTGCAGCATTTGACTCACACTGTGTTGCTTGGGAGTGGAAAATTACACACTCCCCTAATTTCAGATGTATTAGCAACCGCAAGATATATCTGATATTGCCCTTTAAAATATAAATATAGAACTATTGCAAATTCATATTTATCAGCGACAGAAAGCCAGTACCCAGGGTGCAAAAATATCCTGAACATCATTGCTGAAAATAACATTGGTATATTTAAACATTTGCTGTATCTGTATGTGGTATATGTGGAATGTTAAATGTTGTTGTTGTAAATAATTCACATAACTTCCTGCTTTCATTTTAATTGCTTTATTTTGAAGTAGTAGAAACAAGCCACCATTATTTTGTACTCCAGGGAAACAAAACCAGACAAAATAAAATAACCTACAGGAATAATGCAAGGAATGAGAGCCGAGCACGGCTGTGATATGAATCGTGTCTTTGCTCGGTCCAAGGGGGGAAAAAAATCCTGACAAGAACTCAGCTCTGACAGTCCATCAAGGCTGTACCCATTCCATTATTAAAAAAAAAAACGTCCAATGGAGAAACTAATTTTTCTTGATCAATTGGTTTTCAGTTATTAAATACATGCCAGAATATAATATTTGTTTCATTTCAGAAATAGGTATACTTTAAGAAAATGATACAAGATACTGAAAATAGAGACAAACACCAACTGAACAAATAAATAATACAGAACATACTTGTCACATTCCCATAAGTCACATTTCATTGTCAACACATCCTGCCTTCCTGAAGCAGGGAACACTGTCCCAGATGGGAATTGTGGTAGAACAGAGTGCATATCATGACTAATCTTCCAGAACCAAACACACCAATATTATCAGTGATGGTGAAGGTAAGCCCACCAATTACTCACACATATTTCCTAGGCTCTGCTTTGATGGGAGTAAGAGCAGGTGCGCTGATTCTCTCTTATGCGTCGTGAGAGGCGCGTGCACGTCCAAAGACCCAGACGACTGGCGCACACGTAAACAAGGAACTTGAGGCTCTGACGCCAGCTCTGATCTACAAGGCTGCTACATTCAGCCAGACCTTCAAACTACCATTCAGACCATCCTGATAGTGAGAAAAGCACACTTTACGTGCATCTCACCATAGTGCAGAACAGTCCTCCACTCACCCCCAGAACATAGAATACGATTCCAGAAAGAGATTAAAATCCATGTGAGAACATCACAGAACATTGTTTGTCTTTTTCAGAACTTGCAAACATCCAGGCAGGCAAACTTTAAATTCAGGAGTACTTGCTCATCCATTAAGACATTGCCGTGTCCATCAGCAAACAGACGGTGTGAATCTGCAATTTTACTCTCACGATGTGAGATTTTAAACTTCAAACCAAGAAAATGATCCACAAGTTGTCAAGTGTACTGCAGTCTGGAAGTGCCACACACACACACATACACACACACATATAGAAAAATATTCAGAAAAAAACACCAACCATTCAGATCTGTTTGTTTGTGACCATACTTAACTCTTGTTGCACTTCATTCTTAAAATACAGTTCTGCTGCTAACAGGTTGTGTTAAAGCTTCTCAAAATAAATGTAGAGGATCAATTTGTTTCTGGTCCAATGATAGATTACGCAGGAGAAGCTTGAAAAATTGTCATATTTTATTTTAATAAAATTTAGGAACCCATGAACTGGTCATCCCTGAGGGCTCTTTAAAAAATAAGAACCTAAGTAAGTTTTATGAGCTGAAGTCACACATTAAGTTGTGGTAGCATTAAGTTTCTAAATAAATTCTTAAACTTAAGTGCAGTACTTTCCTCAGTGCAGTTCACAAAGCTGCTCACTCCTTGTGCCCAGTGTTCATTCAATCAGTCACTGAAGCCTTGTTCAAATTGAGCTCTTGATCACTTAAAAGAAAGTTTTAGTTGTTACCAGCAGTCCCCATAATTTAAAGCCACACTGGCAGTTTTAGGTCGCCGTTACTTGGCGCGTGACTTTCCCAATATCCTTGATTCGCCTGTTAAAATGAACGGAATGGAATCGTCTTTGGGGGCGTGAGCTCGATATGCTTGTGACTTAAGATGGCTGTTCTGGGTGGCCTTCAAAAGAACGTGCCTTTGGTGCTTTTGCAGAGGATCTTCTTGAAGGCTCTGCGAAAGTCCTTGTTGAAAATGGTGTAGATGACAGGATTGAGGCAGCTGTTACAGTAGCCGATCCAGAAGAAGAAGTTGAATACGGGTTCTGGAACCTTGCAGGCTTCGGGGCAGATGGCCTGCAGGCTATAGGAGAAGAAGAAGGGGAACCAGCAGACCACAAACACTCCGATCACCACTGCCAGCACGAACGTGAAGCGCTTCTCACGGTTCACGATGGCCTTGCGCCGCGCAGAGGTACGGCTGCCATCTGGCTTGGACCTCCACCCTGCCAGTATCACCCCCTTCGAGGTGGTAATCATGTCCCTGTACCTCTGTACCGAAGCTGGAGAGTGCATCCCAGAGCCAGCAGCCTGTGGGCCTTCGAGCACCAGCCCCTGATCGGTGTCCGACCCAGAGCTGCTGCTATCCCCGTTGTTGTTGACTGGCCTTCTGCCCACTCGTTTGAGCTTTTTGCCCCCATTAGACTTAGGAACTTTCTCCAGTGGATGAGCAGAAGACAAGGAGGATATCAGTACAGGGGAAGGACCTGATGGGGAGGAGGGGGTGGTAGGGGTGGCAGCCAGCGAGGGCGAGGGGGGCTGCAGCATGTTGTGGGCATTGGTAGACTTCTTGGCTTGCATTGAAGATGGGCACGGTGTCACGGTAAGACTAGGCGGCCTGTGAGTGTGACCTTTCTGAACCGCGCCTTCGTCGGTACCATTCTGCTGGGCCTGAGCCAAAGCCATCGGGGGTGTCGTGGTGGCAGCCGGCGTCCCCTCCTTCCTCTGCTCCCCCGGGGGACAGCGTGTGCGCTGCTTGGCTATCTGGTAGATGCGCAAGTACACCAGGATCATGATGAGACAGGGGGCGAAGAAGGAGCCGACAGTGGAGTAGAGGATGTACCACTTCTCTTTAATGAGCTCACAGTCCTTGTGTGTTTCGTTCACAAAGAGCAGCGACGGGAAAGAGATGAGCACTGAGATGAGCCACACCACCAGGATGGCCCCCTTGATGCACCGGGGTGTGCGTTTGGCGCCGTAGGTGATGGCTCGAGATATGGACAGGTAGCGGTCCAGACTGATGGCACACAGATGGAATATAGAAGAGGTGCAGAAGAGCACGTCCAGCGCCAGGTAGATCTTACACCACGTGGAGCCGAAGTACCAGCAGCCCATTAGCTCTTTGGCCAGAGAGAAGGGGACGATAAGGGTGGCCACCAATATGTCCGCCGCGGCCAGGGATACCAGGAACAGGTTCTGGGGCCCCCGGAGGGAGCGGCTTGTCAGAACTGCGATGATGACCAGGATGTTGCCCACGATAGTGGAGAGCACCATCAGGGTGATGACAGTGGCAAAGGTGGCCGTGGCCTCGGGGGAGTACAGGGACTCGTTTCCAGAGCTGTTCCTGCCATCCTGCCCTGAGCCCTGTGGGCCAGCTACACCCGGCACAGTCATGAGGGGGCCGTATGACAAACAGGAACTACCTTCTGAGAAGTGTAGAGGAATTAACAAACAAAAAGGGTTACAAAACGTTAGTATTACTTTCTCCGTTTAACGTGGTTTACAATAATACCTCCACTCAGCCAGTCTGCCACAGATCAAAGCAGCACTGGACATTAGCTAAATACAGCAAATAAACTTTCCTATCAGACCGAGTTTCGTTCTGGTATTAACCCCCCCCCCCCCCCATGATCGATCCTCTCTTCCCTTTTCGTTCGCCTCGTTTCTAAGAATCCAATCGATAACATGTGATCACTGAAGGGGGGGGCAGGACAGTAAACGGAACTAATGTTTTTAGCGTCCTGTGAATACAATTGCTGCTCTGTATGGAGTTGCAAATATGCAGTATTTTATTGTATTTTTTCTGAGCTTAATTAATGCAGCTTCATTAAGTTTACAGTTATTCACTTATCCTCACTCCTATTTACTGTTCTCCATATTCCGTATAAGTTGACATTACCTTAATGCCAAAGCCATTTTCAAGCCGGGAAAACGATGTTCTCCGTTATCCAGATCAAAGGACTCACCGCAGTTTCGGGAAAACAAGAATGGAGATGGTCAGCGAGTCCATTAATTCTTGTTCTGAGTGGATGGAAAAATATATATACAGTACGGCAATGTAAGTTTCCCTAAAAGATTTTGCAGAGCGAAAATATGAATACCAATTTAAAAAATAATAACGTACTAAAACCGGTTGCTTATTAGGCAGGGTAAAATACTTAAACCCAAAACACACATCTCTTCGAAATATTCTTGCCCAGACAGGTATAAGTTGCAAAATCCAGCGGCAAAGTTGCAGATAGCTCACTTTTTAACTTCAGTTCAGATGCTCCATCCACGCATTGACAATATTCACCTGTTGTCTTATTTCTTGGAAGCAACCGGACAGACCCAGGGCATGATAAGCGCTGAGTGCCGCTCCTCACGGCGCAGCCTGGCGGACTTCAGGCCGGTTTTTTCGCGCTTTTACTTTCCCCCTCACATCCAGGTGTTTTTATCCTTGGAGCGTGCTCCGCGTGCCTCTCTGTGCGCGCCGCACCTTCCTCCGCGCACCGCTCCAGATGCCAGTCGCACCGCTCCGCGCAGGACTCCGCCCGGCTTTAATAGAGGGGCGTCTTGCATCCTCGTTTTTTAATGGCCCGAGTGATGTCAGTACTGGCGTAACGAGGCGAAAGAGCCTCTCCTCCCACCGCCAAATGCGTTCCAAAGGCTGAAAGAGCGGGACCCTGCAAAACATGCCCTGCATTCGTAACAAAGGAGCAGCGCCGCTTCGTAACTGTCTCCATCTGCTCAGAGTTTTTTTTATAACTACGCTAGGTTCCTGACGTTCAGAAAAGCAGCGAAAAAAATTTCGGTAACACTTTCGGGACACGAGTAACTTAGTTACTACTCAAGTGCAAATCATGAACAAACATAGTAGCTACACGAAATACATGAGCCATTATGACTGATTATTGATGAAATAACATGGAATCGGAATGTAACTTAAATTTAGTTTCTAATTAATACATTAAATAAATGTGTACTACTACAGTATTTGTGCCCCCTCAAGTAAAATGCTAGCAGAATCTCAAGAATATCGCCAGTAACCTACAATGACTTGTACACTTGCCACATTATTTGCACATGTTTGTATAATGGCATTCATAAATATGAACATTAACTTAATAACCATACCCAAGGATAGTCAACCTGTCCATACACATGACAAATATGTAATTGGCAAGACATATGTGTTTGTGGCAAAATGTTTTGATTAGGGGAAAAACTATGTAGGCTACATTTTTTAAATACGATGTCCATGTTAAAAATGGCATGTTCATCCGAATTCACTATGGTGTCGATTCATATAGAGCAGGGGTCACCAACATGGTGCCCGCGGGCACCAGGATGCCCCCAAGGACCACATGAGTCGCCCAAGGACCTGTTCTAAAAATAGCACAACTCACCAGTGAGCAGCGTCTAAAATGTAATTTTATCCTGTTGCTATTCTTATTTAATCACATTTGCATTTATATAGATTTGAAAGTGACAATATCTAAAAAAAGCATTTAAAACATGTTTATTATACATGAAGTTTAGATAAGTTTAGGAGGGCGTTTCAGACTGGTAGCCCTTCGTATGGCTCAGGACCTGTGAAATAGCTCTCGGTTTCACAAAGGTTAGTGACCCCTGATATAGAGTATTATCAATTCATCATACATAACTAGTTTCAATTCCAGGATGCACGAGGGAATGGACTCCCTGGACAGGATGCCAGTCCATCACATGACACACAAATTAGGGGCAATATAAAGATTCCAGTCTGTGTGACAACATGTGTTTTTGTGCTGTTGGGGAAACTGGAGTCCCCCAAAGGAATCCATGTGAACATGGGAAATACATCCACAGACACAAAGGAGGGGGTGAGAGTCAAACCCACGACCCAGGAGGGGTGAGGTCATAGGACTACCCACTAGCCCACCACAAAACCCGTTATCATCATTATACATGTTCTTACCAAAACATATATGTTTTTCGAGATGCTTAATACATTACTGTTAGAATATTGAGATAGATTTAGTTAATTGCACCATCAACATTAAACTGAACACAATGCTTTTCGTGATGTATGCTGGCTTTAAAGTCAATCCATCCATCCTTCGTACCCACTTGTCCCTTTCAGGGGTACAGGGGTCTAGGGTCTATACTGGCAGGCATAGACACAAGGCAAGAAACAACCCAGAAGGGGGTGCCAACCCATCACAGGGCACACTCAGCCTTTCTACTTGTGGGCTATTTGGTAACTCCAATTCATCTTAACATGTTTTTGGACTGTGGGGGGGGGGGTCGAGTTGTATGCACTGATACTGCCTTAGCACTGACTTAACACTGCAGCTACTCATTTAACCTGCATTATGACTTTGAAGTCAGGCGTTAACGCAAAGTATAATGCCAACCACACATCTACTAGACGGTGTCCGAATTGTAGACATGTACCGCAGTGTGCAGGCATTGTGACTTCATAATCAAAGCCAATCCGAGTCTCTGTATGTCTTTATCATACAGTAACGGCCCAATGCGTCACCAAAGTCAAAGAGTAAAACAAAGGAAAGACATTATGAGTCATACTCGATGTGCACAGTCTGATTTTAGCATGAAATGTGAGTCCTTCACTTAAGTGTGATATTCTGAGTAGATGGCAAATGGATACAAACGCATAATGCCCCAGCGGAAAAGGCTTGGTTATTCACCCTACGGGTTACCATTTCACATGACCCCCATCTCGCAAAGAGACAGCACATAAAAATAGGGCTTAAATTATCAAAGTCATTTTGTTCTGTGGAATGTGTTTTAAAATCACTTGGAATGTTAATGGTCTACTAACAACATAGTGCTAAAAGGATACAGCTCCAAAAGTATGAACATTCAAAACAGTTTTTTTGTGTAACCTGTGCAAATTTTCGCTTTCAAAATGGGCATGAATAGCACCTGTGGTCTAACATTTTTCCGTTATTCATTACCCTTGGTCAGGATTGGGTTGGCAGCATAGCTGAGCATCAAACTGAAAGAAGATTGGAATAATTGTAAGACTATAATTGGATTTGAACTATAAGTGCAACTGCATTCTGTCCCTGTGTATGAAAATTAGACATTGCTACAGAAAGCTCCTCTCATTTGGTCAATCGAACGTATTGTAGAAACAAGTAAAGACAACATGGAGCAATTTCATCTGCACTGCAAGTCTCTTGGGAAGAGCTTGAGAACACCTGATGGAGATTGGCACTAGAGAAGAAAGCGAGAACATCCAAACTCCACATGCAGGGAGAGGACACTCACCTGAAACTGCCTTTGTTAGAGGCTGAAGGCAGTGTTGCAATTTACTTCAGATACTGACCAACAGCTCATCCAGGGTGTCCAAAAATAGGAGAAGAGGGAGATGCAGGTTCAAGTGAACCCTTTAACTTCATGGATGGATCGGCGCTACACTGATAAATTAAATGTGTCCTTTATTATCTTTATAATAAACTGAAGACATTACAAAGATGTGAAAGTATTTTAATTCTACCAAATCACACCCTGGGAAGATGATAATATTTCCCATTCAGGGCACACAGTAAGCAAAGTTAAAGGCTGTCTGAGAGAGAGAAACATAAATCAGCTCTTCTTGGTTTATCTTTGTCTGCTGTGAAGCGGCTTTATGTGATACATGTAAATGGGTCTCCGCTAATGATTCCTGGCAGCAACCTCATTCAAGGACGGCGGCTGCAACATCCAACTCAAGACAAGCATCACTGTGAAGTTCAAGCATCTTTAATGTAGAAAAAGTAATTAGGCTTGGGCTCTTCCCACCTGGGTCCCCCTTTGGATGAGTGCAGGAAATGCGGTTTGGCTGCAGCACTATGTAACACCATGTTCTTGGCTTAATGTGTGTGGGCCATCTAAAAGCTATTTCCACCACGTTCCATAGTACTGCTTTTCCTACAGCTTGGGAACCCTTATGAATAGCCACACAATCACAAAAAGTGCCCTTTTGTGAATGTCATTTATTTGAAAGCAAATTTAGTTTCCAAATAAATCAAACGCCAGTCTATGTAGTTTATCATGGTCTCTGCAATATCTATTCCTCTTGACTTAAGTCGTGATAAGGAAGATCCATAGTCACATAAATATTCTTCGCGGTACTGGCAGAATTTGTGTTCACGGGGAAAAAGCTGACAGTGATGCAGCCTGTAGTCATTAGCATTGACCTGATCTGCCTAACATATGGTATCTGTTTTAGTTTCAGTATAATGCTGTTATCAAGGTTCCCCCTTCTGTGGATTTAAGGGAAATATGCAATTGTGCAATAACAAAGCTTACAATTATATTCTGAAAAAGCTGGCTATGTCTATACAGAGGCATTCTACCTCCTTAAAAGTCCCTAAAGATAAAGCTGAATGGCATTTAATGATAACCCACTATTCTCTGCCCAGAAGGCCAGCTCCGTGGTGCCTCCTAGACTTTCGATTATGAGAGAAACACCTGTCATCTTCCATTAGAAGGGAGAAGGGATTCAGTTTAGATCAACCAGCACAGAAGCTCAGGTCAGTAGTAGAGGATCTGAGACAGATCCTGCCGTGACTGATTGGCTGGAACTGAGAACAGCTTCACCACGTGGTTTTCCGTTAATATTTGCAAAAAAAAACAAAAAAACAAAAAAAAAAAAAACGCTAAATCATTCCAATTCCGTGGCCCCTTTCGCGTAGCAATTCTAAGCTAATAATGTATAGACACTGCCATCTTGTGGACACTTACTATTTAAGGTATAACAGCTGAGAACAGGAATGACAGCGTCTGGCATTCGTAACACAATACAAGCATGCAGTTAGCATACACATATCACACAAGAGCAAAAAAGAAGAAAAAAAAAATTCTACCGTTAATCGTGCGTGTCCCATTGCCTTTTCAAATTAGAACAACAACTATAAATTCTGAATCAAACAAATATTAGGCTAATCGTTTTAAATTTCATTTTTATAAAAGAAAACAATTCTTAGTTATTAAAACCACAATATAATATACAAAAGAGAAAAACATGCCTACTTTAGACGATTAAATTAAGCTCAAAAGTCAGTTTTAACTATTTTGGCCAATAAAATGAGTACATATAGTAATCTTTGTTTGTGAGGAAAAAGAAGGAAACGGTGCTGAGAGCAATGATATCGCAAACCGCAAGCGGAGAAACAATGCGCAGCCACCAGATGGAATAATTTCGCAAGATGACGCGATGAGATAAAGGCGACCAGATATCCTGTTTATAACACCTCCACGTGAAGGGAAACAGTCACGTGACCGCCGCCAACCCCAACTTGCCTGATAATTCATCATTACTCTCACGTTGTCATGTTATTCACAGTATATGTTCCATGAGTCTTTTAATATCTTATCCTACAGAACGTACGTGTAAATTATGCGATGAAATGTCTGAAACAATGTTACTTAATTGTTTTAATGAACAGCGTTTAAAAGATTATTTATACTGACATACGTTGTATAGCAATTGTTACCATATTCTGTCGGGATGTTGTTAATAAATAAATAAATAAATACATACATACATACATAAATATCATATAATATT
>JAODJW010000040.1:15496196-15509842 GCA_026777045.1 Hyperopisus bebe
AGTGGTAAATCTTACTGATCAGGCTGGGGGCAGCAGTGCTGTTGGTAAAATTCACTGATTGGGGGAAATGGGGTATCCCCCCTGTGGATTAATTGGCCAAATTTAAGTAGCTTATCTATTTCCTCTATTGCCATGGTCCTAGGATGTAGTCTAGGATAGCCAATGCCTTACGTCATCGCTGAGGTTAGTCTTGAATTTTTGAATATACCTATTTAATTGTGTTCTCCCCATGTCTGTTCACTATGTGTCCACCACATTAATGGGATAGTATCATAGACACCGGAGATGTAATATCTTTGTGCCATTTTCTTCCGCTGTTAGGCTACTTCGTGCCAGTTCACTTGGCAGTGAAACAACCAGTAGCCCACCAGTGTGAAAAGAAAGCTGGGTTGTGCAAAGTCTCAAAGTAGGAATAGTCCATTACAGGTGGAAGGGGGAAAACTATGTCTATCCTGAAAACCGTCACTAAGAATGCAAATAACAGATATGTTGCTATAATTTAAATTATCATATTATCTTCTATCCTTAACTATAACTTCTGGAAATTCAGTCTTCATGTGGCCCCTAGTTTTTTGGGGCCCCCGGCAGCTACTTGCACTTAGTAAAGTCCGCCCCTGTTTCCATGTATCACACGTTGTGTTTCTGTTATTTTTTAAGGGATTACTGATGCAACAGGTGGTGATGTCACCGCCGTACTCTCAATATTTGAGTTTCGCAGAGATCTGCAGTGTGGCTCATTCTCACACAAGTGGTCCGATCAGATGTGTTTTCCTGTCAAAGAATGTCTGAATTGTATGAGGAAGGTGCCTTTGACTGACAGAAAAATGCACATTCTTTAGCGGGCAATGCTGCAGGTGACTTTATGACAGATTCACATAGCTTCATGTCCTTAAATATTTATCGCTGGCAGCATGACGATGTGGTGCATTCTAAGTTGTTTTTATAGTCCAGGTTATCGAACTGCGCGTTTGAGTGTGTTTGTGTGAACCTCTGCGCCGTCACTACGTGTCACACTCCTGCGTTGTTGCCAGCTTTGAGTCCCCGGGAGGTCCATGCCATCACATGCTGGCCTCCTCGCGTCATCAAAATATTACTGAGAAGTTTATCTGGAATGACTTTTGGAAATGGTTCTCGACAACACGTCCTGCAGCACTGCTTTTGGCTAAATGGCTTATTTGGAATTAAAGGTGGTGGCTTGAATCCCTAAACCAAAATGAATCCACAGATCTTTCTGCCAGAATTGTTCCTATTTTGTCCTTGAAATGATGCATTTTCACTTTGATTAGTTCAAGCTGTACAAAATGTGAGATATAAATATTTGCAGACTATCTAAATAATGTGGATTCTGGCCTGGCCTGCCCCGCTTTGTCATGGCAATATGCTAACATAGTCTACATGTGCTTTGTGTGCTCGCGGAAGGCATATGACAACTTGTCCCCGGCAGTGGTATGTCTTGTGCCCCCCCGTTTCTCATTTATTTCATCTCACCAGAATCTCCAGTAACACTTGTTTCAGTGTCAAGTGTGACGCTGCAGGTTTGAGAATCAGCATCGCCACATTTGAGGTGATGGTACCATGAGTTTAAGTTCCTCGGAACCTTCTTCAGGAGGAACAGTAAGAGGGAATGAGAGATTTACTGACAAATGGATTAGGTGACTGTGCTTTGGGCACTTAGGAGGCCCATGGGGGGTGAAGCACGAGTACAATCATCAAACAAAAGTCACTGTTTACCAGTCGTCTGTGTTCATAAGCTGTGGGTGACGGGCTGCTGGGATGACTCTTCCAGAGAGGAATCAGCTGAACTGCTCTGGGCATAAATTGCCATCTGGTTGGGTCCCAAAGGAGATATTCTGGGCAGCATCCCACTGGGTGAGGGACCCATGGACGACCCAAAAGACATGCAGGGTGGGTTACTCTATACATCACCCTCAAATGCAATTCTTTCCTGTCATACGTTTGCAAAGATGAGTGAGAAGTTTGTGTTTTGTACGGCCTCGTTTTTCAGTGCAGTTTGTCTGAAGTATATATGACTATGACTGGTGGGTATAAAATCCAATTCACTTTCAGCCCTTTTCTTTGCATGATAGTCTGGAAGATTTTGGCAGGAAAACTCTACAATAGTCCTGGGCCTTATGGAACCCTACTTTGACTTTGCAGTGGAGCTAGAATTTTAATTAAACATTTGAATATTGTTCATGGAGGAGCATGACACAGCTAGGATAGGGTACCACACCCACCGTATCTCCTGTATTGATCATGAGCTGAACAGATACAAGTGTTGAAGGAGAAGGCGCAGCCTTTGCAGTAAAACAAGGTTTGGAAGGGTCATGAGGTCTAACCAGGAATTGCAACAGTATAGATCTGATAAGAGCTTAAGCCTTATCGTATTATCTTGACATGAAGACATGGACAGAAGGATAAGCAGGTGTAAATCGAATCTATAGCGTGTGAATCTATAGCGTGTGAATCTATAGTGTGTGAGCACGTGCTTTGCTGAACCCAAATACCAAGCTTTTCACCAACGTCCCTGTTGACCGTCACATCCTGTTTGTTCCTATCACGTTTCGTCAGTCATACAGCAGCATCAGGGTGAACAAACTTCACTGTAACAGCTCTGGTGTGTTTTTTTTTCAAACCAGTCATTCTGTGTTAGTCAAAGAGCTTGGTGAGCATTAAAATTATTAAGGGTCTAGGATGTGATTTATACTTTTCATTAAGGATGGCAGAATGCTGACTTCTGTAAAAAGGGCCCTTACTGGTAGGAAGAATTGATCGTTCAAAGAACCGTGTGAAAAACCCCACACCACGTTAATTGAGCATTTGTAGGCCTTTGAAAATCACTGAAAATCACCTTTACTTTGCCGTCAATGCAAGAGGTTGTTCAGCTCAGCAATCACGCCACCCATTACAAAATAAAAACTAAAACTTAAATTTCAAAAAATACAAAAAATAGGTCCTCAGAATAGAACTTTCACACAGCAATATGTGTTCTGAAGAATAACATCAGAGGTTAAATGCTAATAATAATGATTGCTAATATGAGTTCAATAATGTGTTCAAAATGTGTGCTTCCAAGATCATTTTAAAAGGACATCCTAGTATCGATTAGTTATGAATATTACTTGTCTTTTTTCAGGGTGTCTGATTGTATAGCACTGTTACCTCACCCCCCCAGGCCTGGGGGGGTTTCAGATCCTTCCCTTGCTCTGAGGATATAGTTTGCATGTTGTGTCCCATCTGTAAACATGTGACTAGGCCAGTCCGTGCCCTTAATGTCCGTTTACATTTCTTTCCTGTAATTTGCTCGCCTTCTCTCCAGTGTTTCCAAGCTCTATGACTCTGCTGTGAATCAGCAGTTGGAAGATAAATGTGTTATAGTAAAATGTAATGGCTGAAGCATTTGGTTCTGTAAAAAAAACTAAAACACAGTGTATTACCTCTTATGTCACAAACAATCCAAGGATAATATACTATATCTTCTGAGGAATATTTAAAACTGTAATAAAATAAGTAGTCTGAGTAGTTTAAGTAAACCTTTATGCTGTGTAAAACTTGGTGAACATTCTACAGAAATATTGTGGAAACGTCTTACTTAAACTTTCCATGGTTTTTTAAAAAATTGTGACTCTATGTTCCTGGTAGCATAATCATTGTTGCTGCATCTGCAGATTCTGCTACAAGGTCAGAGTTGCTCATAATAGTGTCTGGCAGCACTCTGCACAGATAGTATCACAATAAAGACATTTCCCTGAGGTACCCGGGCACCTTTCAAGGTCAAGGGAAGAGGAATAAACCGATAACAACAGCAGCAGGAAAACAGCATGAATCAAGGATAAGTTATATGATTCAAAGTTGCTAATTCATACCTGAAACAAACGTTTTGCACAGATCTGTGTGAGAAAGAGGCAGCATGGCAAAGAGAAGCCATGTGACAAGAGGATGAATGGGAGGGTGCAGTAATGATTTTATTTAAGTGTGGGAGTGGAGGCAGGTTTAACAAACAACTTTGGGGATGAAAGAAATCAACAGACACCTGTTTCGGCTTCAAGACAACAGAAACAATCGCGTCCAGTCCAGGATGAACTGTTACCTTATGCTACAACCGATTCTTCCCCCACATAGGAGGTTAAACTGGCCATTGGGTGAAGGTTACCGCAAATGCTCCCTCAGAGAAAAACAAAGTCTGATATTACATATCTGGCAATAAATCACAGATAATAAGAGAATGAATGTACTTGTCACATGACCTTGTCCTAGCTCACCGGTACCCTTCCTGCAATGCTTTTAGCCCCAGTCCATAATTAAGATTCTGAACACCACATCTACATTTAGCTGTATCATTAATAACACACTAATAGTATATGAGTATTACTACTGCTAATAGTTGATATTTACTGATATAATTACATACCTAAGTGAGCTATCCATGTATTTTTGCATATTATATATGTATTATGATATTAGTTATGGAAGTAATGACAGACTGTTGTCCAGGGAAGGTAATTTACTGTAGTTTCACTTTGACCTATCTATGACTCTTATTCTGTGGCTTTTTTCCCAGAGACAAAGCCTGGATATAAATTAGAAATAATTACCCAGAATCAGATGATTCTGGATTTGTGTGCTACTTCACATCAGGAATTCTAGATGTATCATTGAGCAAGTTTGGTTAAAAAGAGGAATAGAAGATGGTATTGGGCATCAGAAACCTTCCTCTGCTACTATTAACAACAGACATTCATGTAAAAAATGAGAATATTAACAGTGATCTGGTTAAATAACAGCTTGTCAGCAAGTGCTTCTATCTCGAGGACGGAACCACATGACATTAGGGGTTCAGGTCAGGGCACATGTTTTGGTTAAGTAAGTTCTTCTATCAAGGTGTATCTATGGAGGAGTAAGGGGTGGTCTTTGTACACCAGAAAACAACTTCCCAGAGAACATCAAAAGAAAAACTGTTGTTTTGGTTAAGTGGGGTGAGTAGGCATGATGCATTGTTACAAGCAGGCTCTGGTCCAGGATTACTTTACTGCAAAAACAACACATGCTCAGAAAGTCAAAATGTACCCGTCAACAGGTGAGACAAATTAAGTCAAACATGGACAGCCACCTGACCTGAACTTCCAAGATGTAGGATGCCCCTTGTTCTCCTACCTGACAGTTTATGTTTATAAGACAGAAATTATCGAGACCTTGGGTTCCATACACTCCCCTTCACAGAGCACCCACAACATGTTCCACCTCCCTCACTTTAATTTCTTTGGACTGTGCTTCCCCCCTTAGCCTGATGAGATGGGCTACTCCTCCATGCACTTCGGAGTAGTCCATAATCATTTAAGGGGACATTCCTCTCAGAGGTCTTCAAGTATGAGCCATGTTCACATCGAAGCAAAGAAAGGCATGGTAGACTCCTTTCAACATACTTCCACTCTGCCTACTCCTAACTCCTCAGTGCTACAGTATATCGCAGGAGTGCCTCAAGGTTTAGTGCTTGGGCTGTCTTCAGTCTTAATATAATGCTTTACAACACTCAATAATAATATAAAGATATCCTTCTGCTTTATCATGTGTTATTTCCATGCCTTCAAGAATTCCTTGAGTGCACAACAATCTCCTTTTTTCAAACCCAACATTTATGTAATAACTAAAATAATAATAGCTCCCCAATCTATGTACATGTGTCATTGATACTTTAGAAATGTTTAGCTTCCAGTGATATTTACATTCTCATTATCATCTTGTGTGAATAACAGCTCTTTCCATGAGTTAGTGCCAACTCCCTTTGAATAGACAATGACCGGCCTCATAATTAGATCGACATTGATTACATCCCACGTACAAGTAGTGCTGATCTATGTGAGAGGGCAGTTTCTATGATTGTCGTAGCCATTGATTAGCTCTGTGCAAAAGTTGCTTTCTGTGGGAGTCTGTCCTAGAGTCAGTGCCAAGGATCAGCTTTGCACACCAACAATCACTATGTTTTCACTGCAGAGCAGGGAGAGTACCTTGTAAATGCTTCAGGCCATGGTACAAGGTTCACTCTCTCTTGTACAACTCAGTTAGGTTTTGATAAGATTCATATTTTAGTCATTCAAGTCTTATGTTACACGGTATTCATTGTGTATCTGAATGGCATGATACCTCCTAGGTCGGAATTGTAGGAATGAATGTTACCAAATGCTACGCTGCAGTCTGATCAACCGGTGGCTGTCATCCAATGCAGTAGAAGAAACATTAGCTGCGTTACATATACTACTAAGGTTAAACTGAGGTTGCTATGATTTTTATATAAACACACTCAAATAACTCAAAGCTGGACCATCAGCAGCAGCAGAGCACAAACTGGTGTGAATTGCGTATGAATTACATTTTAAAGCAAACAAACTTGTGAGGGACAGTTACCATCCCAGGCATTTTTAGCAACACGTTGAATTATCCATGGATACTTATCCATAGCCCAATTTCATGGATTAAGCACAAAAACTAAGAAATGAGAAAAGAAGCGCTGTGGCTACTGCATTATGTCCAACAAGGGATAGTTTGTGTAACTGTCTCTTGCTGATTTTGCTCACAGACATGGAATAATGGTAAACACAGCCAAAGCTCACTTTGGCTTGGTGACTCAAAAAACATTATCATGAAAACACCTAAAAAATAAATATGATAATCTCAGATGAAAAATTCTCTGCTCAAAGTTCACTCGGCTACAGCTTGGGGAGACAAAATTGTGATTCTCGTTTTAGCTTATATTTTGTCTGATATGATTCACCTAACATTCATCAGGAGAAATAATGTAGATATAGAGCATGTGATCCAGAGGCCTGGAGTTAAACCTCAAACTAAACTCAGTCTCATTAATGAGCAATATTGGAGCCGATAGATCCATATACATGGTGCCAGGTAGTGGACTTGAGCCCTAGTTTCCTGGGTGTAAGGTGAATGTGCCAACTACCAGAGGCAGAAAGTCCAGATCCAGAAAGTTCACATACAGACCAAGATTTTGGTTCAACCAGCCAGTTGAATATAAATAGTCACAGTTACAAAGTAGTCAGTTGGTTGGATGAAACAAAATCCTAGTCTGGATTTACATTTTCTGAACCTGAACTTTCCACCTCTGCTAACCACAGTGCCTCCATGCCATTCCCCTTAGCCACACATAATATAGCATGATACACAAAGTCCAAGCAGTTCAGCAAATATGGCCAAATATGGCCTTTCATTCGAGGATAAATAGAAAATAGACAAAGTGGAAAAGGATAAACTTTACTACTATTGAATGTACTTCCCGCAGTACATATAGTAATTGAAGTGACTGAATAAAAGAAACATTTAAAGCAGCATAGCACAAACATTTATTTTTGCTGCACAAAAACCCAGCACAAACAAACAGAAGTCATTTTATTATTTTCTGATCAATGTAAAGATCAGTGATGAATGCCAGCTTCAGTTGTAAAGGGGGTTCCCTAATTTCTGAGATACCCATTTTAGAGCTTGATGAGATCTCAAAATTTAATAATCTCTTTTCTGATTCTTGGAATTTCAAAAATTAGACATCACTCCATATTGTTCGTGATCATTATGTTATCATTTTACATAGTCCTTCAAGAGTCATTCGGAGAAATATTCTGTCTGAAATGTGTTGTTTAATTTAGAGAATTATCGTAAACATTATACCTAAATGGTTGAACTTAAAAATTTGTCAGGAAAACAAATTAATGATTCACATCATGGTAAATCTACAGAACATCAAAAAATGCATTAAAAATCTTTTGAAAAAACGTACATGTATAAAAAATGCAATTAACTCATGCTGGTTTCTTGAGAAGAACACAGTTCATGAATTAGATGGTTTCACTGCACTGACACAGATGCTAAAAATAAGGATTATATTCCAAACGTTCTCAAGAGTTGTGTTAGATTCTCATGGTTAACACATGAACAATAAAATTAATGGATTAAATAATATATAGGGAAACACTGGACTGAAGGGAACAGGCAGGACTTTGATTATAATGGGCAAAATCCCAGGAATATGTTTGTGCTACTAAGTTCTATGGCCCTGGCGAAACTGCCATTAACTTCCTAGCAAGTTAATAATTTTTCAGCCAGTGTCGGTTTCCAGTTTGGGGATTGGTGTTCTCGGTGTCAGGCCAGATAAGACAAGGCTCACAGCTGTTACATTGGCTTCTTCAGCCTATGTCTTCAATGTTACCTCCTTCATCCTTCTCACTTGGGGAATTCTGCAACAAAGGACTTCGTAGTGGTTTCCCCACCCTCTACTGGTCCTCGACACTCCAGTTTACCCCTCTCTAACCTGGCGTGAACATCGAGGGGGTGAACATTCGCCATGACTTGTATCCTAGTCTTCGTCTCATGGTTCTTCGCAGTGTGTCTGGTAAGCTTCCCTTCACTTTTGCTCGATCGGCACCTGATCCGTTTTCGTTCTCTAGGTGCGAATTAGATGACGGGACGGTGTCTGATGATGATACCTGGCTGATAGCTTTATACATGATTATCAGCAAAGAACTTAGGTAAAAAAAAAACACAAGTTGATCTCATTTTAGATTTTTGCCATGGTTTACTGATCCGTTGGGTTTGTGATGAAGAGAAGTGAATAGGAGAGACAGCAAGAGATATCGTTGTCATTATAATGATGTACTGGGATTTCTATAGATCTTTTATCTTTCATTTTTATTCTTCTCCACAGTTTTCCAGACAGAATCAAAATCTTAACAGTCTTCTCTTATTTAGTTGTGTTCTGTTGCTGCCCAACAGACAGTTTTTGGTCAAACCGTTACTGGTAACCCTTTGTGACTATCTTGACCCCAAAATATAGGGCATAATCCATTGCTTACTTCCTTGGAATCCAAGCTCACACCATTCTTTTCCACTTAACCAGATTGTGTTTTTATGGATTTTTAGTCCACTTCCAGCTCTGTCCTGTAGGTGGCTTTATGTCATTGGTTTAGCATTAAAAGGATCAGTCATCCAAACGGAAATGCTTTGGAACAGTGGTAGTTTCTAAAATTAACCTTTATGGTATGCAGGATAAGTTATCACATGTTTAGAACTGACAAAGACAGAAAAACATCAGAATTTGGTGACTCACCTTTTATGAATACTTTGAAATAGTTTAAGAAATTATTATTTTCAGCAATGAATCTCTCAAATGGATCCCATATCCCACATTAAGTGAAATCTCAGAGTATGTCTTATCTCCACAGGTTGCAGAAGCTCAACACCAACCAGGACATTGTGCCTTTTATGAAGAATGTGGCCGTAACCCATCGGTGGGAGATGGGAGCCTCATCACGCCAATAGTTCCATGTCTAAACTACAGCCCAGCAAGGTCTTTACAAGGGGAGCACTACAACAGACTCAAACAGGTTTGTCCGATGCTGGACCAAGGTATAGGCAAGACCTACGCCTGCTGCTCGCTAAATCAGCTGAAGTCTCTGGAGAACAGCCTGACACTCTCCAAGGCCGTCCTCATCCGTTGCCCCTCCTGTGCAGAGAACTTTGCCACCCTTCACTGCATCAACACGTGCAGCCCTAACCAGACCCAGACGGTCAACGTCACACGCACCGCATTCATCAACTCCACTGTGGGACCGAAGGAGGCCGTGGTGGCCTATCAGGCCTATATTTCCACAACCTTTGCAGATGCAGCTTTCAAGTCCTGCAGGAACGTTCGCATCCCGGCCACTGGGGGCTATGCCATCGCCACCATGTGTGGCCGCTACGGCGCCACCCTCTGCACTCCTCAACGCTGGTATGACTTCCAGGGTGACTCCAGCAATGGCCTGGCACCTCTGGACATTGACTTTCGCCTCACCCCCCCCGGTGCGCCTGTCCCCCCAGGCATCGTGCCTTTTGCTGGAAAAGCACTGGGATGCAACGAAACCTCAGGCACTGGTGGGGAGCCGTGTTCCTGCCAGGACTGTGTAGAATCTTGCCCTGTTGTCCCTCCCCCAGGTCCCCTCCCTCAGCCCTTCAAGATAGGACACCTGGATGGTGTGCTGGTGGTGTGTCTGGCCTGCTTCTTTGCACTTTCTCTCTTCTTTCTGGGCTTCCTGATGGTCAGGGGATTCTTACATAGGCACACAATTACTTCTGAGAAAAGCAAAGACAAAAATGGCAATGTTTTGGGTCAGGCACCCATAAGTCCCGAGGATGTGTCTTTTACAGACAGGAACAGTCTTGCGACCCAAGAGTTCCTAGGGAACCTGTTCCAGAGATGGGGAACCCTGATGGCTTCATATCCATTCAGAGTATTGCTGGTCTCACTAGTGGTGGTGGTGGTCTTTGCCCTGGGTCTGATGTATATTAAGCTGACCACTGACCCTGTGGAGCTTTGGTCTGCCCCCCACAGCAGGGCCCGGAAAGAAAAAGACTTCCATGACAAATACTTTGATCCATTCTACCGCACAAACCAGCTGATTCTCACGGCACCAAATTATCCAGACTACACCTATGATTCCCTGCTCTTTGGCCAGCATAACTTCAGTGGCATTATCTCGAAAGACCTTATCTTGCAGCTTCTGGAACTGCAGACCAGGATCCAGGCAATTGAGTTCTGGTCTGACGACCTAAACCGCACTGCTAGTCTGAAGGACATCTGCTTTGCACCCTTGAACCCCAACAACCCATCACTGAGCGACTGTGCAGTCAACAGCCTGCCACAGTACTTCCAAAACAACATAGACTTCATAAACGCCAAAGTCAACATGACAGAACTGGGCGTAACCAAAGAAGTAGACTGGAGAGACCACTTCATCTACTGTGTAAAGTATGTTTCAGTGAAACTCAGTTCCAAGTATTTTCTTAAGCACATACTATAGTGGACCTTACTGAGCAAATTTCCAATGTAAAGTTTAATTGTGCAATTATGCAAAATACTGAAATCAGAAGTGATAAAATCTGGCACATAGGTACCTAATTTATTGAAAGTTGTGATTATCCAAAGACATTTATCTTGTGTGTCTTATTTTTATTCGATTTATATTAGCACCCTTTCAAGGTGGAGTTGAATAAGTCGCTTCATTTGATTCTTTAATCAGAAAACGGAAACTGTATATCAGGGCTGTACAGATCACGGTCCTCAAGGTCTGAGCCCCACTGAGCCTCTGGTAATCCAATAATTATTAAACTAACTAACTGGGAGAACTGGAAACACGGTTTGGATATGGAGTCGAGGTCCAGAGCTGAATAGCCCCGCTGTATATTGTCACCTAACATTTCCGTGAACTTGGGTTTTTCTGCAGCTCTCCACTGTCCTTCAAAGACATCACAGACCTGGGGCTGAGCTGTATGGCAGACTACGGTGGCCCAGTCTTCCCGTTCCTGGCGGTGGGAGGTTATGAGAGTAAGCCGTGATTAAATACCACTAATACACTGCTGGACTGAACGATCAGGAACCTCTAAGCCCTAGCACAGAAAAACCAGAAGCACTGAATATCGAGTCACATTTTCATAAAACAATGGTTTTCCAATATCATATTTCATACCATATCAAATGCATATCAGATCTCAGCACCTGACTTAAATAATGACCCCCCCCCCCAGATGAGGACTACACTGCAGCAGAAGCTCTGATAATGACCTTCTCCCTGAACAATTATGCCAGGGACAATATAAAGTTCAAACTGGTGCAGAAGTGGGAACAAATGTTTTTAGACATTGTGCAAGAGTATCAAAGGAACCCATCTACAAACTTCACGTTTGCATTCATGGCAGAGGTACGTTCCTCTTCCTAGTGTCACCACGTTTGATGGCTACCCGTTACCCCCTGTACTCATGCAATTGCACTGTGGTGCCACCTTGTGTCCGTCATTGCCCAGAGGTCACTCGAGGATGAAATCAACCGGACCACGGTGGAGGACATTCCCATTTTCATGATCAGCTATGCCGTCATCTTCCTCTACATCGCCGTGGCACTTGGAGAATATTCCTCGTTTAAACGTGTACTGGTGAGTTACATTGCAGGGGCTTTGGTGGAGACATCGAGAGGCTATCCGTCATAAACGGGGGACTTAAAAATGCTCTCATTTTAATACATTGCAGAGAATGCCAACACTTACTGGGCTGATATTTGTTTTGCCCTAGATGTGGAATTGACAGTTAAAAAATTATCCAAATTTAATCTTTTTTGAGGCACCTGGGTAGCTGGAGGGAATGAAGGTGTAGCTGCTGTTGGAGATAAGTGAAGGAAAGCTGAGACAGAACAATCTGTTGCAGGTGGACTCTAAAATTCTAGTGGGTCTCGGTGGGATTTTGGTGGTCGGATGCTCGGTCTTGGCCTCTATGGGATTTTATGCCTGGATCGGCATCCCCTCGTCACTGGTCATCCTGCAGGTGGTGCCCTTCCTAGTGTTGGCGGTTGGAGCTGATAATATCTTCATTTTCGTCTTGGAGTACCAGGTATAGAACACTAGTGAACCAAAGATGCCATGAATTTACTTTTAATTGCACAGTATTTATTAAAATAATGCAGTGTCATCTGTTTCGGTTATGTCAGCTTGTCTAATCTTTTTGTGTAATAATAATATAATAATAGGTTTATTTATACAGTATAGCACCTTTCATACATCTGAATGTAGCTCAACATGCTTTACGGAGTGAAAATAACAAATAATAAAAACAGAGAATAAAAACAAAATAGAATCAAGATGCCAGGAGGTCCTGAATGTCAGGGTCTGGTGAGCGTTAATCCGCCTGTCCTACACAGAGAGATGAGCGTCGGCCTGGGGAAAGACGGGAGGAGCAGATCGGCCGCGTTCTGGGCCAAGTTGCCCCCAGCATGCTGCTCTGCAGCCTCTCAGAGTCGATTTGCTTCTTCCTGGGTGAGTTCTCCCATTATGTGTCACATATATGCGAGTGCAGTTATGGTGCTTGGTGGATGAATCAGGATACTGTTGTCTATTAGGCAAGGGACGCATTTAGCTGGGTCTAAGTCTGTGCAACTGTGCAACATGAAAAGTCCAAATAAATAATTGCCTTGGCATCGATGTAATGGTGTAGTACAAACCGTCACCCCTCACACCACACTGATCTCAGAACAGTTCGCATTTCAGGCTGTGGAAACTAACAGTATTTGAGCAATTTAACTAAACTGAGGTGTACAAGTGCACTCTCAGAATAAAAGGGTAAAAATTCGTATCTTTGCTTGTCACTAGGGCTGTACCCTCAAGTTCTACCTTTAGCTGTAGGTAAATGTACCTTTTAAGGTACAGAAAGGGACTCTGAGGAACATTTCTATACCATTTTGTACATTAATGCTTTTTGTACCATTGGGATGTTCCTCAGAGTCCATTTCTGTATCTTAAAAGGTACAATTATAAGGGTACAGTCCGAGTGATAAGCAAAGGTACACATCTTTACCCTTTTTTTCTGAGAGTGTATTCACTTCACACTGACAGGAAAAAGGGTACAACCCTGGTACAGTTTTGTTCCCTAAGGTAAGAACAACATTAATATACCATCACTGGTATAAAAATGTTCCTTAGAGTCCAATTCTGTACCTTAAAAGGTACATTTACCTACAGCTATCATAGTATTGGCAGACCCTTGACGGTACAGCTCCAGTGACCCCAGTGACTGATTGTACCATCAAAGGTACAAATTGTTACTTTTTTCTGACTGTAATG
>JAODJW010000040.1:15509873-15520866 GCA_026777045.1 Hyperopisus bebe
GGGGCAGGCAGGGCATCCCAGTAATAGCATGGCATCCTTCCAGGGGCCCTCAGCAGCATGCCAGCCGTCAGGTCCTTCGCCTTGTACGCCGCCCTGGCTGTGCTGATGGACTTCCTGCTGCAGATGACGGCCTTTGTAGCCCTGCTGTCGCTGGACGCACGCAGGCAAGACCACAACCGCTGCGAAGTGGTCTACTGCGTGACGGTGTCAACCCCCCGGCCTTCCAAACGCAAACAGGGCTTGCTGCTTTCCACCATGGAGCGCCTCTATGCCCCTATCTTGCTGCATCCTGTGACCAGGATCATCGTGGTACGTTACCTTCAGCTTGACTCAGTAACTGGGGCTTAGGAGGATTTTTACAGGTGCGAAATGCGCAGATTAGAAGCGCTTGTCTGTCGCCTGGCAAAACTGTTTCCACTTCAGCTGCTGATATGTTCCTCCAGGTTGTGGTGTTCATCTTCATGTTCTGTGGCTCGGTTTTCCTGATGTTCCATATCAAAGTGGGTCTCGATCAAGAGCTGGCTTTGCCCACGGTGAGTTTCGTCCAGCACCTCTCGACAGAAGCGGATTAATGAACAGGCCCCAGAATAATCAGGGGGCTCCTATTGGTTGCCTATTATTATTTTTTGATTACTATTTTTAAAAGCAATCCTTTATTGGCTGTTTATTTGTCTACAAGTTGGTGATTGGTTAAAACTGAATGGGGAAATCAATTCAAAACATATTTGTTTTTTGCCGCTCTTTTTATACCACTGTGTAATTTCTGGTATGCGTAGCCTGTTTCCTATGTAAAATGGATTTTACGAGCCTGATCAATGAGTTTTATGCCAAAAAGGCATGGAGAGTGCAGTCTAATGGTAGGATTTTATTTGCCCCCTCTCTTTATCCATGGTCTATGCTGTATATGCTAAATGTGTCTTAAATGCACATCGTGAATGCAGTTGAGTCTAAAGTTTTGTGGTTGCCTCTGTTGAGATGCCTTTTATTCAGTGACTCTCTGCTGAGCTCTTTCTGGTTGCTGCATATGACTGATGTGAAAGTGTAAGCTTGCCAATTTGTTGCTCCTCTGATATGACTCTTCTCATTTGATACAGCGTCGCATTCTCTTTGACTTTGTGAAAATTACTAATACACTCAGTGACAAAAAAAGTTAAGCACCCAGACGGAGTGGTGGAAATGAAATGAATCTGCACGTGGTGAAAGGACATGTGACTGTATAACAACGATTATAATATCAGATCAAATGGACAACAGAACTGGCAGATTGGGCACACTGCTGGTCCCATCGCTGGTCTGCACATGTACCAAATTACATCCAAATCGGACCATTACTTCTGCTTAACTTTTGCTAAAGAGTGCTTAACTGTTTTTGGTCATTGAGTATATATAATGGTTTATAGTTAATTGTTGTATCATTTTGGGGAATGGGGGCAGAAGGCCTTTGGAAAGCTTAGGGTTAATCTGCCACTGCTGCTTAAAACACTTTCCTATTGGTGCTCAACCGACTGTGACCCTTCTTCTGATTGCAGGACTCCTACATGCTAGACTACTTCAAGTACTTATACAAGTACTTCGAGGTGGGTGTTCCCACGTACTTCGTGACAACACGGGGCTTCAACTTCAGTATGGTACAGGGTATGGATGCTGTGTGTTCCAGTGTGGGCTGCGATCCTTTCTCCCTCACTCAGAAAATCCAGCATGCCACAGAGTATCCTGAACGGTGAGGACTCATACCCATAACGGTCTCCACACCTGGACTTTAATCGTAGCTCACAGACAGCTATCAATGCATGTTTTAGGCACAATGTCCTGCAGGATTAACGATTAATGAGGATTAATGAGTTGCATAATGAAGATTCCAGAGTGCAGATATTAAGTTTCAGCTCACATTCTTCTGTAATCTGCATTTTTTCCCCTTCAAGTATCTGTACAAAAACTACTTACATTAAAGTATTTTAAATAAAGATTATTTATATAGAGATAAGGGGTTCCATGTTTCCAACAAAAAGTGTATTGTTCAGTCTTTCTAAAATCTCTTCCCTCTGTTGTCAGGTCTTATCTGGCGATTCCGGCTTCCTCCTGGATGGATGATTTTATCGATTGGCTCAATCCTGGCTCTAAATGCTGCCGGCTTTACACTCTGGGGCCCAACGCAGGGAGTTTTTGTCCCGCCAATCAGTGTATGTGCCATAGGAAAACCACACAACATTAAATGATATGATCACCAAGGCCTTAAGGAAAAAGTTTAAAAACTCATAAGTGCACCATTAAGCTAAATTAAGTCATAAAATGGAAGCTGAAAAAAAATATATTGAAATTGCTAGGCAACAGTGCTACATGTTATACGTTTGAGATGCGATTCCATTCCAATTTCAGTTTTTTTGTTTTTCAGTCAGATGTTTTGCACAGCACAAATACACTTGATGACAGCTTATCCCATCCATTTTGATTGTAGCTGGATTTATATGTGGAAAGAAGTGCATGACTCCGCCCCCCAATGGTGTCCTGAGGCCTTCAGTTGAACAGTTTAATCGGTACCTTCCCAGCTTCCTGACCAACCGGCCAGACCTGCAGTGTCCCAAAGGGTAAGGCACTCCATCCTAAAGGATGGCTGTGGGTCGACATACAGAGCTTTCTAAAATTTACTTAGATACATGTTAGCTACATGCTTATACCATGATTATTATGCAACTATCATTATATTAGTTTGCACGAATTTTACAAATATAAAAAAAATATATGCCAAATGTTGTCATCTGTATAGACCTGGTCATTCCTCAGATATGGTTAGTTCCTTTAAGATTACTCTGCTAACAGGTAGCTAGCTGGTAGGTGACATCATTTCTTTAAAAGCAGTTCTTCCCAATCTGGTCCTTGGAGACCCATAGACAGTTTACATACATTTTTGGTAGGGAGTTGGGAGGGAGCAAAAATGTGGACTGTCTGACAGGGAGCTGAGAGGGAGCAAAAACAGAGAACTGGATTGGGAAACACTGCTTTAAAATCAAACTCAGCTGTGATCAGTTTAACTTTAACAGGTGACTTACAAAGAAAACTCTACAAAAAATATGAAATTATATGAAATCTGATATATGAATGTTATCAATTGTTTACTGAGTTTCTAGCTTTTCACAGTCAGTGCTGCTAGAAACGGCGTTTGTGCCTCTTTTGACAGTGGGCTGGGAGCCTATGACAAAGCTGTGGTGAAAGACGAGAATGACGAAATACTAGGTAAAATTATTTTCACTGAATAAATAAAACAATAGCTGGCTTTCCCCGGGGTGTAGCTGCCTCATGCTTTTTCATACTGTTGCTAAGAGATCCTCAAACTAAAGATCAAGCAGCTAAAATAGTGTTACATTTCATGGAGGGTTTCAGTTGTCGGCGTGACCATCTGCTCCTTGCGCCCCCAGCGTCCCGGTTCATGGCGTACCACACGCCGCTGACCACCTCCCAGGAGTTCACCGATGCGCTGAAGATAGCACGGGAGCTGGCCGCCAACATCACGCTTGGCATGCGGGCCGTGCCTGGCACCTCGCCGGACTTCGAGGTCTTCCCTTACACGTGTGTAGGCGCCGTTCTTTCCAATTGGGAAAGTGGTGGATTTTGCGCCCTAGTATTGATAGCAGAGATCACAATGCCTAAGAGGTCTTAGCCTGTTGGCCATGTGCTTAAGGTAGCCATCTTGCTATCAGCTGTCACAGTATTGTTTTAGGGGTGTGGGATGCACAGAGGTGAGCAGGATTGTGGAAATACCTGGTATTTTTAGCATTATGCTTTAAAAATGACTACATGATATTGTCAATAATAGGGGGCAGCGTGTGGCTCAGTGGGCTAAGCTGTGTGCCTGTAATCACAAGGTCGCCGGTTCAAGCCCAGCCTCAGCATGTCTGCGGGTCCTTGAGCAAGGCCCTTAACCCCCAGCTCCCTGGGCGCCCCAACAGGTGGCTGCCCTTCGCAGACAGCTTGCTCTACTAAGAGCAAGTTGAGGGAGGCGTAAAAAGAATTTCCCCATGGGGATTAATAAAAGTATCAAATAAATAAAATAATAATGTTAATCAACAGTCAAAGAATGTTTACAAATATCATACATTGGATGAATAGGTACATAACTGGAAGTTCTGCAATCTCTAAAACTTGGAAGTGTTTCCACAATTTTGACCACTATTGTATATAAGGGCCTGACGCTAAAGAAATGATATTGCTAATAAACTACCATGATAACCCTGCCAGCTATGGTATAATACAGCTGAACCACTCATTTGCAACCCAAACTAGGCCTCAGCCTACACACCAGCATCATTCTTCTCCCCACCCCCACAGGGTGACATATGTCTTCTATGAACAATACCTGAGCATTGTTCCTGAGGGCCTCTTCAACATCTCCATGTGTCTGCTGCCGACATTCGTGGTGTGCTGCATCCTGCTGGGCATGGACGTTCGCTCGGGCCTGCTCAACCTGCTCACCATCATCATGATTACTGTGGATACCGTGGGTGTGATGACATTGTGGGGCATCGACTACAATGCTGTGTCCCTCATCAACCTGGTCACGGTCAGTGCCGCCCGCTGAATAAATCAAACTCAGCTGTGATCAGTTTAACAAGTGAACTATTCTGTAAATTACAAGAACATGGAGTTAAAAGGTTGCAACCTGAATCAGCGTCAAAATAGCTCAAGCCACAAGCGGAAAATATTGCAAATGTCTGCAGACTCTTGCATAGCTGCGTGAGTTTAGGCATTGATTTACTTCATGGTTGATCTCATGTTGGAATCCTTTATTTCCCACATATTTGCTCCGCATTTCAGAGCCAGTCAGCTCCGCTCTAATGCAGGAATATTAACACTAATTGTGTGTTTGTTGTTTGGTTATAGGCCGTGGGAATCTCAGTGGAGTTCGTGTCCCATCTGACACGCTCCTTTGCCCTCAGCACCCAACCCACGCGTGTGGAGAGAGCCAAGGAGGCCACGACCAACATGGGCAGCGCGGTAAGGACGTCCTTAGCAAAACCCGTCCTCTGCTCTGAATCCCCGATGTTGACAGAGATCGAAGCAATTTGCATTGTACTGAAACGGTAACCGTCTGAAGACATCGTATGATTAGAGCGGCCAAGCCTTCAGCGTGACTTTCCCTGTCCTCTTCAGGTATTCGCGGGTGTGGCCATGACAAACTTGCCAGGGATTGTGGTCCTGGCGTTTGCCAAAGCCCAGCTAATACAGATCTTCTTCTTCCGGCTGAACCTGGTCATCACGCTGCTGGGGCTGGTGCACGGGCTTGTTTTCTTGCCTGTGCTGCTCAGTTTCTTTGGTGAGAGAAGCCGTACGACACAGTTGCAGACCTTCTAGCTTCCGTTTCTTGCGTGTCATTTTCATTCCGTCTGCTTCGAAGATTGTCTTCAAATTACACAAATTATATTTCCTCTAATTCCACTCCTTAGGGTCTTAAAGCAGTCATGAAAGAAAGTCTCAGTATTGCAGATTTTTTTAATTATAATTTCATGACATGCTTAAACATATTATGCTATTGCCATGGTTACAAGGCAGTCATTGCATACACCATTCTGAAACCACTTGAACGCTGATCATGGTGAGACGTTGCTCTTCTCTCCTCTCAGGACCTGAGCGTAACAAAGCCTTATTGCTGGAGCAGCAGAAGAAGGTAGCTGAAGCATCATCATGCGACACAAACATACATACCAATATTTACGAACCGGTGTACAGCAATATGGGCTTTGTGAACTCTGAGAAGAGCCAAACAGGTTTAACAGCCCAGGACGAGGACCAAGCTAATGCAGTGAAAAAAGACCCTGGAGAAAGCAAGGGGGCGGTGTTAAGCAGCAGCTTCTAAACAGTGCTGGGGCACTCATTCACTTTTTTCCCCAAGGAGAAATACCTCTGCGCCTGCAGTTTACCGCCTGGAATGGTCTTCATAAATCTCACTGCGCAACGTCAATGCAATTTTGCTGGGCACACTTTCCTGGCACTAGAGCGAGGGGGCTGAAATGATGACAGCCAGTGGCACTGCTAATTTATAACCTAATTGTAAAATAATCCAGGCCTGTTTGTTTAGGTTTTTTGTCGAAAAGAAAGGAAAATGAAAGTGAAAATAAGGACAGGTGGTTGTGGTCACACAATTGCAACGGGAGAGTCTTCGGAATGGACTGCCTAACCCTTTCAGACAGCATCAGATTTTGATGTGTTTTATATCAGTCGGTACTTTTGCAATTTTTTTTTTTTTATTTGTTAAGATGTAACACAATAGTAAATTTATATGTCTCATTCGGGGGTGCAAACACTCCAGGAAAACTTATGAAACTTCAAACTACCACATGTAAACAGTGACGATGTAAATAGTTTTCGAATATATATAAGGTAACTGATTTATATAAAAAATAACTATACTATCATATTAAAATTATATTATTTTTGATATTTTGTGTGCAGTAGGGGTGAATAACACATGCCATGAGTATTGAAAGATAAGCCCAAGGGGATACAGGATTTTTCATGCAGTGCCATTCTTGGAATGATCGTTCCTTAAACAGGCTACAAAATGTTTATTTTTCAAATTAACAGCACACATTTTCTTTATAGATATAATATACATTGTACAAACTTCCTTTAAGTTCTTTATTTTATTTCTCATCAAAATGTAACACTTAAAGACCAAAACACCTACACAGAAAGATTGGGTCCATTTACACACCAAGGCCTTGAGTGTTCTGGGCCTCAAGTGACATTCTGCTGACGCTTAACCATCTATGTCACCTAATTTGGCGGGCCGGCTCTGCCCCACGGTGCCTGTAGCAGTTTCCGTAGCTATGAGATCAGTCTATGATCTGTCTATCTATCTACATTAGACAAGGGCTCTTGTAATCCCAAGCCGCACCACAGTTCCCTAGCAGACCCTCATGATTCTTGGTCAGGTAAGCAAGCTCTCCATTTCATTATGCTACTCCGAGCCCAGGCTTGAGGTACCACCAGGTATCCAGTATCCCTTCCATTGATACAGCTCTGCCTTTCAACACACTGGGTCCGGCTTCCGGCGGGCCCTCGCCCTCTCTTTCCTCTGTCTCCTGCGAGGTGACAAGGCAGTTCCAGTTTACCAGGATTTACGTACATGCGCCACAAAGTAAATCCACCCATGTGATCACAGATCTGAGATAAAGTCTGTGAAACACAGGAGCCCACAAGTTTTAATCTAAAAAAAGGCCCCTGATTGTGTTCGTGTGGGAGGCTCACCTTACCTGCTAGGCTGGGTCACCATGCATCTCCACAGCAATGCATACAGACCCAAAAGGAAGAGGATGAACAGCCCAGCTGCAATCAGACCTGCACAGAAACATGTCCTTCAGGCAAGCAATAAGGCAACAGCCAGCTTCCAGTGTAACACAGACTGAGTCATTTGAAAGCTAATGACATGCATTTTCGCTACAAGGAAGATCTCCCTGAAAATAATGCTTCTTTTGAGTACACCTGCTTTTTGCAAATATACATTTAATTCATTAAGCCATAAACGGGTAACGTTTCCACAGTGATCCTGTGACAAAATGTTAGCCCGCATGCGAAATTCACAAAATGCAGGGTTGAAGAGTTTTATTATTTGCGGCCTTTCATGTTACCCCGACACCTGTATTTAACACCATACAAGCTCCGCAGCTGAAAAATCGACAGTTTGTAACAGAAAAGCCGACTCAGCGAGTCTTGGCATGGTTTTAGACATGGTCAGACACATTAAAAATTCATTCAGCAGATTTCGCAAATGATACAGAAAAAGTAGCTAAAAGTAAAGCATATTAGTGTGTAAATATAATATAGTATAATATAAGCATATAAAGTACTGTATATAGCCACATGCAAAGTGAGTAAAAGGTCGGCAAGACCAGAGTAAACCAATGAGCAGAAGATAATGGTAACATAGCAACTATGACAAACTGACAAAAATTATATGCAAGATGGCAATGATCAATGTTTATCCTTTTTATAATCCAAATTATTAGTTATGTAAAATTAAAAGATAAAATTGAGTGAAAACTTCACTGAGGGCATTGATTAAATGTTCCCGTATACTATATGTCAATAAGGCTCCTTTCGAAATGTGACAGTATCTAAATCATCTGCCAGTCAGCAAAATCGCCATAACCTTTCCCTTTGAAATGGAAACACCCACGGCAGTGTGCAAATTCAGCTGTTTGCCAAGTCTACAAAAGTTCAGCTTCTCCCGGAATTGATTTGTCAGACTGTTATTGTATCATCGCAGCTGAAAGGGCTTCTGTGTCTGTTTGAAAACAGGCAGACTTAGCCTGGCTCGCAGAGGCCGATAGCAAACATTCTTATGCTAGCGGCAATGCTAAAATAGTGTGAGAGAAGGCCTGAGGTTCGTCGGGCACCAGCTAATGTTTACTTCATGGGGCCCATTGTCAAGGCAGGGAAGCAGGGGAATAGCAAACTAAGGACTGTTTCCAATTTGCCGACTACGGACAGCATAACGTGGGCGAGAGGAAGCCTGTGACAATGAATTATCACTCGGGTCAGTGTGAAGCCCCACGTGGAGCCACACTAGGGTTCCGATGACAACAGAGACATGCACAGCAAGACACGTGCGGGTGAGCAGGGGCTTAGGGAAGATCAAAAACCGTAGGCCAGGGCTGTGGGGTGGTGGGGGAAGCGTGTTTATCCAGCCTGTCTATTTTACCAGGGGGAAAAATGACACACGATTGCCCTTTTTGGTGACGCTTTACTTGAAGGGACACAAATACTTAGTAATAACTCAATTACTATTGAAGTACAAGTCATGAACAAATCATAAACAAAAAGTTACTTAAGATGAAGGATATGTCATGATTCATTAATGATGAATAAACACGACATCAGTATTTCACTTGTGTTATTCATTACTTGTTCCTTCAATAGTTCCTTAGTAGTTATTTCAGTAGTTTCTTCAGTAATTCACTAAGATTTACAGAAATAGATATAGTAAAAAATATAGTAACTGCTTGGAATAAATGATGCGTCACAATTCATTAATGGGGAACAAACACAAGATCAGTATTTTATGTTATTCACTATTTGTTCCTACAGTCGTAGTTCCTCTAGTGGTTCCTTCTGTAGTTCATAAAGGTTTACAGAATGAACAGCTATAGTAACAAATATAGTATTTGCTCGAGATAAGATGTATGACAATTCATTAGTGATGAACAAACATGAGATCAGTTTGTAACTAACGCTTAACTTGTGGTTAATTAATACATAAGTAATAACATAATACTACATTATTTGTGTCCACACAAGGAAAGTGTTACTTTTTTGTTTCCTCAAAGTAAGCAACTGGCACAATGACTGATGCAACAACACCAAAAAAAGGAAGATACCGTATTTTATGGAAAAATGCCCTTCATTTACCAGGAACGATTTCTGTCCAAGTTATATTTAAGCCTAAAGTTAAATTTACATTGTGAATATTATTAGTATATTTCTCATGTAATCCATTTTCTAATCGCTTATCCTGGACAGAGTCGCCTGAAACCTGCCCTTGGTAGCTCCGGCCAGTAGGGGGCAGGGCACACCGTGGGTGCGATACCAGCCCATCACAGACAAACAAGTTTGCTTAACTGCATGTCTTTAGACTATGGGAGGAAACCCACATGAAATAGGGAGAACAAAGAGGGGAGGCAGGATTCAAAACCCAGCCCAGTGTATGTGAGGTATTAACGCTATCCACTGAGTCACTGCACAACGCCACATCGCTAATGTCATTCTCAACGAAAATATACGTATGCATGATTGTCATTTGCATTTCAATGCAGCTATATTTTTATAGCAAAATTTACATTAAAAGGGGGTTAACCCTTGCTATCGAAACATAATTTCTATAAAAGAGTAGTGTGAATTTTTTGGAATATGTTCACCAGGAGTCAATTTGTACCAAAGTAAACGAATAATATAAACAATAAACAACTCTGACTACAGGCAGTCCCAAGCTTACAAATGAGCTCCATTCCCTAAGTCTGTCTTTAAGTCAAATCTGTAGGTAAGTCGGAACAATGGTAATATATTATAATAATCATAATAACATTAATTAAACAGTCAATAAAAGTAAATACATACAGTGCTGTATTGTACATCAAGCTAACGAACCTCTGAAGCCTTGCAATGTTTTCATGAGCATCCCAAAGTAGTGTGTGTGTTCGTTATTATGAACTATTGTATTTAACTCAAAATTTGAATGTAACAGGCTTTATGGCAGTCCGTTCGTTTGTACGAGTCGATTGTAAATTGGACCCAGGGACCGCCTGTATAAGTCCCCTGAAAATGCCAACAGTGGGCTTCTATGAGGTACTGCGGAATGTCAAAGCCACTCACCTGGGACTATACCACTAGTCTTCTGTGCCGGAGGGGCTGCCGTAAGGGCACCTGGGCCAGGTTGGGAGCCTAGTCAGAAAAACACGATTGGGTGAGACATCCTGACCATAGGACTATGCCAATCAGATGTGGTTGCAAGATGTATGCCTTCTGTATATATGTATATACAAGTGAATGAATCCTTTATACACTTCCTGCTTTGAATTTGTTCAATGTGAATTCCTTGCATTATATTCAAAGAGTGAGAACTGGACAAAAATGACTGATGACCGTCCTCCGTGATATGCAACGGTTGAGTCCAGGAAGTGTCAAAAGATCCTAATAACAAGATACAACATACATTCACCATGTTTAATCATTTTACCTAATATGTTTTATCTTGCTATTAACCTTGTACAGTTGGCCAGCTACTATTATTATTATTATTATTGACATTATTATTATTATTATTATTATTAATAATAATATTAATAATAATAATAATAATAATAATATGTAGCTTTTGGTGGCTGGTGCTACCAAAATAAACAAATGGGTAACATCACTTACAGAATCTCTGAAATCAGTCACTTGTCCAACACTTACAGGACCTCTGAAATCAGTCACTTGTCCATCACTTACAGGACCTCTG
>JAODJW010000040.1:15535454-15546529 GCA_026777045.1 Hyperopisus bebe
CCTGTCCAGGGTTGTTCCCTGCCTCGTGCCCGTTGCTTCCGGGATAGGCTCCGGACCCCCCGCGACCCAGTAGGATACGCGGATTGGATAATGGATGGATGGATGGATTACAAGAGTGGATAAATGTACTGTTTTACAAAATTACTGAAATATAAATAGGTAATGGTAACGGTAATAAGTCACTCATCTCATTCTTTGTCACCAGTAATCCACATTCAATTTAATTTAGTCAGTACCTTAAAAAAATATTGTTAAAAGAACGCAACAATATTTGAAACCACGAATTCAATTTCCCCCCAGTTTTTACCCTGTCTAATACTGTAAAGTATATTACTCGATCATGATCGACTGGCTGGCGATGTATCCTGGAGAAGGTAAGTTAAAAGCCATTCCTGTCCTGCGAAATGATTTTATTTGAAATGTAAATGTTTGGAAACAATTAAGTGGGAAAAATCTAGTTCACGATCTACAGGCATATGTAGTTATTGCCCATAAATGTAAATTCTAACAGCTAGGGTACGATTCGGTGTTAAACTGGCCTGAGTATGGTGCAGTCTATCTATAAGTGCAGCTTAAATATTAGCATAGGCCTATACCTACATTACTTTTGCTTCATTCGTGTATCAGGTCAGATATGGTATAATTAATGGATCGATGAGTGGAATACTCTCCGGAGAGATATATTCACCATTTACAGTTTGATGACTGCATTGTATACATGCAGTTTTGCCGGTGCCTGACCCATATGTTTATAAAACTGAATGTAAAATTCTTGTAAAATGATGTAACACAAATAAGAAAAGTGTATATCACTTAGTAATTAAATTTATTTAGTTCTACAAATTACAAACTATTCTCACATTCTGCACGTTTCTTTAACTGAAACAAAGTGCTAAGGTGACTCAATAGCCATACGACGCAAGCAGTACAGTACGCTGTAATTGTGTTATTTTATTATTTATTAATATTTATTAATTACAATATTATTTATTAATTGTGTAATTGTAGTTGTGTAAGGCGAGATAATCATCATCGTAGATGAATTTGGCAGGTATTCAAACTACGTCCATATATTTGGTTTAACGCAAAATATACGGATTGGTCCGGAACTGAACATTTTCATAGCGCTTAATTGTACTTTATTACATTTTTATTATGATTAAACCACATAAAAAAGATCAAAAGCAGCTTACATGTACACAGTGGCCACTTTATTAGGTAGTAAGAGGGAGGGCCCCCTTTTGTCCCCAGATGCCATTCTGCATGCCACTGTTGTACTGAGCAGGTATATCTTCTACTCGTGACCCAGCCATCCTGTTAGCTTTAGCTTTAACCAATCTGCCCATCCTCCTCTGACCTTTCTGATTAACATGGTGTTTTCAGCTGCGGCACAGCTATTAACTGGATTCTTTTTCCTTGTTGCACTATTCTCAGTAAACTCTAGACACTGTGGCACATTGAAATCCCAGGAGGGTGGCTGTTTCTGAACAGTGGAACAATACATCTAGCATGAATGATGACACCAAATCAGTATTTAAAATCACTTAGATCACACATCTTAGTATCTCTAATGCTGTGCAGTAACTGAACCTCTTGACCCTGTCTGATTGCTGTATATATTTAGCTGCAACAACGTGAGTCGCTGTTTAAAGGAGTAGACTGTACCTTATAAAGCAGCCAATGAGCAAGCCGTACCTTATAAAGCAGCCAATGAGCAGGCCGTACCTTGTAAAACAGCCAATGAGTGAGGCCGTTTCTGTCTACAACATGTCCTCTTTTGGTGCTCCTGTTACAGTTTTAATGATCACCAAGCTGCTGTTCGCTCATTAAATGAAAAGTTATGTTGACTCCTTTTTTAAATGAATATATAGAAAATGAGATTATGCTTTTTTTCCCCCACAACCATATTGTTGGGAAGTAATGATAGAAAACTTGGAGTTCTATTCAACGACCACTCTGTGACAGATTTAAATGAACGGAAACTTTATCCAAAACGTTTTTTAATAATCTCACCCAGCTTAACAACATTCCAATTGGGCTTTATGCAGAATGAGCAGATGAACAGTGATTGGTCTGCAGGGCGGCTTAAATGGTCCGGCCGGGTGAAATCTTCACAGTCGCTTCATAGATAAGTGTGGGACGCCACCTTCTGTGTCACAGGTGGATCAGATCCTGTCGGAATTCCGACTGATGGAGGACCAGCTGATGGAGGTCATGAGGAGGATGCAGAATGAGATGGAACGTGGCCTTTGTGTGGAGACACACGACGAAGCCAGTGTCAAAATGCTGCCCACATGTGCGCTCCACCCCAGCGGGCTCTGGTGTGTGCTGTCTCCACCCAGTGCCCACCCAGTGCCCGCCCAGTGCCACGTGGAGAGTAGCTAGCGGTTTTTACCGCCATCAGCTGCTGATTGGCTGTAATGTACTGTGTAGCTTAGCAGTTGGATAAATGGATTCGTAACCACAATGGTCTCTGGCTTGGACACCGAAAGCAGCCCTTTTGCCTTAAGCAGACACCTAAACCATGTCAGTGTTTCTATAAACAGCTTAAGGGTAGGTTTTAGATTAGACACATTTGCTAGACAATGCAAGAAACACCTGAGGGATTTTTGAAAGCATGCAAAAGCATATGCTTAATTTATTTTTTAAAAAAAAAAGCAGCAGTGAAGATGGGCGATAGCTGCTATGTATTATTGAAGTTCTGGATATTCCTCCACTGCAACCTTAAACTGGTTAAGTGCTTATGGATGGATGATGCGTAAATTGGTACCACATGAAACAGATGAGTAAATGTGAATGTGAAATGAGAATGTTCCTCGAACCTTTGGTCTCTGCAGTACTGGTCTGGGTTTACTGGCTGCAGTACCGTGGCACTCTTGTGGTTGTTGATTTTGGTCAGAAGTGGGTGATTTATTAGCCTTGGACCTGGGAGGGACGAACTTCCGGGTGATGCTGGTCAAAGCGTGGGAAGCTGGAGGGTGGAAACCAAGCAGGAGATGTATTTCATCTCCAAGGATGCCATGATGGGCAGAGCTGAGGTGGTGAGAAACACACTCTGAAGATAATGTAGCACAGATAAGCTCAGAGAAATATAAGCCAATTTCACGGCTGCAGTGCGGAAACTGTAATTTGTATAATGTAAGAGTTTAATGAGGAATTAAATGTGCATGTTTCTGCAATGGGCTGACCCCCCCATCCTGGGTTGTTCCCCGCCTTGTGCCCATAGCTTCCGGGATAAGCGGTTTGGAAAATGGATGGATGGATGGATGTGCATGTTTCTGTAAGCAAGTTCTCTCTTAACGCTATAAAACAAACAGACTAACTTAACAAACTGCCGCTGATGCGACCCTAAGTTTTCATGCATTTGGCGTGTTCATCTCTCCCTGCGTGCAGCTGTTTGACTATTATCACTGAGTGCATCTCAGACTTTCTGGTCAAGCACCAAATCAAACATAAGAAGCTGCCTCTGGGATTTACCTTCTCCTTCCCAGTGGAACATGAGGAGCTAGACAAGGTGGGGAGACTCCAGAGAGCCACTTCTGCTGCAGGATGAGCTCTTTTCTGACTGGATGCTCTGTCTCCTAGGGCATCCCGCTGAACTGGACGAAAGGTTTCAAAGCATCTGGGGCGGAGGGTAATAACGTTGAGGGCATGCTCCACGATGCCATTAAGGGGGCCGAGTGTTTTCTCTCATCTGTGCATCCCTCAGCGTGACAGGACTGAGCTCTTCAGATGTAGCTGTGATCCAGTTTTGACCCTTTCAGAATCTACAGTCAAAAGCATTAATTGTAACAGTGAAAGTCCCATTTCTTAATTAAAATGTGTCACGTTAAAATGAAATTACTGTTGATTTTTCTTCTTTCTGCTCTTTGCTGCTGCTTTTGAGGTTGGACCCTGAGAATGTTATTAATGGAAATGCAAATTCACATGGAACATGTCAAGCAGTAAAGCCCTTTGCACTTATTGTTGCTTTAGGACGTCGAAATGGACGTGGTCACGATTGTGAATGAGTCGGTGGCCACCATGATCTCTTCCTATTACTAGGACCGCAGCTGTGAGGTTGGAATGATCATGAGTAAGGAGAACACGATGTGGCGGGCTGAGTCCCGGCAAGGCGGTGTAGAGGCGTGTGTTACATGAAGGAGATGTGTAAGGTAGAGCTGGTGGAAGGCGAAGAGGGCGGGATGTGCGTGAACGTGGAGTGGGGCACTCTCGGGGGCAACGGGGACCTTGAGGGATTCCGCCTGTATGACGAGTGGACGAGGCCTCGTTCAATGCAGGCCAGCAGCTGTGTGTTTCACTTCCCAGTTACACGTTCTCCATAGTGCATTTATGCTTTAGTAATGAAGAATACCCTTAGCATATTATAACCTGGATGAACGTCATTATTTTGCTCTAAGCACCATGATCATTCTGTTTCACATGGAAAATACCACTGTAGCTGTAATACAGCATCTTATGCACCCCTGCAGGGCAAAACACATGGAGACCGATGAGAAAATGCAGACTGAAGTCATTGCTGGTGTATTAATCAACTCCGTTTGATGCTACGTACAGATGCGCTTATGGCAACGGCAGGTAGACCACAGTTTCTGATGTGAAGAGCACCTTTGAACTTCAGCGGGAGGGGAGGAGCTCTCACGCAGTCACGCCCACCTCTCTGGTGGTCTCTGGGCCCCCCCCCGTGCATGCTTGGTCCCTCATGACGTACGTGTCCCTCTGTGATCCCAAGCAACGAGAAGGTCATCAGCGGGAGATACGTGGGTCTGGCAGGTGCTGCTGAAGCCGGTCAATGAACATCTGCTGTTCGGTGGCGATGCCTCGGACTGCCTGAAGACCAGGGGCAGCTTTGAGACATGCTTCGTGTCACAGATAGAGAGGTGAGTCCTTCACCGCCCGACCCTCTGGTCCCGCAGGCAGGAAGGTTTCAGTTTCCGCTTTCCATGGAAAACAGAAGCCTGTTAAAAACATTTAGCGGCTTTTACGAGAGACCGGGGCTCCTGCGTAGGGAGGTAAGGAGACCAGGTTACGCCTTAGGTTCTGCCCTTTCATTCTGGCAGTGACCAGGGGGACAGGAAGCAGATTTACAACATCCTGTCTTCACTGGGGCTGCTACCCACAGAGCTGGACTGCGATGTCGTGCGTCTAGCCTGTGGCAGTGTGTCCACTCGGGCCGCCCACGTCTGTGGGGCCGGGCTGGTGGGTGTCATCGACCGTCTGAGGGAGCGCCGCCACCAGGAGGAGCTCAAGATCACCGTGGGGGTTGACGGCTCAGTCTGCAAACTGTACCCTTGGTAAGGTGACCGCTGACCTGTGTGCAAGTGCTTCATTCTTGGCGCCTGATGTGACCCGCCCTGATTTTGCCAACATTCTTTTTCATCACCAGTTTCCAACACAAGTTCCAGAAAATAGTCTGAGACCTGACACCACACTGTGACATTACCTTCATCCAGAGGAGGGGATGGGACGGGCAGCGACCCTGGTCTCTGCTGTGGCCTGCGAGATGGTAGCGTGCATGCTGGACCCCTAAGAGAGGTTCCCAGGATGAGGTGACCCTCAAGAAATGCCCAGGAACATCACATCTCATGTCTCTCCGGCGGGAGTTTCTTATGACTGGAAATCATCTGACCATCATTCGTCATACAATCACTCATCAGGGTGAACAGAAAATCAGAGGAGAAATGAAATAGATTCTTAGAGGCTGAAGACATGCAGGTAGATCCGGCAGGTTTTGAAATAGCAAGCTGACCTTACCGCACTGAAGTTTATACACTGAGATATGTATATCCATATACTGAACATGATCATTACCATTACAGCAGCATAGGAGAGAGTTTGAGAGTGGGCGGGCACAACTTAGTCATTTAAATACTATGGTCAAGTTATAGGGATGAATGAAGCCAAATTGAATATGGGGGGGACACACGCCTCCCCAGCTTCCTATGCCCCCTGCATGGATGAGTGGTTTATACAAAAGACGGATGCTGAGTTTGCCTTCCTTGCTTTTGCACAGACATAAAAGATGATTTACTATTTTCATATTTATTGTAGGAATTTCCAAGTTTGCATTTTTTTTCAAATTCATTTTGCTGAATTCTAGCCCGTAGCCCGGTTGATACGATATGGAGTCAGACGTGTTCTTTCCATTACAGACAATGATGAAATTATTCAATGGTTTTGTACCTCTTCCTCAGGATGGATCAACAGCAAGTTTGGGAAACATGGTATTGAACTGCACCAAATAAGGACTGTAATTGCACTTACAATGTAAAGATGGATCTTCAGTATTATTACACTCGTTTTAAAAGAATTACTGTGATCTTGCTTTTGCTATCATTTTGGTTCAGATTTCAATAGGCTGTACATCTCAAAATCCTAAGTAATTTAAATTGGTTAGTAAACATATTTAATTCTACATATTGATTTGTTTATTGTGTATTTATTAAATCAAACGGTTGTGCATTGTGTATAATGTAAATAAAAAGATTTAAACTATAGGTATGATTCTGAATCACCTAAGAAACATCTCTTATTAATCTGTCTTCATGCCATTGTTTTGTGCCAGAAGTTGTTTCAGGAAAGGCATATTTTGTAAGCTGGTGTATACTAATAACTTACTACCAAGTGCAAGATGGTGAGATTTTTCTACATTTCAGTAGACAATCTGCCTGACCAAGGCTTTCATTTGAAAATGACGATGATCATCTTGGGTACATTTACCAGAGGCACCTAATGAGAATGATCCCATTGAGGATGACCCATCGACGGGCTCAACCTGTCAGATATGACAGAACCTCCTTCTCATTTTACCTTAATTTTACAGTACATTGGTTCTATTAGGTATTTGATACAACAAAAGAGTGTAAATGAGTTCACGTGGAATTTACGTGCAGAGAAATGTTCCCTAGAAACATCATGTACGTTCACAAATTAGCTGATCTGTAGATTTTCCTCTATACTCACTCCACTTCTGTGCAGAGACGTCCCTGTGATAATGAGGCCATTTTGACAAGCCCCTCCCATCCCCTATCTCAGTTCCACCCCTTAGGAATGCAAGCAATTGGGCACTTATCATAGTCACTGGGTCTAAGGGGATGAGGATTTCCATGTAAGGGGCTGCAGGTCCCAACACCTTCTTATTATAGGAGAGGAGCTGATAAGAAGTGCCGTACTTATATCCACCATGAGTGTGACGATGGCCTTGGGCACAGAGGCACCTCCACAGCAGACATGGTGAGTATGACGACCACTGCTAACAACTACTGGAAAACTTCTGTAAAAAACAAGATTTAGGGAAAAAAAAAGTGAAGAAATCTTAGCGTTAAAAAGTCTACAGTACTTTGCGGACCTTGCCATTTCATTTCATTTTCATTTCCATTGCTATGTTTGTATACATATCTGGGCAAGTTTTTTCTCGACGTGGTCTGCCATAAGTCAGACTAAAAGTGAAATATTAACCGGATGTTCCCTCTGGATCAGGCCAGCAAGAAAGCAAAAGGCAAAGCTGCTGCTAAACGTACCCAGAGGGGTTCCTCCAACGTCTTCTCCATGTTTGAACAGTCACAGATCCAAGAGTTTAAGGAGGTAATGCTGTATAGCTCTGCATGTCCGGCTTTAAATCTGGTCCTTAATTATAGTCAGGTTGGTGTGTGAGGATCAGGGTTGTTCACTGATGGAAAAACTAACAAGAGTGTTGGAATTTAGGCCTATGCTATTTAGGATAACACACATTCAAGAGCACAATGAACATGATAGTTTAAACATTAATATTACACGGGGGTGAGAATCAATCTTGATAATTAAATATTTGCAGGCTTTCAGCTGCATCGACCAGGATAGAGATGGCATCATCAAAAAGCAGGACCTTAAAGAAACCTATGCACAGCTAGGTATGGTCTTTGGCTTCAGTCTGTAAAGCTTTGCCCCAGTTTATGTCCAGTTCTGTGAGTGTGGTGTAAGGCGTAACACAGTGCCTACTACAGGGAAGCTGAACGTGAAGGATGAGGAGCTGGAAGAGATGCTAGCTGAAGGAAAAGGCCCCATCAACTTCACTGTCTTTCTTACACTCTTTGGAGAGAAACTCAATGGTGAGAATCTCTGCTGGACCTTCAGGGTAGCTGCAATTCAAAATAATTATGGAGCTCAATTTTGATAACCTGTTAATTTATCTAGTACCCTTTATGTGAAACCTATTTCCTTTTTTAACATTTTAGCAGGAAAGTGTAAATAAGAGTATATAATGCATAATATAGTTAATTTCTCCAATTTATCATAGTCAAGGGTGAGATCACAATACATGACATTAAAGAAAATGTAAATCCTTTATTCTTGATATTCTGGCATAGTTTGCAGGGTCATTGACCAGCTGTCTTGTCCGTTTAGACTGGCTAAACCTGATGGTGACTCATGCAAGATTCTCTTTGTTTTCCTAGGTACTGATCCGGAGGACACCATTCTGAATGCATTCAAGCTCTTTGACCCAGACGGCACGGGTTTTGTTAACAAGGACGAGTGAGTATTCACTGTAACACTGACAGTACTACCTACCAGCAATAAGTACTCCAATCCTATGGAGTGTCAAAATCAACAAATTGAGGGCTTTTCTGGCAAAATTTCATGGATTTAGACTAAATATCATTATATTTAGAATGATCTAAGGATGTTTTATAGATTTTAAATTGCTGTTTTATGTCTGTATATTTAACGAACCTTTTAGGAGTGACACTATGATTCACACCTTCAGGTTTGGAGGTTGGAATTCCATGTGCTACTTACATGTGGAGTTTTCATGTTCTTCCCATGTCAAGCAGGCCAAAGACACGCTGTTAGATCTGTTGGTGTTTCTCAGTGCACCAGGGTATGTGGTATTCTGTCCAAGGCCCCTGCCTGGAAAAGCACCCCCCCCCACAACCCTGTACTGAATAAGTGGTCAGAAGATGGACGGATAAAATCATTTAGCGCTTAATGTTCTAGTAAATAAGAAACAGCAAAGAAAAGACACTAAAGATGCCCCAATGTTCATGGCTGATGATTTTAATACAGACAGCAAATAATAATCACAGGAAAGTCTGGGAAAGAATGGGGGTTCCATTTGGGGCACCACTAGGGTGAACAGGAAGCTACAGAATTAGCAGTGGCTGGAAAATTGATTAGCATTTTTTTGGAAGCTGATTATTCTGCCTCCTGTCCCGCCTCAGGCTCCTGAAATTCCAGGTGACCATCCTTCACTCACCACACCTAGTCACAATATCTTGATAAAGAGGGTCTTATAGGGTGTCTTGGATGGAAAAGGACTGTCTTCATTTTTTAACACCAAGTGTATGTCTACTTCATATTACATAGTTTATTTTGCTATATGATAAATGGTGGTAATCACTGGTAAGAGATTTTGTAAGTGGATCCCTTACACATCAAAAGAAACCATGTCTAATATTGTGACTCCCATTGTCAAATGTACAAGTGTAACAATATAATAAACACGCATCGTAGACTATACTGATCATTTAAGAAGTGGCTCCTGTTCCTTTGCCTGAAAGGTTTCGGCGGCTGCTGATGAACCAGGCTGACAAATTTACATCTGAAGAGGTACATATTAATCGGCTAATTCCTGAAAAACTGCAGTAGAGATATTCACTCAGATATCCATTTAGATCTTTTTTTCCAATTCTGCGATACTGTCTGACCTAAAATAACCCTTTCAATGAAATTTATAGGTGGACCAGGCTTTCTCTGTGGCACCGATTGACACAACTGGAAATATCGACTACAAGTCTTTGTGCTACATCATCACACACGGAGATGAAAAAGAGGAATCATGAGGAGAGAAAACAATCAGTCCTTCACACTACAAAGTACTAAGATGCTAATGCAGACTGTAATCTACAAACTGAATGCAATAAATGTTATGGCTACAATAAACTCAGGTTTCACATTGTTTTGCCACTAGTCAGAAAATATATACCCACTGTATCTCAGCTGCTAGCTTCAGAACATTCAAGAGCATTGTTTGTTCTTCATTAATAGCCCGGTGTTTGCTTGGTGAGAACGTACCAGGTCAAGTAGGGCTGGGTAGCTGGAATATTCTTCTGGTGTCGGGTCTGCGTCTAGGTCTGGAACCTCCAGTCCCTGGAAGTAGCCTTATATTTGGTCCTCGAACTAGTTCACAATCAACCCATAACACATAACACGTTTGTTGCCATTGCAACTTTTACAGAACAGGAGGTTGATCCTCATATCAACTTAAAATAGTCATTACCCTCCGATCTAACTATGGAAGTCACCCCACTGGATCCTAAATTATGTCTACTGCATATTTATCCTGTTGATTTCAAGGTGTGTGCAAAAAAAACGCAAAATAATTAATTGTGGTTTACTACAAGCCAAAAAAGTGATAGCAATGAAGTGGAAAGATGTGGGAAGACTGACATCTGCCTTATGGGTGAAGGAGCTGTCGCTTAACCTTGTGTTAGAAAAACTGACATATATAATCAGAGGGAAACCCAGACTTCTTTGACTTATGGGGAAGATTTTTACAATTTGTATCCATGTGAGGTAGGATATGAATATAGAGGAGAAGACTAGTGTATCTAGAGAGGAACTAATGTGTTTTTGGTGTTCTTGAGCACCAGCAGCTTGATTTATGTTAATGTTAATGAATCTCTAGATGTCTAGTGATATTTCTAGTGCTACATAATTTTTCGGGAATTTCTTTTTTATTCATTTACTCCCATGTGTCTGGGGTGGGTGGATGAGGGTTTGTTAGTATACTCTGTTTGTTGTTTGTTGTGTTGTTTTTGCCTATACTATTGGAAAAACGTTTAATAAAAATATTTCTGATAGAATAGTTAGTATAGAATAGTCAGTAGTAATAGTATTACTACCCCAGATAGTCTTATAGCACAACAATTCAGATCATATTAACAAAACACATGGAGAATAACCAATCATACCAATATTTAGACACTGTTATTCATGGTCGTTTAAAAAAAAAACACACTCACACACACGCACACAAATGCCTACATATACACCTATTATGGGGTAACTGATTTTCATTCCCCCCCCCACCCCCCCCC
>JAODJW010000040.1:15547473-15577427 GCA_026777045.1 Hyperopisus bebe
CCTATTATGGGGTAACTGTTTTTCCCCCCCCCCCCCCCCCCATTTCTTTAATGTCACCTTATGGAAGAAAAAAAATCAGTACTTATTTTATTAAATAAAATAAGAAGCTGAAATATATTTTCAGTTTAAATTTACTTTTAAAATTCTGTATGCCTTTTAGTACTTCAAGACACTTTACAGCAAAAATATGCCAAAAAATATAGTAATAAAATGTACATAAGAACACTTTCTGTATTTTCCCTGTAAATTTACTTAAAGAAAAAATCCGTAGCGGCTTTTTTCTTTTCTTCGTAAATCTCACGATAGCAAGCAAAGGCATCTTCTGCCATTCTTTGCACTTTTAGGAATCGAGATGTATTCGGATCCATTTTCTCAAACCGTGCCAAACAGGAATTTAATTCCTTAAAAGCAACGGCCATCTCTGTTGCCATGAACCATTTGGGTTCAATTTTCGGTTCCACTTCGGGTTCCACGCCTTCACTTCTTTCATCTTCTGCAACTCTTGCTGCTTCCAGCTCCATGAGATCCTCATTAGACAGTTCTTCATCATGCGCGATCATTTCTTCCACATCCTTCTTATTAACTTCCAGCTGCAACTGCTTGCCAAGCTGAACGATTTTTTCACACACTTCCTCAAACAGCTCATCCTTCCCGCAGCCTGTGAAGTCAGAGAAAAACTGCGGACAAAGTTTTTTCCAAACCTCGTTCATGCATGTTTGTGAAATCTCCGCCCATGCCTTTTCAATATTCCGGATAGCGTGATAAATATTGTACGATTTCCAAAAATCAATGAGTGTTCTCTCGGGATTTTCATCTAAAATCGCCACTGCCTGAGCAAAAGTTGCACGTACATAATAAGCCTTGAAATGCGCAGTCACACCTTGATCCATGGGTTGTATTAATGAAGTTGTGTTTGGAGGGAGATATGCTACCTTTACGTTTGGGTGAAAATCATCCAGATGGGAAGGATGACCAGGAGCATTATCCAGAATAAGCAATATCTTGAAGGGAATGTCATTTTCTTTGCAGTATTTTTCTACTTCAGGAACGAAAGAGTTAACGAACCAGTCCTCAAATATTTCCACAGTGACCCATGCTTTGCTATTTGAACGATAATGCACCGGCAGAGTCGCCTTGCTGATGCCTTTTAAAGCGCATGGGTTTTCAAATGGATAAACTAAAAGAGGTTTTAGTTTAAAAGTTCCAGATGCATTTCCACTGAACAAAAGAGTCAGTCTATCCTTGGAGGCTTTATATCCAGGCATAACTTTTTCCTGTTTGGCAATATATGTGCGAGATGGCATTTTTTTCCAAAATAATGCTTTCTCATCTGCGTTAAAAATTTGTTCGGGCAAATACGGTCCTTCGACGATGATTTTATGTAGCCACTCGGGAAATTTTCGAGCTCGTTCAAGATCAGCACCAGCAGCCTCGCCGAACACATTACAAAAACCAGCACGGTTTTTAAATCGTGAAAACCAACCACTGCTTGCAGAAAACGACTGCGTGCCTTCGGGATATTTTTTCTTGAGATCATCGAATAGACTTCTTGCCTTTGCTTGTACAGTCATTACGCTTAGTGGAACACGTTTTTGGATTTGGTCTTCCATCCATAATGTTAGTAATTTTTCCATCTCACTAATTGCACCTTCGCGTCTCTTTGTTATTATTGTCGACTTCAAACATGCTGTTCCTTTCACATGCTGTTTTATACGTGCAGCATCCTTCACTATAGTGTTTACGGTTGAATTGGCTAAACCGAATTCACGTGCGATTGCGGATAAACACTGTCCAGCTTCATATTTCCGGATTATTTTAATTTTCAATTCTAAATTAATCGCTGTTCGCTTACGGGCTGATTCACTTTTACATTCCCTAGGACGCTTGCCGTCCATGATGCCCAATGTAAAAATACACAGTGCAAACAACGCAAAATACGTACCGTATACCTAAATGATTAGAGCACAACAAGGAACAGGCAAGAACTGCGAAGCTGCAGGAAGTCACCTTCGCGAAGTGCGGCCAAGCGTCCGGCGGCTTGCGTATTACGTATGTCGCGTTTTTTGCGTTAGCGCGTCCGAAAACTTTATGTATCTCGGGTGTTTTGTTTATTCTACATACATTCGGACTTTCGTAAGTCGGTTTACATAAGCCGTTACAGAAAATGGATGGATGGATGAGTTTACATAAGTCGACAGCTGCCTATAAATACTTTTCATGAATTATATTAAAGGGGGTTCGGCTTCAACGGTTTGTTCTAGCTCATTATCAAATGGTTTCCTTGAGAAACATCCTCTCATGGTACTGGAAAAAATATTAACAATGTTTCAAATTCCACATGCGTGTATGACCAAGGTTTGGGTAGCACCATGCTACATATACTCCGTTACATTTATTTAAATGACTGTCTGAGGAAAATAGGAAAGAATAAAATGTACTTCTTACAATCGTTTTTCTATACCTGCCTCTGTCAATCACTGAAAGACCGGTTTGCTCTTCGTCACCCCCACAACTTACTGTACACCACCAGAAAGCGACATTGCATGGACTGGTATAGCGAGTTAAAGTGTCAGCTATTAAAACTAAATGTATTTATGGAGGTCATTATCTAGAGTAATTCCTAATCTAATTACCTAAACTGCTTTGCTTCTGCCGCATAAGTAATTATTCTGCTTCTTTGCCAAATAACATTATAGGAACTATAGGTCTTCTTTAGGGGTTTATTCACATATAGGCATAGTGCCGGAATCCAATTGTTTTTTTTTTGTTATTGTAAATGGAAAGAGCACGGTGAACCCAGCGTTTATTTATGCATAATTGTCATATGTTACATAAATATGCATTTCTTGCCTTGGATAATAACAGAATTGAAGAATGAATAGTTCCCATGAAAATTAAATTAGTTTATTTCACTTTTAATTCAGTTTTTGTTTTTGCCGTTTTCTTCCATAATAACGTTTCATCCACTGCTAACTTGTCAGATGAAGACAAAAAGCAGTATACAAAATTTCAGCAGTAATGAGACATCCTGAAAGTCACAGGTAATTGCTAAATGCAAATTTTGCTACCATATAGAGAACATCCCCGCAGTCCTATTATTTTTATGAGCGCGCCCTTCCCAAAATGGCACCGCGATGCCTCCGAGCGCTGGCTCTTACGTCACGGGTCAAAGGTGATGACAGCGGCGGGAGTACTCAATGCCGCTGCGCTGCCCGCCTCTAAAACTAATAGAGTGAGAAATATACTAGAATAGCACATCGTTATCCGCATAACACTGCATTACTGCTTCACGAGTAAGTTATAAAAGTACTTGGTAAGTATATTGTTTTCTCTGTTTACTACACGTATCGTGTAGTTTACTCGGTGTTATCTGATGTTACTTCAGCTAAAGCTTGCGGTGGTTCATGTCACGTTATAGACCAGTATCAGAACATTAACTGATGTTTATCGAACACCCTGTATATCTCGCCAGCTCTATATATGCTTGGTGTACCGTAAAAGTTAGATTAGAATATGGCGAAACAATTCTTTTTGATTTGGCTTTGCAGTGTAATTAAATAAACCCGATCTTGCTAAATACTAGTGATGCTTGGGGATCTATCTGAAATGTCTAGCTGTCCCGTCTGTAAGTTTATGTAACTGGTAACGAATACAGAAAGTTGACAGACGGAAGATATTTATTAAAATGACGTTATCAAAAGTATTTTGCTTCCCATATTTGGATGATCACCTACAGCGGTGTGAAACCGAAGTGCTGTCAGTATCGCTCGGGTTTTGCGAAGCCGCAGTCCGGCCGAGGCGTGCTCTCTTCGGACTGTGTCCTTGTCCCCGCAGGCCCACGCGATGTTCTCTGATCTCGCAGTCCGGAAGGAGGGCACTCTGCTCTGTCCGCCGGGATCGGAGGGCCCACTGTTCGAGCGTGTTCGGCCCGACTACGCCAGCTGCACCGAGCGCTTCAGCGTCGGGGAGCGCAGCTTCAACCGTCAGTACGCGCATATCTACGCCACAAGGCTCATGCAGATGAGAGGCATCCTCATCGCCAGAGCCAAGCAGAACTGGGGTACCTGGAGGCTCTCCGTTTTTTGCCATATCTTGGCTTCCCGTGTTAGCGTACCGTACCAGCAGGTGTTTAAACGGGTGTGTGGTTTCAGGTGCTGGCGTGCTGGTGAAGAGGCTCTGCGACCTTCAGGTTGGCGAGCAGTGTTGCATTGTGGGAACCCTCTTCAAGAACATGGAGCTTCAGCCATCCATCCTGAAAGAAATAAGCGAGGAGGTATGCAACAAAAAAATCGTAATGCATTAAAAAAACTGCTGATGCTTGACCTGCTTGATTAGTCTGACTTACGCACCTTTTGTGTTTTGTGTTGGGCTCAGCACAACCTGCTACCCCAGCCTCCACGTGCCAAGTACATCAGCCAATCAGATGAGCTCATTCTAGAAGATGAACTGCAACGAATCAAGCTGGAGGGAAACATTGACATGCCAGAATTTGTCACAGGTGTGTGTCCTATTTCTTGCTTCTGTAGTGTGGTATGGGTGCTGATTGTGGGTTATATTTTGGGATGACTGTGTGGTTGTTGCTAGTTTAGTTTGTGTATATCTAACCGCTGCTTGGTGCACCGCTGTGAAGCTGAGCCTTAGGATGCCTCTGAAGCTGTGACTCCACCCTCAGGCAGTGTGATCGCTGTGCTCGGAGCTGAGAATAATGACGGGATTTTCACTGTGGAGGCTTTCAGCATGGCGGACCTCTCGCAGCAGCACCCCAGGCCGGCCCTGACTTCCGATCGGTGAGCCTGAATCTCGCTCTGGTGCATTATGGGACCGATGCGATCACATATAAGGTGGCTTGTGCTAGTATGTATTTTGGCTGGCAGATTCGTGCTCCTGGCTTCTGGCCTGGGCCTGGGCCTGGGTGGCAGTGAGGCGGACAGCCTGCTGAGCCTGCAGCTTTTGGTGGACATGGTATCCGGGCAGCTGGGTGACCAGGGAGAGCAGAGTGGGGCGGCACGGATCTGCCGCGTCCTACTGGCTGGGAACCTTCTGAGCCACAGCACCCAGGACAGAGACTCTGTCAACAAGGTGAGCGACTTGGGACGCCTCAGGAGCGGGACTCCTGCAACGTGGGCTGAAATCCAGCATGCTCTACGAGTAGCTAATCGAAATACAAAATGACTGTGTGTACCCTCCATTGTCTTAGGCTAAGTACTTGACCAAGAAGACCCAGGCGGGAAGCGTGGAAGCCATCCGCTTGCTGGACGAGCTGCTCGTGCAGCTGGTGGTAAGCAAGGTCCCTCTGTGCCCTGGAATGTTTCCTGGGAACCGGCTGAGCTTTGACAAGCTGTTTATGAATGATGGATTCAGGCTAGGATGTAGTGAAACAAAACCTGTTAAGCACAGCATTGTTTGAAAATGACTGTAGGTAATCCTAAAACCATTTTGTCTTTTGGGATGAGATCCGTCTCTCAGAAAGGTGTACGGTGGTCTTTGTTTCCACATCTCCCCCTCTGTAGGCTTCTGTACCAGTGGATGTCATGCCCGGACAGTTTGACCCCAGCAACTACACTCTGCCGCAGCAGCCCCTGCATCGCTGCATGTTCCCCCTGTCCACAGCATACCCCACACTGCAGCTGGTCACCAACCCCTATCAAGCCGACATCGATGGTGTCCGGTGAGCACCGGGGGTAGGCGGAAGGGGAATGCACGCATCTTTTGTATTTGTATGTGATTGGCTGAAACGTTCCTTCAGGATGCGTGTGAGTAGGTGATTGGCCAAAGTACCTTCATAACGTGCGTGAACACTTGATTGGCTGAAATGTGGCTTCATCGTATGTGTGAGGGATTGTTCTAACAGACCAGCCTTTGCTCTCCAGGTTCTTGGGTACCTCAGGGCAGAATGTGAACGACATCGTGAAGTACAGTAGTATGGAGAGTCACCTGGACGTGCTGGAGAGGACCTTGCGTCTCCGCCACTTGGCACCCACCGCTCCAGACACTTTAGGTAAAAGCCAATCAGAGGCACAGGTTCGCCCTGGGGGGTGTGGTCCCGTGGACGGGTGCATATTCTGATTGGTTCTTGCCCCTTGCTTTTTCTTTAAGGCTGCTACCCATTCTACCAGAGTGATCCCTTCATCATTGAAGAGTGCCCCCATGTGTACTTCAGTGGAAATGCACCTTCGTACCAGGCTAAGCGTATCACCGGTGAGCCAGATCTGGGCCAAATGCGCTCTTGACTTAAGCTGTTATTATAACATGCATTTAGGTGCCGACGTCTCTGTGTTGCATCTAAAAGAATTTATGAAGAGTCTGAAATAATATGACGGGTTACTTTTAAATGTCTGAGGTACGTTAGCTAATGTCATAGCGTTCTTGGATTATGTTAAGCCGAAGCCTCTTGATTAAACTGAAGCTTACATATGATGTCACTGAGCCCGTTGCGTTTTTTTGTCTCCCCGTGTTGTTCAGGTGTGGATGGTCAGGATGTCCTCCTGGTCTCTGTCCCAGAATTCAGCAGCACGCACACGGCTTGCTTGGTCAACGTGCGAACTCTCGAGTGTGAGCCTGTCGTCTTCTCCTCCTTTTCTCCCGAGGATGAGGAGGAGGATGACATGAACGTCAGCCACTGAGAGCGGCGAGGCTTCCCCTCTGCTCTGTGCAGGCCAGATGTCACCAGTCTGCTGGCAGGGGCAGCAGCTTCTCAAGATGAACTTCTGTCCAGTGGCCTTACCTCAAGTCAAGAGCACTACTATACTTGAATATGAATTTCAGTACAACTGTTAACTGAGGTTAACTGCATAATACAGATACCAGTGCCAGAAGGTGTCCGAAGACATTCAAGTTAAATTTGTGGCTCAAGCTATTATAAAACACAAATAAGCAACAAGGCTGAATTGGCAGCGCTGAACATTTTTTATAAATCTCTCAAGTACTTTCTTTGTCTTGTTTCTCCCTTTGAAAAACATATGTCTTTTTTTTTTTTTTTGGTCAGTAGCATGTATTTACAATGGCAAAATGTAAATAAACTTTTATAATGAAATACCTTCTACCTTAAGCACTGGTGGATTTTAATTGTGGGTTAGTAAATGGCAGTCTCCCACCAGGAGAGCATGTTCTCTTGAGACTCTTTCAAGTGCGCCCTGTTTTCGGAGACTCCGTGAAAGCTACCCTCTGATCACAATGCTGATTACTGCAGGTTCAGTTTACATTAAGGGAGTTGTGCTGCCCGTCTAAAAAAAATTGTGCCGTGTTTTCAGAAAACGGTGAGAACAGTGGATGACAAAGATGTTAAGATTCTGGACATACAGAGCTACGCTAACAGACACACCTTTCAGATGAGAGGCAGGAATGCATGTTGTGATTTTTGTTTAATAATAATCTGTGTTGTGTTCATACTCGTAGTACTCTGGAGTACTGTCAGGTGGCTGACTGATGGTAGTGCTTATGTATTCATTGTACCAGGAATCATACAAGGAGGTGGAAATCTCCAGTGGGAACTCTGGCATAGGAGTGGTAGGGAAGGGTGTGGTCGTCGGGGGTGTGGTTGTTGGGGGTGTGGTTGTTGGGGGTGTGGTTGTCGGGGGTGTGGTCGTTGGGGGTGTGGTCATTGGGGGTGTGGTCGTGGGTGGTGTGGTTGTGGGTGGAGTCGTCGTTGTGAGTGTTGTTTTCGGGGCTAAATCCTTGCCAGCATTGACTCTTGGTCTCTGTTGCTGCGGTCGACGGAAAGGCCGCTGGCGTGAGCCATGACTGACTGGTCTTCTCCAACTGGTGTCCATCCTGGGCTGCCAGTGCCCGCCTCCCGGCCGACCGTTGGACAGGAGTCGGAGGGACCTCTGGCCGTTCATTTGCATGATCTGCAGGATGCGATCCCAGTTGGATTTGTTGAGGGTGAAGCTGCAGGGAGTAGCTCCTGGTTCAAAGCCCACCACACAGAGGCGTGTGAGGGGGGCAAAGCCCTCTGCGCGCACTGTCACATGGTATTCTCCAGGATTCAGAAGCCGCCAATAGTCTCCAGAGTCCGCTAAAGAAAACCAAATGTGGAAACATGAGTCAGCGCACATGAATCCCTAGTTCCATGTCCAACATATTGAGATTATATGTCACACTCAGAAAGTACGTTTTCATTCACAGCTAAGTTCAGCTACGGTGATAGCTTGACTACGCCATTTAATTGGACTGTTGTCCTTGTCCCAGTACACATGCGCGGAAACATACTCGGATTATTAACCGAAGTCTGAGATTCCTACAATAGGTGGCGATATAGCTTCTTTCAGCTTGTTAGTTTTGGGCTTTTTCCAGTTGACCTATCATGTCACAGACGTAAAAAAATAATAAAATGATGGATGTGTATGCAAATGAAGTGACAAGCTTTAATTGCAATCTGGTCGGAAGAACAGCTACAACAAGATCCAGATAGCATAACAAGAAATAAAGTGTTTTGTATAACATACTATGACAGCACGGTATTGGAAATTTTTCAAATATTGTAATGTGATTTTGTTGTAATAAATATTGAGGTATTTATGAAACAAAAAAGGAGATCAACATTAATTTCTCACTAGCCCATCTAGAACTGATCTAGAACAGCAAGGATGAAAATGATAATGATGGTCTCAGAGAACACATGCCTAGCTCATGCAAAAGCAGCGGAGGTGAACTTTAAACTGATTTTTAAACATACTAGATAATCTTGAAAATCATTTAATTTGTCCATACTTGCTAGGTTGTTTTTCCTGACAGAATAAAAATGTTTTATCAAGACTTAAACAGTCTGTGCTATAATATCCATACCATACTGAAGGTAAGAAAAAGCCTGATCTTAATCTAGCTGACAAGCAATGAAAGAATTGAATATGCATTACATGCGATGCTGGTATTAATATCAGACGTCATCTAATCCTCTGCTGTGCTCAAAGCTTCTTCTGTTACTTCCGGGTCAAGACCCCGGAGCATGCTCAAAGTGCCTAGGCCAGTTTGAGTCTGATTTAACATAAACATGCCGGAGTAAATCGACTCCCAATTGCATTATGTGGGTTTCTTAGTCAGACTACCAGAAATTCAATTTAATGCGATTTCAGTCATACTAGCATATTTTCATGCACTTTAAAAGTCTGGTTTTAGTCAGACTAACACAGTAATTTGATTTTCATAGTGTGCATGTAAACATACTCATTGCAAGCAAAGAACAGCACGTCACTCTAATTTCTGAGACATTAAAAAAATCTAATATGAATCAGCTAATGGACGTCCCTTATGAAGCAGTGAAAGGCAGCATTTTCCCTTTGACTGATACTGTAATCCTCTCATTCACAGGAGCTTTAAGAACCAGAGTGTTTACCTGTCCTGACATCGTGGTTCACCCCATCGACAGACACGGTCGCATTGGCTATGGGGTTGCCCTCCCGATCCCTCACCACTCCTCTGATCCCCCGATGTACCTGAGATTACAGGGACAAAGTATTTTGAAACACAACTACATGCCTCTAGCGGAAGAAGAGCTAACAGTATCATGATTTTTCTTTCATAAAGAGCATCCACTATAGGCTCCCATAGAGCCTTTCCAAGTTAGTAGGTACAAGGCAGGAGACCCGGTTACACAATCACTAACAGCAATTTTGAGACGACAAGTCACCTAACTACTCGAATTTGTACCGTGGGAAGAAACCCACACAACAGAGGCAACATCTAGCAGGCATGATAGAGATCCTCAAGCCTGGACGCATGAGGCAGCAGTATATCACGCTGGCCTCAGTGTAACATGCTATGTGAGTATTGTTCTAGGTGATGTACAGTAACTCTTACCTGCTCCATGTAGACCAAAAGTGCTTCTCGGTTGTTCTCCCACTCCTGTGCCAGCTCACTTTCATGGGGGAACTTGTCACAGCCAAGGAAGATGCTGAGCTCAAAGCAGTTGGTATGCAGATAGCTGAAGTCATTCATGCCTTGAAGTGAAATCAGAAGGACCATAAGCTTCATGCAAAAACCAGCTGAGAAAGTGGGTATTTAGATAAATTAGTCTTCATCACTGATGATAGGTGTTTGTGCCCGATACTTATAACAATACTTGTAACTATGACTGTAGAGTCAGTCCCAGAGGTGTCATCCTATTTGTTGCAAATCAAGAGATGATATAGAGGGCCACAGAATATGACTAGTTTTGTCAAGACTTATGGTAATCTGGAAAATGTGTTCTGAAAGCTGAAATTTGATAAGTGAGATTAAATTAACCCATTATGTAGTGGTAACATGGGCAGATCCAGCTGAATATACACCATAAATAAATTGAAATTAAACATTGGGTCTTGGCCAGTGCTTCGTGTCTGTAGTTCTGGTCAATGTAAAGGAAAAAACATGTAGGCTAATTCTCTTATTAATGCTCTTGACTGGCTGATCATTTCACTCACTGCCGATAGTAGGCTTCCATCTGGCACGGTTGACGATGCCCGCACCACGGGCAAGGTCATTCTTGTGGCAGGAGCCACGGTGGTTGTTGATCATGTTAAGATGGGTGGAGGCAAACGAAACAGCCAGCCAGCGGAATATGGATTCGTCCGCTGCCTCTCTTAGCTCCTCCTCGCTCTCTGGGTAGAACTCATGCCATGGGCCTTCATCTTCATCCTCTTCCTCATACTGCCGTACTGTCCGTCTCCTTTCATTCTCGACCTTTTCCTTGATTCCTTGGCGCATATCAAAGGGGTACGCAACAACCTTCTCTCCCCCCTGCAAATTGGCTCCCAGCATAAATGGGTAACTCTCCATCCAGGACATGATTGCCCTGGTCTCCACTGCAAACTAAACAACACAAGGGCTCACAATTAAGCTACAAGAAAATCCATGTAACCAATCTGATCATTTCATGAGTGTTGTTTAATTATTGTACTCAGTGCTTTAGATATTGGAATCCTGTCATCCACTGTAATGAGAATGGACTCCGTTCCCATAAATTAAGTTTACGGTTTCTGTTTGGCAGGGTGTCAAATCACCATGCTCTGCATTTAGTGTGTCTGTGACTGGCTTAATTTATGTTCAGAGGTTTCCAATTTGGCCCTCTCTAGTATATCCATATGCTGTAGTTCATACGCACCGAGCCATTCAGGAAGTGCTCTGGAATAGGAATATGGTGATTGGGTGTCACTTGTGGAACCAAGCCCTTATCCTCTGCTGCCCACAGGATGCTATTGAGGTCTGGGAAATTCTGGAAAATGTCATATCCCTCTTCTGTCCAGTGTCCAAGTTCCCAGGTTGCCATCTCCGAGCCCTAGAAAACAGAGATGTTAGAACAGGACATCAAACAGCAGAAACCACAAACAATCTAATGGAGAAAATGGTTGTCGTGGTAGGAGGTGAAGAGTTCTAACCGCTTCAAACGCCAGCTCATGGGCATCAGGGTTGAGCGATGGCACCAGGTGGATACGTATCGAGTCGACGAGGCGGCGCACGCGAGGGTTGCCATCTTTGTATTCCTTGCACAGGAACTGCATGAGCAGCAACAGCAGTTCTCGTCCCAAAGCCTCGTTTCCATGAAGTCCAGCTGTGTAGCGAAACTCCGGTTCACCTGTCAGGGACAGGAAGGACAGCCTTTAGAATGACTGTGGATGCAATGGCCGCCGTCTGCTGCTACTGGCCTCTGTCCCCACCCAGCTCATGCTCCCCAGGATTGTCCGAGATCTCCATGGCATAGATTTTCAGTCCTTTGAAGCTCTCCCCAATGTCGTACAATCTGGTGATATTCGGACACTCATTCTTGATTGAGTACATCATCTAGAAGAAGAACAGGATGAGGGGAGTGGAAGTGTTTCTGCATTCTCCTGGCCAATCGTCGCTCGATTGCTCGTTGATTTACATATAAATTTCCCCATGGTAATGCAAAGAACTCTCCAAACCTCTGCCATGTCTTTGTAGCTGTGGTATCTGAAGTCCAAGTCATCTACTGAAATAACTTCATTCTGAATCTGGTGGCTGTAACTACCTGAATAGACAAAAGCATATTGTTATGAAATCAAAGGTTGTAACAAACAGAAATTTATGGTTCTTCGCTGGAGGGTAGGACAGGTACAGTATTAGGGACACGTGTCTCTGTAACCTAGGCAACACTCACTGGGCAGTGGGCATCCCATCACTTCCAGTCTCATGCACAGGCTGCCGTTCCATGATTGAGGCAGAATCCGGATATAGCGAGCCACCACGGGCTCTATGAACTGTGACACCACAGGCGTGTCCTTGTCCAAATTCCCCACAAACAGCTGAGAAGCAAAGGTGGGTAGTCAGCATTCACCTCAAGACATCACCTACCCCTTGCTAACTGATCCTACGTTGCTGCTAATCACTCAACTAATACAAATATCTTAGGTAAGCAGAACAAGATAACCAGTTGAAATATCAACATCTACAATAGCTGTAACTTTAAACCAAATATTTTGCCTCATAAACAAAACAAAAACCCTGGACTACAAATTAAAACAACAATCAGTCCAATCACAAATAGAAGCAATGTTAAAAGATATATTTTTTATATGGTTAACTTAAATACAACATTCTGCAATCGACAGGTGAAATAAAACAGTATATTGAATATTACAACCATAACACATATAATGCATTGGTGGTTTTGTATGTGAGCAAACCAGATTCCTCACCCACTCAGCGTAGCCGTCATCAAGTATATTCCACTCCCGGCTGTCATTGCTGAAGGCCACATAGTAGGAGGTGACAAAGTCGTTGCTGTTACAAAGAAAGGAATGCCATCATCAGAGAGATCACTGAAAATTCATGGATCTTCTGTGCCACTGAATAATTCACTGCGTAGCCATGGCTGTTGAATAGAGAACAACTTGGACTTTGCTGCGTATTATTTGCTTGCTTGGCTACTTGAGTTTACTTGAAGGATCACAACCGTTATTCCCCCAAGGAGCTGTCATTGTGAACATCTGATTTGAGATCTCAAAGTGATTTCCACTGATCGTTTTGGTTGGTTCTGTAGGGATGTTCTTTGGTTGACACACATTATGGGGTTGATTGGCATGACATTAATATGTCAATGCATATAATTAAAGAAGAAGCAAGAAAGATGGCATAAGTCATTTTCCACTCGGCTGTGGGCTGTGTAGCGGAGGTTTCTTACCTCATGTCAGAATCCCTGCCCTGGGTGATGACTCCAGTGAACTCAGTGTCCTGCCGCATATCTATCTCAAACCAGTTCTCCCTCTCATCGGGATTGGCACACCATGCTCCTCCATACACGTCTTCCTCATCATCCGAGGCCTGGAATCATCCATCATCCGCGTGGTCAGCCAGGGTGATGCCATTGCATCGTACTAATTGAGTCTGCTAATATATTCTCTTAGATTATCCTAGCTAACAATCTTTGGTTCCCAGAATGTTCCAGGAAGGTTATTATGTTCCCTGAAGGTCTGTTTGCTTGCCCTATGGTTAGCCAAGAAAGTTTTCTTATAATGTTAGTTTTTGGCTGCATATTTTGACTTCATAGAACGTTCTCCTAATGTTTGTTATTTTGGAACCTTTGGATAACCCTTGGACAACATTCCAGTTGATTGTAGTAATGATCCCATAACCACTAAAATACAAGAAACCTTTAGAAAACCTTACGACAACGTTCCAGCTAGGTTCTCTAAATGTTCACATAATGTTATAATTTTTAGTTTCCAAAACATTTGGAGGAAGTTCTGAAGCATAATACCCTGGAGCAAATGTTACGAGAAGGTTTGTGTAAAACTAAGCAAAGGAGAATCCAAGGCTAATGTTATTTGATCATACGGCCTTTGTTGGGATACCATTGAAAGTAAGAGGCTGACTCCAGTGCATCAGATCCGCAGTAAGGTATCTAAATACGCCTCGTACCTGCATATTGAGCCGGGCCCTCTGTGGATTGAAGGCAAGGCTGGACATAGAGGATGCTAGGAGCTGGTCATTCTCTATACGATGGGACTCCATGCCCAGTGGAGGGCATTCTGTAAGCAAAAGGTATTCATCAGTCATAATGTAATATAAAAGTAGAATATTTCTTGCCATACTCTTCTATTGGCCTGGTGGATTTGTTTGTACTGCTAGGTAAGACAAACGACCCAGACAGTCTAATGAGGACGTATCACATTCGTTTAGAGAACATGCCAGAGCTTAGCTGTGTTTTCCTCAGTCACTCTCAAGGCTGAGCTGTGGGGCCAAAAGCAACGCAGCTGTTCCAGAAAACAAGGCAAGCTGTTGATGTTGGAGTTCCTTGCACTTATTCTCAAAAGTGTGTTGTTGGCTAGATCTTGGGAGGTGCAAGTGACTCCTGCCAAACTCCACTGACATTCCACTGTGTTACTTTGATTGATTACTGTAAAAAACTGAAAGAATCGCCAATATGAAAGACGGAGAGGCTTAGATTCTTTGTGGCAGGACTGCGGGAAACACCAGCAATCCAATTTGGAAGCCAACCGAACTAAGGAGACGTTATGTCATTTTTGTTTTCAGTTTGCACAGTAAATTGAGCTAGCTTTCATGATGCACTTTTTCAAATACTTCTCAGTGCTGGAAGAATGCAGCCAGTTTCCACATTACATAAATATTCGTGGTCCTGGCTGAGTTGGAGGGTAAATGAATGGGCAAAAGAAATGTCTGAAACGTAAGAATCTCAGAATGGAAAAGGAGTGCTTAACACTGCAACGACAGATGTGCTACATGACTCGGTTTTGCAAGTACGTCAACGGCAATTGAAAAAACTTAAATGTATTTACATCTGCTTACAGCTTACATCTGTATGTCTCTGAACAGTGTATAACGGCACCACAATGTTCTGCCGTTTCATGCGGTAATGGTTTCTTACTTTTTGCCTCTGTGAAAATGGGAGGAGGTCTCTGTCGTGCCTTTTCCACCTCTTCCCATCGTCTCTGTTTTTCTTCCATGAAATATAAGAGAGAGATTAGTCAGTATGCAGGGTGAAATGATCAGTGAGGGTGCCTGTAATCGTCTAACATCCCATCCAGGGTATCCCTTATGTCTTGTGCTACCTGGGACAGGTTAGGCATTTAAGTACAGCAAAAAAAACTATTATAAAAAAATCTTGTGAATTAATAAAATTAATACCACCTAACTGTTGTCCTGTATAACATGGTTAGCATTATTTAAAGTATAACTGAGTCACTAATTTAGTTTTCTCAAAAGAAAGTACATTAAAAGTATTTTTTTGTTGATTTTCGGAAGTTATCATATTTGTTCCCTTTACAGATGATTCCATTTCCAAAGTAAATGCGTGTAAAATGCCACTAGTGTCAAATTGCGGATGGTGAGAATGATTGGAAGCGACTTGTGGTTTGGCTCAGTATAACTGTTATCTCAAACAGAAACAAGCCACCCCCCCGCCTTTATCTTCTTCTAGCACAGGAAAGGGATGATGAACTACAGATATTTTCCCAGTAAATTTAAAACAGACAACAGTTAGTAAAATACCACAGACAAGACAACAGCAAAGAGTAAAAAACAAATGCATCAACTGACAAAGAAAGCTGCGACAGCCTATTTTTGAGAGTAAAATTATTAGTGAAAATAGGGGAGACCAGGGTTGGTTGGTATAGTTTTCATTCAGTGCTGTAAATTTCATACATGCATTACATTTTGATAATCTAGCTACCTGGAAATTTATCCTTAAGGTTGAGATTAGACTGCAGAAAACAGTTACTGTAAATAGTTTATTTGGTTATGAAAACATATTACGCCCTAGTGCCATCCAGCCCCAACAAAGGTTTGGTTGACACACATTATGGGTTTGATTGGCATAACATTCACATTGTATGAACTTTGTAAGAATCTAGTATCATACAAAAATAACTGGAACTTTTTCTCTCTATTCTAAAGTAAAACCAAACATCAAATGTGAATAAAATAATGCTTCCAAATATATGAGATACTCCATCCATCTATCCATTTTCTGTACCCGCTTATCCTATTCAGGGTCACAAGGGCATTCAAAATATGTTTAAAATATTAAATATTATCTTGCAGACTAATATGAACCATCGGTCACGATAATGGATGGATGGAATGGATAAAACAATTAAATCTTGGCTGCTGAACATTTTAAAGATGTCATCTCCTTACATTTTTTCTCCAAATAATTTTTCAAATACGCAACTTGTTTCTAATTACCAAACAAAAAAAATAAAATGAAAGTACACAGTGTATTATGTGATAACCAACCCCAGCTGCACCCTATATGCACTTCATGATACCAAGCTGGTGTGACTTATCTCAGACCTTCAAATCATATAACAAATCATACTGTAGCTAATCCCCATCTCAGTTTGCTACAATTAATTTATTTTCAAAGTCTCACTCAGATATCTATAAAATTAGACATTTTCCAAGAGGTAATTTATTGTTTTGATGATTAAAACCATCATAGCTACATATGCAGTGCACAGCCTTCTGATCTCTAGACCAGACTGTTGAATGTAGTTTATGTGACATATGTCATAATTTAGCATTTCTGCTAAAGCTCCCTTTATTTGCATGGAAATTATTGTTGTGCTAACCAGCCTCTATGGCCAACTAACCTCAGTCTCTTTTATTTTATTGTAGTTTATTGTCACTTAGAGTGAAAGTGATTTAAAGTATTTGTCTATTCAGGCTATTTTTCTGCACTATAGCCCTATATTTAGACAGCGATATATTCACGCGGACCTACATATCTTACATCCAACGCAAGCTGCAGATTGATTAGCTTCTCATACTGAACGTAGAACATCTCTTGGGACCATTTCTGTCCAAAGATGATATTTACTGTGCTGAGTGCGCAGTTGTTCCTACAGCTGCTGTTTTACTCTTTGCTCTGGGGAAAATGGGCACCGTTTCCCTAAAACCGCTTTCTCCATTTTCATTCACTCTCTTTTTTTCATACATCACCATCTTTCCTCTGCCTTCAGTCCACTTTTATTTCCCTGACTCGTCTCACAGAGCTTGAGTCTCAACCCCCCCCCCCCATGTCCTAGTTCCCTTAAACGCATTGAATGGGACTTTTGTCCAATTTTGGAGGTTAAAATTAGATCGTTTTTTTCAGAATATAATGCCTTGAAAGTATGATTTACCCATAACATCCAACAAGGGATTCAGTGATGGTATTGGTATCCCTAAAATGATTTTAATATTTAATGTTTTATTTTTCATTCTATATTCCTATATTTCCTTTTTCCATTTTTAACAACTATGCAGGGTGACAAGAAGCCCAGATCCCTACACAGGAATCAGAGAACACAAACAGAGTCACACCAGCCTAATGCGCATATTAACACATGGACACACCTTCTTCCATTTCCTTCCTCTCTTTTTCTCTTGTCTCTTCTGGAATCCTTACATCTGTAAATAACAAGCAGCCATGAGTGATACCAAAAAAGAGAGTTTCCTTAAAGTTTTATTCTCAAGTCCTGCCTAACCCACTATGATGACATGTTTTCCAGGTGCTGCAACATCACGCCAGCATAGACTGTTACGTGCAATATAAGTCAGTTACATACGGTATAAATCCTCGTAGTCATAGTACAATGAGTTTTCAAAGGGTGGCGGGGGGGACTCTGTAAAACAGATAAACCAAAAGTTAGACAGAAGCAGATTTACCTGGAACTCGAACACATATGAGACAACCCATAAACTGGTAAGTTTATAAGCAAGTAGGAACTGTGGAAAGTTTGGCTTTTTGGCTTGGATTCTTCAGTTCAGCTCCATTTTGAGCTCATACTGAGGACTTTAGACGGAGACAAGAGCACACTGTTTCGTTTCATATAGCATTTCATAATGCCCGTTTTGAAAACTTTTACACCTTTGAGACTACATTAAAAATGTACACATGAATGTAATGAGGTGAATGCAAGACAACATGTTTCAAGCACACCCTGACAAATCCCTTGTCGCTATGTAGGTTTTTGTCTATTCCTACACAAACCCAAGGTCACATTCCTGAGAATATTGGAGAAAAAGTCACCTGAGGTGGGAGAGAGCTCTGTAGGAAGGATCTCTTTGCCATAAGGGTAGGCCTCTGATAAGTCATCTATTAAACAGGAATTAAGACTGTAAGGTGTCTGGTATTGAACCCACCAGAAGGCTAAAAAGAAGTTCTGACTGGAAATGTTTAACAGTTTCAACATACATGAAGCATCCCAGTAATCATCCCTCTCCCTGTCCACGACTTCTGTGACGAGGTCCGAGGGAGACGGGGTCTCAGGTACCACCCAGAATCGGTCACCTGCAAGGGGAACAAAGATCTCAAGCTCATGCCACCACCATAGAATCTGTGTTCTAGATCTGGTATGGTTATATCACACACTCATTTCAGTCAACACATATTAGTATATTCACACACTTCCTTCTGTCTCTTTGCTGTCTTTTTCACTTGTCTCTTCCAGAATCTCTGGATCTGTAAATGACAAGGAGTTATGAGGAATGCCAAAAAAGGGATTTTCCATCTGCTAAGCATAGAATAGAACAGAATAGAATTCAACTTTATTGTCATTGCACATGTCACAAGTACAAGGCAACGAAATGCAGTTTAAGGCTGTAAGGTGTCTTGTATTGAACCCACCAGAAGGCTAGAAAGAAGTTCTGACTGGAAATGTTTAACAGTTTCAACATACATGAAGCATCCCAGTAATCATCCCTTAACCCTTAAATAATCCCTTAATCCCTTAAATAAATGCACACAGAAAGGTGTCCTGTATTGAGCCCTATGGAGGCCTAAAAATGAGTTCTGCCTGCAGAAGCTAATGTCTGTTAATTAAAACATACATGCAGTATCTCCCTCCCTCCCCATGGTTTCTGTCACAAGGTCTGAGGGAGCTGGAGTCTCAGGTACCATCCAGAATTGGTCAACTGCAAGGGAAACAAAAATCTCAGAGATCAGGACACCACAATAGGAGTCATCTGTGTAGCTAGATCTAGTATGGATATAACACACGTCCATTTCAGGCAAACCACACTGTCATTATGATGTTGGTGATGCTATAAGAGAAGAGACTTCACTAGGATTTACAGTCTTGGAAAGATGTCTGAGGTAGCTACGGTTTGAGCCATCAAGCCAAGAAAAGCAATTTTGAAGGCAGGCCTGTCTTACTGTGGTCTAGGTCTGGATACACATCTTCAGTCACTGGAGGAACGTCTGTGAAGGCCACTAGAGAAATGCAATCACAGGACACATTCTCAGTTATGCTCCAAATTGGCACTTTGGGTTGTCTTGCTGCAATGACAAATTATAATACGATGATCCAGTATTTATTGAATTATACAGAAGGGTTTGAAGCAATGTTTTCGAAAAGTGTTATGATTTCATAGATCTACACACACATATACATGGATCATGCAGATTCAGTAGCTTGCTATTACATTTTCTGACATGAGGAAGTCATATTTTAAAGGTTGTCACTGTGCTATAAGACACATCCAGACTGTGGTTTGAGTCTGACCAGCAGTTTGTGGCCCTGAGCTATGTGCTAACGGCACCTACACCGGTCCCACATGGGGTCCACCACCATCAGCTCTTCCTCTTCTACGTGGGGAGGTTCAGACGGGGGGGCCTCGATCTGCACTTTCTTTTTCTTGTTCTTGTCCTTCTTTCCAGACTTGTCTTTATTTTTCTTGTTGCCTTTGTTCTTCTTTTTGGGCGATTTTGTGGGCTTGGGACTTCTCTCCTTCTTGCTTCGGGCCTCCTTCCTGGCTGCTTTCCTAGACCTACCTACAGTGAGACGGTACAGATTAAACAAAGTCGGTCTGTCCCTCGCCACCGCAGACATACAGGTCACATCAGGTACCGTGGTACCTCTCATCTCCTGCTCTGTACCAGTCAATGAGCCTCACAGAGGCCTTTTAGACATGATTTTATGTGTGATGTAAGTGCTATTCCTGCCCTGACTCATATACACATTTTCTTTGCATCCTTGCTTTCTCTTGGACTGCAGCGTAGTGAGAAAATCTGTTTCTAATTGTGGCCAGAACAGCACCAGTCGGATGACACCGGCAAAGAGCCAAAAGCAAGAGCTGGTAGAGATGCATGTACCAATATTTCCTGTCAAGGAGATCCAAGAAAACATTGCACAATGACATCAAATGCAGTGCTGTTGCCGTATTTATGCATATTACACCCTTGGGTTGCAGTTGTTGGGTGATTTCCTTTATCCATCCAGCTGGTCATCATATACAAACTGGTTTATATAACCTATTTTGAACAAATTTATGCATCTGTACAAAGATGCAATTCAGGTTAAGCACTATTCTAGGGGCAAGTATTACAAAGTCACTGGGTTTGTGGAATTTGTACTAAGGACTTTAAGTCTGGAAGCCTTCAAGGACAATAACCACAATCACTCGCCATGGTAGACGTATCAGACCTTTGCTTTCCATCCACAGTTGTTCATGTTGCACTTTGGACCACAGAATGTATCTTAAACATTCTTTGGGGAGAAACAACTGCACAGTGACCCGCTTTTAACTCTTACAGCTGTCTCACTCTTCCCTACTGGAAAAAAGCACTGAAGTGATGATGGTGTCCAAGTTCTTGTGCACAGTTATACTTTTTGAATACTGAGGCACATCTTGGGATACAGACAAAAAGAGACTTTCTAAAATGTCGGTTACTAGTTATTTGTGGATTTATGAGATAGTGTTCTCTCAGCCCTTTCTGCCTTCTCCGTATGCTATGACTGATAATGCTCGGATTATGAATAGGCTGTGGGATGATGATTTACTGTAATGGGAAACTCTCTGTGTGCTGCCAAGTTCCATGATCCCTAATTAAGGATTCTTGTGCCAGAAAGGTCCTCTGTCATAATACCAGTGTTACTGACTGACAGATCATTGCAAAGATCTGCCACACAGTCCTGGACTTTATCAAAAGGATTCTAATTACTTAAGTAGCCAAAGGTAAAACAATATACAATACCTATATAACTGAAACCTTTCGAAAGGCTCTACTGAATAACAAATTGTAATTACTGTATACTAACGCCCAGTAATGAGGATTAACACTGTGCATTCAATAAAATCAGAATGCTAGAGGTTACAATCCAGTCATCGGTATTGCAGATGTTATCTGGAAACCCCCTCCTTGTTTTTTTATATAATTTTGGTCCTCAGGTCATAATAGAGATTTGAGTACCACTGATATTTTCCTAAACAAATGAAAGTTCTGCTACTTCAGCTTCAAATCGGAATGGAAAGTCAGGGGTGGAATCACACCCACCACATTCCGCTGTATATGTTATAGCGATGTTCTCACCAGCTTCTGCTTTCCAGAGTCATGGTAACTTTCCATCAAAGATATTTGGTACTTTTTTTACTGTGCTGACCACATGTGCCGCATGTATGGGTTACACAAGACTCAGAAACAAGCGTCAGTTGGTACCTTCTAATTATCTCATCTTAGTTTTTCACCTGTCTTACATTTGAGAACTTTATAGGTTGAAGACAAATACCATGTGATTTTGCTTTACGTTTACCTTTCACTCGTTCTTCCATGGATTTCCGGGTTTTGGTTCTGCCTCTAGGAGCCCTCATCTCTGGTTCCATGGCAGGCTGGACCACAGTCACCTCATCACGGTACTCGTCCTGCGCCTCATCTCTCCGTTGCAACCTGACCTCCTTTTTCTCTCCGACGACTCCATCCACGGATGTTGTCAGCGTGCCTGCGCTGCGGCTGTACGTCAGCACAAAGGAGAGAACGAGCGTGGCGACGGCCAGCCACAGTACAACTCCCCTCACCTTCATCACGGTTTACGTGGGGGTGGGGGGCACGGCAGGCAGCTGGAGCAGTGGCGGCCGGGAGTGAAGAGTCACAGTCACACAGAGGAATCTGCAGCCGTCAGTCACAATCAAGGAAAAATCAACTGAAAGAACACTGCTCAGAGGTACTCAGTACTCAGAAAAGTACTCAAAAGTACTCAGAGGTTAGGCGCCTTTAGCATAAAAATTACAAAAAAAAAACATCACACAGAACTTTGTCTGAGGTTAAGGGTCCTTGCTAGGAAGCCCCTTAAAAGTATATACGAAACATTTTGACAGACAAGTGAAAACGATGATAAATGACGAATGACGAAAGAGAACTCTCACTTAGTCGAATGATTCCACCCGGACAAAGGCAAGAAAATGATCAGTACTGCTGCAAAGACCCATGGTGTTGCAATCTTTCCCGGCAGAGAGCGAGAGGAATATTCCAGTCAGATATGAAAATATGGTGATGTCAGCACGTCACCACAAGGATAAAAAAGGAAAAGGGATTCCTGAGGACTGATGGCCCCTCAAACACCCCCTAGGAGAGCGGAAAGGGAGTCCTCTGAAGGAGGTCTGAGGGATGTCGATGTGGTCTCCCTTACAGCCTGTTGCAGAGAGAGGCGAGAGGCAGCCCTTCAATGTGTTAAGAGGTGGAGACTTGCAGGCGGCAAAGGGGGGTGGAAAAGAGAGAGAGTGAGGGGGAAAAGACGTTGACAATACTTAACCCATGCCATTCACACATAGCAGAATCCTCTCCAAAAAGAGGATATAAGGTATAAAAATATACAAATAACTGAGGCCAAAAATGTTTTTTTTTCCTCCACATTCTCAAAATATATAGTCATTGGTACCATAGGCCCCTGCCCCTCTGGGATAGGGTTAGGGTTAGGGTTAGGGTCTGGACCCCACACAACCCTCAGGATAAGTGGTTTCAGAAAATGGAAGGATGGATGGATGGTACAATATGGATGAGGAGGGGAAAACTGGAAACTGGGGTCTATTCTCCCAAAGGAGCCAGTGGGCTCTGTACGGCATCCGTCACTCACACGTGCAGAGAGAGTGGGCCAACTGCTCCCCCTCTGGATGCTCAAGAAGACCAAGAAGATCTTAATGGGAAGGAGCAGCCATACAGCTCTGTACGTCTGTCTTCATGTTTAATGTAGTGATGAGTTTTATGAAACTGCAACTAAATTCCAAAAGTATTTTACTCTTTCCAGACTTTGGTCTGGAGGAAGATGACTCATATTTTTCCCCTAAACCTTCCCAATTAAAATCAGATGAGTGTTTCCAAAGGTTTCTCTTTTTTATGACATTGAACAGACACATTGGCCTTATCTACAAAAGCACATTATTCAAAATGACCCCCATGGAGAAAATGTATCGAATCTGTGGATTGTTTTTGAGAAACGTGTTAAAGTCGTTACTGGTACCATTTAAATCAAGCTGTCAGATATTGGCTGCATATACCACAGCTTTCATTTTAGAAGCACCTCTTTCTCCTCGTTGTTTTCATTGGCTGAGAATCTGATAATATTTTCATGAAACTTGTGCGTGTTCAGAATATGTAGCACAGTGTTAATACTTCATGATATATAGGCCAAAGAGAAAGGACATGAAAAATGGTTATGTATCTTTGGCTAAAACTCCGGCTGATGGAGTATTTTGATTATTCTGCCTTTTATGGGTTTTTAAAATCCATTTGGTTATTGTTTAGCAATCTCAGGACGTCATAAATGCAGGATTTTAATTAGCATGAATCTTTTTAAATACCGTAGGCTTAGGGTTGTGTTTACTTTTTCTGTTCATGGTTATTATGCTCCGAGTTTGGTTTTAAGTGAAGCCAGGATTCGTGGCTCCGGTTCAGTATGTGTAAGTGGTGTTATTATCTTCTGCACAACAGCTGATGGAGATCTTCTTGGTTACTAAACAGCTGGAGAGGCTGCTGCAGTACTCAGAGATCTTTCACTTGAGCCTTTTTTGGTTGAGCATAGTTTTGGATGAGTATCTGCTTTATAATCATGAGGCAGGTTAGTCCGGGAAGTAACAGATAAAGTTCAAAAGATGAGAGAAGCCGGAATTGTACAACAGCAGACAATACTTAACCCAAACCATGCACACATAGCAGGAGCTGAATCTGTGTTGGAAAATCAAATCTTTCAGGCTACAGGAAAGGGCTTCAGTATTTTGTTTAAATCCTCCATCTTATTGTTGGATCCAAGGCTGAATATTCCACGTGTGATGGTTTAGGAGAAATCCATACTGAACCTCTAGCTGATTCCTGATTTCTTCTTTGCCCACAAACATTAAGTGTGTCCAGAGACCCTCTGAACCAAACTAGGCCCAGACAGAAGTCGCTGGGACATGACAGGCGGTTCACCACACCTGCTTCACAAACTGTAAAGCTTTTAAAGAGTGATGAACATCTGCCAAGTAATGATTATGGTTGCAATATAAAATACTGAAAATGGTTTATTTATGCTGAAAACCAGGCATTGTGTGGCACATTACAAAAATCACAAGTGTAACTCCAGATTTCTAAGATTTCCATACTTTGCGATAACTGCAATTCCATACTCACATAATGGGCAACATGCTGTAGTAAAATGCAATAATACTGGTATTGACCAGATTCTGGGACATAAGCAGAGGTCACTACATCTCCAGTCTGACTGTAGGGCATTAGTCAAAGTCAAAGTCAGCTTTATTGTCAATTCTGCCACATGTACGGAACACACAGAGAATTGAAATTACGTTTCTCACAAACCCTTGTTAAACAGAAAAACATTCATGCAATAAATAAAATTTTTAAAAAAGTACAAGTATGAAAATATGAATTAATACAATATACAAGTAAGGGCACGTGGCAGAGAGTGCAAATCAGACATAAAGTGCAAATAGAGCTTGCAAGAGGTGATAAGTAATAAAGAGCAGCCTTGAACAGACAGAGTCATTATGAGGTAGACTGAGTAGGATGAGGTAATTAGCAGACCAATGCTACACAAAGTGATTGGTGCAGGTGAGTGAGTGTGTATGTGGGTATGTGTATATCAGAGTTTCAGAAAGTCTGTGGGGCAGAAGAAGGGAGTGAGGGCAGAGCCGGGAGAGAGTTGAGCTTCCGAACAGCCTGATGGATGACGCTGTCCTTCAGTCTGCTATCCAGTCAACTGCAGTATCCAGTGGCTGCTTAGCTGAACATCATGAAACAATCAAACACAAGTGTGTTTCAGGTGGAGAAAGCAGGACCCTCAGACACGAAAAACTCCAGGCTCCCGCTGTGGGAAAGGTGCCCCCTTGAGGACAACTGGGTGCATGACATCACTCACATGAGCTAATCGTATTAGAATCTGCTGCGTCAGCACATCTGGGCGGATGCTGCTGCATACTGAGCGGAGGTGCAGGGGAACGGTGAGAAGAGGAGGAGCACGTAGGTACCAGAAGGCTCTCCTGGTACACATGGAAGCAGGCCTTCATTGGTCACACTAAGTCCTATATGTGAGTGTTACCCCATCGGTTCTAGGAGAAGATATTTTTGGCATCCCTCCCAGTTCTGCAAATCTTGTATCATAGAAGGATCGGGTGGACCTTTTTTGTCAGGGGGTGGGGGTATGACACAGCTAAAAAGCGTAGGATGGCATGTTTTAGCGTTGTGAGTCATTGCGTGCCAACTGTGTGCATGTGAATCACAGTAGACTAGAGATCCTATTATGTTATTTAAAAGACAGTTATTAGTAACATATTTATACACAAGAGTTCACCCTACAGATAATCGATTTATGCAAGTAAAAGAGGAAAAGAAAATGGAGAGAGGAGAGAAAGAAAGGAGGCAAAAGAGGGAGAGCGAGAGGATAATGAGAGACGTTTAGAGAGTCTCATGGTTTCCAGCGTCACACGCTGTCCAAGAGACCACTCACCACATCTGAATGCAGGCTGAATTTTCGAAGGTTTTCGTACATCAACTTTAAGAAAACACAAGCGGAAAATATGATTGAAGTCTTGATCACTGTGCTGTGAAATTTTATTAGCGTTGCAATTTTGGTCAGTGCTGCTCAATATTATTCTCACCAGTCTAGGAGGCTGGAAGACATAGGCTAAGGCCCTCTGTGACATCATCGGTGACCTGACTGGGGCTGAAACGCTCTAAACAGGCATGTGACCTGTCATGTGACCTGTCATGTGACCTGTCCCCTGTCTCTAGTACACACATCTTAACAGGAGGATGGCTGACGACACCCAGGCTGCCACTGCACCATGCTGAGGACACTGATTGCAGATTCCCGTGCCTTTGATACAGCCACACGCTCCAGCCTGATGCTCTAAATGCCAGCCTAAGAATGATTTAGCTACAGCTGCACAAAAGTTCCTGTAATGGTTATCTCACACAGAGCGTGGTGCGCTCAAGAGCCATGCTAATGTGACCTTATTACAGAGCAGCAAAATAATACTGAGAGGCTCAGCAGGGTAAGTCTCTGTACCCGTGATCAGAATATCGCTGGCTGAGCCTTGGCAGAACAGTCACATGTCCTTGGGCCCTTGAGCAAGGCCCTTAACCCTTGAGGGCCAGCTCCAGGGACGCCCCACTTTGGTAATTTCCCCCCCAAGCTATGAAGAGCGAGATGGGTAAGTGAAGAGGAGCATTCCAAAGTACCTGTATTTATGCAAATGGCAAATAAAAAGCATTAAATATTATAGATACACTGAGATACGCTCAGAGAAGGATTTGACTTCAACAGGAAAGCAGGGGAGAGGTTAACAAGGGACACGGCGATCTGAAGTCTATTCTTGGAAACGCAGTGTTTAGTGGGGTGCAACTGAGGTAGTGCTTGGCACTTGAGTGTGCAGACACAGCAAGGCAGCGTGCCGGCTCACCTGAACAGCGCTCTTCTCTGAGGACCACAAAGCACAGGGAGGAAACCCCAACATGGCGAGACATGCCCAAGCAGCACGGCCTTGGCAGGGAGGGCACCTCACCCCGCCGTCACCATGATTAGGGACACGGAATTAATGCAACCTGCCGGCGAACACTGCCAGATCAGTGATTCCCAATCCGGTTCTAGATGACACAAAGACAGTCCAGGTTTTTGCTCCCTCCCAGCTCCCTGGTCGCAAGGAGCAAAAATGTGGACTGTCTGGCAGGGAGCTCGAAGGGAGCAAAAAAGTGGATCCTTGAGGGCTGGATTGGAATACACTGCGCTGGATAATAATAGGGGCAATACTAACTGTGGAACCACAGTACTAACTGTGGAACCACTCAAAGGAAAATAGATTAAACAATCTTCTAAAAAAAAAAAACTGAAAGTAAGACTTTACTTGACGGGGCCCAAACACTGAGTAATAACTCAGAAATATACCAGATAAAACATGTGTCACATTCATTCATTAATGATGAACATACATGAGATCAGTATTTCACTTATTTATTTATTTCACTTATTGTTTTATTTATTACTTATTCCACAAAGGTTTACAGAATTTACAAATAAAGCAACAAATATAGTGACTGTTTGGGATAAAACATGTGTCACGATTCATTAATAATGAATTAATGTGAGATCGGTATGTAACTACGATTAGTCTGTGGTCATCAATACGCAAGTAAGAGCAAAATACTATATTATTTGTACCCTGTCAAGTAAAGTGTTACCAAACTGGAAAAAATAAATTTGAAAGAAAAGATCAAAAGCATACCTGTGATATAGAATTTACATATTAGAATATATTACAATATATGAGAATCTAAAGGTGAGGAACGCAAAACCTTTGCTAAGTCACCTCATTTGGATGCTCAACTCACAGATTGTTGACTAAAACTCCCAATTATCGTATTTAATCCTGAGTGATGAACATAAGGGTTAAAGATGAGCGTTACAGATGAGCCCCCCCCCCCCGGGGCGTTTGGTGTGGATACTATCCTTACCTGAAAGTCTGCAGCTTCGTCTAGGTCATTTATTGGGCACTTGACGTGTCCAGTTAGTGCTTTTTCTCAAAAGTGATTATTAAAATAAACATGAATCCAGCGGTACTGTAAATATGTGCTATAACGTAAGTGCATGCAAAGCACATAAAAGTATGAAATGCATTTTGAGGCTGCTGCTGGATGTATCGTCAAGCTAATCTGATACGGTCCAGAGCCAGATCTGAAGGATGCAGTCGCCGGTCCCCAGACTGTCCCTAACTCAGATACCACCGGGCATCGAGCCTCAAACAGAACACATTACCAAACATAATAAGACTCTGATCTAATTTATTTGCTGGCTCAGCTCCAAATGCAGCAACTACAGTGACATAACTGGGCCCAGAACCAGTGCAGTGCCAGTTATTCCTGCTCCGGTGATTATCCGTACTGGGAATCAAGGCTCTGAGAACATCCAGAAATAAACTATAAGCTCTTGTCAATATTGCTTTGTTATCACTCGGCAACTTCCGTAAGGAAGACCTGACTTCTCTTGAAATATGGTTAAATGCGGCCCAGCTATGAGTCATATGCAGTTTATCATATCAGTTTAGCACTTTCCGAAGCAAATTCAGTAAGTTGCAGCAATTCATGCAAAGTCTGCTTTATTTATTTGACGAAAAGAAGGAACCATTTACCCTGCACATGTTCGAAAATAACAAAAGCAGGCGGAGAATAAAACACGAACAACTTCACACGTTCATTCCGTGGCTTTTATAGGGGTGGGGCTAAGAACTTTCCAGAAACAAAGCTGTGTTTATGTGACCACCAGTCTTCTGCACTTTGAAAATCTTTTCCTTTCATTTCGATGGCACTTTAAACCTCACCATTAACAACACTTTCTAGCAAAATGTTATTGGTTTTTACTTTAGGATGTAGTTTTATAGTGTCACCCAGATGTCGGCTAGTGCTCGTGGAGGTGTGCTGATATACTTAAGGGTGAGGAGGGGGTTTACAGCTGCTATCCTATGCAGGAACATTCTCATGTTTTTAACAGCAACACTGAACTTTTATTGGCTGAATACAATGCATGGATGTCAGAGGGGTTCATATATACAGTGATATGACAAAGTACTTGCCCCCTTCCTAACACCCTCTATTTTTGCTTATCCGTATCATTAAATTGTTTCTGATCTCTAAAGAAACTTAGTGTAATACAAAGGATAAACTGAGTAAACACAACAAACGCAGTCTCATTTGATTTATTGAAAGAAAATAATTCACCAGCACCTATATCACCAAGGTGACAATGTAATTGCCCCCCCCCCCCCCAAACTGATTGGTTGTACCACCTTTAGCCTTTAGCAGCAACAACTGCAATCAAACACATGCGGTAAGAGGAGATCAGTATTTGGCATCTCTGTGTAGGAATTTTGGCTCACTCATCTCTACAGAATTGTTTTAATTTGGCTACATTAGAGAGTTTTTGACTATGAACTGCCCATTTAAGGTCCCGCCACAACATCTCAGTGGGGTTCAAGTCAGGACTTTGACTAGGCCACTCCAAAACCTTAATTTTGTTTCTTTTTTTCAGAGCTGTTTAGAGATGGACTTTCTCTAGTGCTTCAGATCGTTTTCTTGCTGCATAACCTAATTGCGCTTGAGCTTTAGATCATAGACTGATGACAGGACATTCTACTTCAGTATTTTCTGGAAGGCAGCTGACTCCATGTGTCCCTCAGTTACGGCGAGTCACCCAGGCCCTTAGGCAGCAAAACATCTCCACACCCTCACACTACCGCCGCCATGTCTGACTGTGGGCATGATGTTCTCATTGTAGAAAGCTGTGTTAGCTTTACGCCAGATGTAAAGGGACCCATGTCTTCCAAATAGTTCCACAGAACATTTTCCAAAAAAGTGTTGGGGGTAGGGGCGGCATGGTGGTGCAGTGGTTAGCACTGTTGCCTCACATCTCTGGGACCTGGGTTCGAGTCTCCGCCTAGGTCACATGTGTGTGGAGTTAGCATGTTCTCCCTGTGTCATTGTGGGGTTTCCTCCAGGTACTCCAGTTTCCCCCCACAGTCCAAAGACACACTGAGGCTGATTGGAGTTCCTAAAGTGTGCATGTGTGCATGACTGGTGTGTGAGTGTGCCCTGCAATGGGCTGGCCCCCCATCCAGGGTTGTGCCCATTGCTTCCAGGATAGGCTCCAGGCCCCCCACAACCCAGTAGGATAAGCAGGTTGGAAAATGGATGGATGGATGGTGTTGGGGGTAAACAAGGTGTTTTTTGGCAAATGTTAGACGAACCTTCATGTTCTTTTTGT
>JAODJW010000040.1:15577527-15592498 GCA_026777045.1 Hyperopisus bebe
ATGGATGGATGGATGGTGTTGGGGGTAAACAAGGTGTTTTTTGGCAAATGTTAGACGAACCTTCATGTTCTTTTTGTGTAGCAGTAGTTTTTGCCTTATAGCTCTCCCATTGACACCATTTATGTCCAGTGTCTTTATAATCATGGAATAATGAATGCAGACCTTAACTGACCTGAAAGAGGCCTGTAGTTCCTTAGATGTTCGTCTGGGATCTGCTGTGACTTCCCTGATGACTTTTCTATGTGCTCATGTAGACTGAGCAGCAATCAGCCTTGGGAGGGTCTAGTTAATTTAACCCATTAAAATTTAGATTTAGTTATTTTGTTGATTGAGTGACTGTACTCTGTATAATAGGGCAATTACTTTGTCACATGAGTGATGTGATTGTGGGTCATTCGTTCCTTCGTTGTATCAATTGATCATTTAAAACCTGTGTGTTTTGCTTACTCAGCTTGTCCTTCGAATTACACTCAGTGTGTTTGGAGGTCAGATACGATTAAATGTTATGAATAAGAAATCAAATACTTTGTCACAGCATTGTATATTATATTCACTGTAGAAAGATCTGAAGAGTTGCATGCTCTTTGTATCGTTTCATATCCATTATATATCCATTTATATACTGTAACCATCCAGATCAGAGTGGCGGAGTAAGAATTTCATTGTACTGGAAAAACTTGTTTTTTTGTCGGTGCACATGACAATAAAGCTTTGAACCTTGAACCTTGAACCATTAAGTATAACCCAGTGTGCAAGCAACAGCCCACACAGCCACTACATGCATTGGGGTGGACACTGATGACCATCTGACAATACAGCCACCACCCACCAAGCTGCCACCCCAGACAATAGCTTCAGCTGTATCCCTGCTCTCATTGCTTTATGATCATTCAGCCTGCTAGGCTCACATGCCAAACCCAGATGTCATAGTTCCTCCCAGTGAGCCCACGGCAGCTCCACAGATTTCCGGAAAACGAGCTGAATTAAACTGGTCCTCGCGTGGGGGTCTGGAGGATAGACGCGGCATTGTGGAAGGGTGAAAGATTCCAGACGCAGGACAAAAGTTCACAGCTGACACTGAATATCTCCCCACTATGGAATCCACCAAAATGAGGATCCACCAAAGCTGAGGAGGACAGCGAGGGTGGATGTGAAGACATGATCATTTAATCACTGAGGTCACTCGGTCTGTCCTGAGAAAGCCGGTTTGTGTTTTCTCTCATTTCTGCTTAAGTATATCATCCGCCCAGCATTGCAGTAACTCTATCTGTTATATAATTTAATGTTAATCCCTTTCCATTAAAATATCCCTACCCATATGGAATGCATTTCTGAACCAGCCAAAGCACTGTTTAACTGTTTAAGAAACATTACACAATAAATGAGCACTTCAAAACAGTTTACAAGTAACAATAAAAATCAGTATATATTTAGAAAAAAATCTTCCTATTGTGAAATGATTGCTTGTGCTATATTAAAACGTCTGTTGTCATAAAAAATGATTATAAATTGCAGAAGGCCTGTTTTAAATGGCCCGGAAATGGCCTGTTTTTATCAAAATGCAGGCCTGTTATTTATATAGCAAATTTTTGGATTTAAAAGCTCACTCTGTTTCAGCTTTTTTGTTTTAAAAAAAAATCCAGAGCTGCGGCTGTTACGTGACCTCAGTTTGATCAAATGCCGATGGTCTAGAGACCGCCCTGGACAGCTCACTCTGAACTCTGAACACTGACGCGCGCAAAAATCGGCCAGCTGGAGTCAGGCCTTGTGGTCCCAAAGAACCAGACGGAGCTACACTGGCAATCGGAGGCATTTTTAGCATACAGATTCATCAGTAAGGGCATAAGTCACATGTAGAAATTGGAGAGGAACATTGAAACAAGAAACCTCGCATTTTTAAGATGATGATGGTCACATCACCGTGTTCACCGTGGCTTCATTATTTGTTGATAGCAATATCATGTATTTCATTCATCGTTCAAACCATTTTTGCTGACCTGTCAAGCGTGTTGTCACTGTGACACATACAAGGACGAGCAAAATGCATGGATAGATGGATATACCTTTGCCTTATTCTTCCCACTCATAGCACTGCATGCTGGTTTTCAGACAAATCCTTCACCTGCTTTCCATATGAGGTGTGCACCTGATTGGAATTAGTGTCACTGGTGCGAAACTCAAAACAATTTTGCATAAACTGTTGTTTTCACCAAAGAAACATGAAAAAAAAAAAATGTTTTAAAGACATTGGTTTGCATAACTTACGTCTCTTAGGCTAAAAAACTGGTAAAATCTGTCTTTTATGGTTGTATAAAGCTCTGCTCCAAAGAGCAAATTTAGCATTCACAAGGACATTTAGTGTTGTATTATTGTTTGCTAGTTGAACTATATAAAGGATAATATTATGATGATAAAAGCACTAGGTTGAGCTCGCACAGTGGCGGATGACTAACTGCATGATTCTGGAAACTTCCCTGGACTATACCTGTCAGATGCATTTTCCTTATGTGCCCGTCCACTAGAATGCAGATTTGAAAAAAAGGAAACATTTTCTTCTTACAGCTATAATAAGCTTCAAACAGATGATGTTAAATCAATACTCTTCTCACAGGTGCAGAAAGGCATCGCTTTAAAAGAGATGAGACAACAATGAGTTTCAAATGAAATTTATGTTTCTCCATACAATGCATTACTGTACAACTGCATATATTCTGAAATAACTCTCATTATAAAATAGGGCTCTACCATCCATACAGAAAATCCATACTCTATTGGCGAAAAACAACTTCAGAAATAAAAAGCCAGAGATTCAGGAAAGCGGATTTCTTGTTTTAATTTAGCAAGCAGACAACTTACTATACAGAAGACCAATATTTGGAATGAACCAAATACTTGGTACGGACAAAAAACCAAATTTGAGAAGTGTGATTTTTTTCGTTCATTTAGAGAAATTCAGATTTGACTTTCCCGAATATCTCTAAGTACAAGACATTTCAAATGCTCATTTGCAGCTTGTTTTTGGCAGCGGATAACTCCACACATCCTAACTATTGTGCCTTCTATAATAAGCGCCCTGAAGTGGATTGTTTGAGATATTCTTAATTTAGTTAAAAAAAAAATAAAAACAAAATTTAAAATAATTAATTAAGCAAACAAAGCATGTGTCCTGGAACAAGAATACCACCTTATTTAGGCTTCTGCTGTAATTGTCTTACCTAAGATTGTGAAAAGCGCTCTGCGGGGCTCAAATCAAGCAATTCATAACGATGCGTATTTTCTCAATCTGTGGCTCTTAAAACGTGTATTTATCATCTTGCACATAAAAATATGGTTAGTGTGGAATGGACATTATATACCCGATATACATAGTTAAATAATTGAGATGTGATACAAGTCGTGCTCTAATGCAGTAGTATGCAAGAACCTGCTCATTACTCACCTAGTGTAAGAGGAAAAGAGAGATTTGGCTCAAGTCTGAGGTAAGCAATGTACTTCAATATAATGCCCATGTAACATTCAAACTCTTACAATCAATATTTATTCTCTATGTACAAACTTCCACTTTTTCATATTAAATGACGCCCCTGCACTGCACCGCATCCCAAGGCTGTAACACTAACTACTGGTGGAAAACATTCAACTGCCATTGCGACCTGGTACTCGAAGTTGAGCAGATACCAATAGCGACGGCCATCGCTCTCTCATACAGATGGGCTACATTAAAGGGAGGGGGCAGTGTGGGCTTGGTCCCCAATGACACTCAGGCACTGTCGACATGCCCCACTGGGATACTTCTCTCCCCAGTGTTCCTACTCTGTGTCCCACAGTCAAGCCAAGTCCTTTCGGAATCTGTGAGGGGTGGGAAGCTGTTAATAGATACCTGAATAAAAACAGTATTCGTGAGCAAGGTGGTCGTCGATATGTTTACATCTGTTTTTAACCACACCGTGAGGTGTTCTGCCCTAAGCGCCCCCAGTTAAACTGGAAGGCCAGTGTGCTCCAATCTATGAAACCTCCTGAGTTTTAACAGGCCCTGTGAAGATTACAGCCCAGCTTACTGGGGTTTTGTGAAAAATTTCATACAACCATCGTCCACGGTAAAAGGAGAGGAATCTTGCACCTTTTCATAAATCCTATACAGTTCTCCTTTCAGAATTACCCTAACTCACAAGAAACTGGACAGAGTACAGTTCAACAATATGACATGTCATGTGGTTAGCATGGTTCACCTGGCTACACCTACAGCTGTGGTACTAGATGTTATGAAGAAAGGGAATCACAGAATGAACTGCACTGCAAGCTGTACGTTTACACTAAGACTTCGTAACTGAGTAAACATAACCATTTCAGTTATATAACAAGCTTCACAAGGAACAAAACAACGATATTAGATGCTACAATTCTAGAGCTACCTAACATGCTACCAAAAAGTGATCGCTGTTTAAATTAAACAACTTTAAAAGGAGTACTGGACTCTAGCGGTGAAATACCTTAACTACAGTCCACAACTTTACTTGCAGTATTATACAGAACGGACTGATACATGTATTGCTTTCTCTTTCGTAAAACAAGCTGTCCCGTCCGAAGCCTAATGAATGTGTATACCCTAGAATTCACATCCGTCTCACTGAAACTTACTAAAGCATTGAAAGGTGCCCAGCATCATTTTCACACATCACTTTCAAAAGAAAATAAAAGTTTCAGTCCACAGCATCACCAAGATTTCCTTGATACGTGCTCATACCCTGCATTGGTCATAAAATGGAGTCATGCCCATTATCGGAATGTGTTCAGAAAGTCAACAGCAGACCCAAGCACAGACACGGCTTTTTCTCCAAAATGTGCCACGTTGTAGCATTTTTGTGATTATAGTCATCCCGCCTTTTAGATATTCAGTCTGCTATGGGTTGATCATCTCCAACAGTCTAGGGGAAACTGCGAGCACTATAACGGGAATTTATTGATGACAAATTTCAGTCTCTGTTCATAGACCGGCAGGCCTGGAGGTGCAATCCAGCTTAAAAAGTATCCCCTTTGCAAAACCCGAAAATAAAATTCACATTTACCAAAAATATATCCCCCCAAAACTGGGGGCTCTGCATATAATATTAAAAAAAAAATACCCAATATAAAGGAACCTAGTAGAAAGCAAAGGAAAAGCTGACAAAAGCGACCCCCCCCCGGTACAGGACTCCCCAGAAAGTCACAGGATGGAGGCTTTCTATCAATTAGTTTGTGATTGGTTCAGATGACCTTACATAAACAGGAAGCGGGGCACTTCCTAAAAGGAAATAAGAAATGAAGCAAATTCCCCCATGGGCTGAGCTTCATTTGGAAGTGCCCTAGTTTCCTGTAGAAATCACACCAGCCATCTCCTCAGGCCGCCTCTGGCACTCACAGCTATGCCCTGTCAAACTGCACCGCGCGGTCGGCCGCAATTTACCAGCCGTGGATTTCGGAAAGCTCATAAGGCAAGCCGCGACAGAGGGGGGGGGAAACTCAACCATTTATTTCAAATTCAGAAGCGGTCTATGAGAAAGGAGGACCTGATTTTCTTTCCCCAAGATAACTGGGATAGGCTGTTTGTACTCAGGAGTTGCTCCTTTCCCCAGACACTTAACATTCACAGACTGATCTGCTCACGGTTTTTCCTGCCTTGACTCCAAACAGCCAGCTCAGAGCTCCATCATTCTCTGGATACTGATTACCTCTTCCTGTCCTGGGGCCCAAATCCTCTCAGACACCCCCATGAGCACAGGATCTCATTCAGTGCCAGCGCCATACACAAAGGTCATGCCTGTTTTGGAAAATCGAAAGAGAGGCTGTCCCAAACAATGCTCTCTGCCACATATGCAGACTTTGCTCCCGTGTGTATCGGGGTTTGGTTTTTTTGTTACAGGTGAGCCTATCAGCTGAGATCACGCTCTCCTAAAAACTATCTGCCGCCAATTTAACACTTACAAAGTTACAGCGACCCAATAATCCAGTTTCTTTGCTTACAGTTGCTGGGATTTTAAGAGGGTTCTTCTATATTTGTAATATTTTCCAGGTGTGTCTTGGACAATAACTTACAACAGCTACTAAACACACCAATTTCTGCCTGGTATTTAAGAGAAATGTTAGCGTGCTGAGTACAACAAGCACTACCATTTAGGACTACCACACGAGGGAGTTAAACTCTTTATCAGGCACTAAAACAGGGGCACCCAAACAATGGTCTCGAGGTTGTATTTGACCTATTTTAGTAGGCAAATTTCCTTGAAAAGAAATCACCTTTGAGGAAGTACATTTACAATATCACCTCCTCTAGTTAACACATATGGGGAAAAAGGCAGAAAACCATGCAAATTTGACTTAAGATCCACTGTACTCAAGAAAACCACCCTACCAAAGTTTGGGCACACCTGTTTTACACTATGCAAACAGCTGTATAAAATGTGCCATGCAATTAGACAGCAGTGGAATGCCACGCTTATAACTGGACAGTACTGCAGTGACAAAGATACAACTGGACAATAGTGTAATGAGGGAGGCGAGACTGGACAGCAGAGGGTAGCGATGTGTAACTAAAACCATCCAGTAACAAGTGAAAACAGAGCCCTGCCCTGATCCATACAGAGGAAACTGCACTCAGCATTGGTGCCGGCTGAATGGACTGCAACCATGAGGAAGATTTAATGTAAGCAGATGATGCCCCCAGCTGACCCTGGATCAGTTGTACAAAAAGGTTGTGTCAGGTTTAGAGCCTAACAAGCTGCTCCTGAATCAGTGTTCAGGCGCACACTCCAATGGCCGCATCCACCTCCTCCCGGGGCAGGACTTCCTTCTTTCCATTTCTTTCAGATCAGCCTTGCCTCTCCCTCCATCTCTGGAGGCAGCTCACACACCCCGGTGAAGTTCATCTCCTTCCCCCTGGCCCCCGGAGCGGCAAGGCCAATCCCTCCTTCCCCCGGGGAAGCGTGATTGGACGGGGTGTTGGGTGACACACTCGCCCCACTCCCGGTGCGCGTCTCCTTAAGGAAAGTCTCCAGGCGCTTTAGGATCTGCTTGGGGTTCTTTTTGGCGAAGGTCTCCACTTCTGCATGAGAAAAGTGTAACTCAACACTGAACTACACACATCTGGCATCCTCCCACACTGAACACAGAATTCATCTGTACAAACACCCAGAAGGCACAGGCTCTCACTAATGAATCCTGATCAACACACGAGCCACACTTTTTTTGATCCGCCGATGACAGAAAATAAGGGACACATTATCTTCGGCGCCTCAATGATGTTTCTCATGGGGTAAGAGAGAATGGGCTACGGTTTAAGGAAAGGCTGGGAAGCAGATGGTACCTTTCAGCACAAAGCCCGAGTCTGAGATGGTCTTCTGCTGGAATTTCCACACCTGAAAAAGGTGCAGAAACGTGGCCACGTAGAACTCATTCAGCACACCCAGCACCTGCTGCCTGCGATTACATTCCCTGAGAGACAGAAGAGAGGGAGAACAGAAGAGGGATGCTGGCTATTCAGTATGGAGAAGATCAGCCATTTCTGCTGCATTTTATATAATATTATTATATATTACATATATCATTTTTTGTATATCACATTATATATAATGGTGATATATATGACCAGGGACGGACATAACTGGTATGTAAGTACGCATTCACCTCTAAAAATGATACGAGTGTGCATTTACACTATTACCACAATTGATTGTCGCACGTATCGTTCTTAAAAGGTGAATTCGTACTTGCGTACCAGTTATGTCAATCCTTGAATATGTACATAATGTGTACATACACTGCGTTATGTATGCGTATATACACTGTGTGTGTGCGTGTGTTTGTGTGTAAAAAGGTTTTTTTTTATATACACATACACTACCGTTCAAAAGTTAGGGTTGACTGAGAATTTAACTTGTTTTTCAACTAAATCAATTTTTTCCACTAAAATAACAAATTGATCAGAAATATAGTCTAGATATTTTACTTGTTATTGGCTACTTGGGTATCCGGAGCATCAGCACTTGGGGGTTCGAAAATGATCTCAAAATAGAGAGCTTTCCTCATAAATTCATTAGTCTACAGCCGTTTTGAGAAATGAAGGCTAATCCATGTGGAAACTGATAATAAACTACAGATATCATACAAAGGCTTACGAAGGTGTGCACTACTGCCTTCACAGAGCAGCGCAGACTGACTAATGAGGACAGAGCGAGAAGCGGGAGACCACGGCCCACGACTGTGCAGAAGGACAAAGGCAGGAGCCTGAGAGAGACCGACACCCTGCAGAGCCAAAGACGCAGCTTTATTAAATAATACCTGCAAAACACCAGTCACATCTTCAACAGTGCAGAGGTCACTGTGGGATGGTGAACTTTTAGGCAGAGTTTCAAAGAAAAAACTCATCTGAGACTGGCCAATTTAAGGAAAACATTTAAATGGGCAAATGAACGCAGACACTGGATGGAGGATGACTGAGGCTGCGATTCCTGCGGATGGATGATTCTTTGATGAAAAAGTTTGAAACACAAAGTTGTTATTTAAAGGAGAAATCAATATTTCTAACCACGTCCACATCTTGCCTGTATTTTCTATTCATTTTGCTCCTTATTTGATGAATAAAAAGATGAGTTCTCGCGAAAAATGTGAAATTTTCTGAACAATGCATAACTTTTGAACAGTAGTACATATAATCATGAAAGGCTGCCCAGAGAAAATCAGAATACATAAAACAAACTGCTAAGGATTCTGTGAGCCCTTCAAAAATAACCAACAAGTGGTACTGGTATAAAATCTTGTCTATAAAAATGACATACACTGTATGGCAAATACAACTGTAAACAGTGTTTCACGAGTCTGTGGTCTCAGCTGGGACAGGGGTTAACTTACTTGGACAGAACCTCCTCCCGCAGGGCATGGAGCGCAATGCGGGTCATGTTGATGGACATCACGACGAAGGGAAAGTTCTGAGAGGAAGAAAAAGATCAACAAATATATTAGGACGACCAGTGACAGTTGGTGCCGAATCAACATTCACTGGCACACAAAGGCTAAAGGCAGCCGCATACTTCAAATGGACAAAACGAAATCGAACGTAACGGCCAGAACAACCTGTTGCATACTTAAAATGACGCCACTTTGCTCGATCTATGTCATGCCACGACACTAGAGGGCGCATACAGTTTTCGATGAGCAGACACATACAGAGCGAAAATAAACGTATGTTTACTTGCAGTTTCTACCATAAATTGCAGACTGTCTGCACATCTTTAAAATCTCGATGAGACCGGTCATATAAACGTGGATAACTTTACACAAGTTCAGCAAGCTTTCCTTCAAAGGAATTCATGATTGCAGAGCCTTTTGCTCTTAGATTGGGAACAAAGCAGGGAACTAGTGACGCAAGAGGCTGCGTGTTTTATGTAGCCAATCGTGGGTAGCAGGTAGGATAAGAAAACAAAAAAAAAAGTTTGCCGACGGCCCTATACAAGCAGTGTGCCGAAACGATGATCACCATGGCGATAGCTAAAATGACACCATCGATTTTACTTAGTAAATATGCGTCCACCATAACACCCGACTGCATCTTAATCCTGGGCACATACCTGGACAGGGTGTTGGGACATCTTGTAGATGTCTAGGGCCAGGGGCAGCGTGTCAGGGTCCATCACCAGGTATAAGGTGTGCATCAAGCCCAGGAAGCCAGTCCCTCTCAGGTCTGTAGCAGGGTCTGTGCCTGCAGGACAGACATACAGGGCCATGCAGCCACACCACTGCAGTCACAAACAGACAGCCCAACAAACAGGCGGCCAGACGCCTGAAAAAACAGAATCAACAATTGAAATGCGTGAGAAGTAGCAGCATGGAAGCACAGAGATGCGAGGAATAGGCGAAATATCGTCCCCCTCGCGGCCTGATGGGACCATGCCCCCCCCTACCCTGGAAGCCCACCGTCTCCCAGTGTGGGCCATAGCGGGGGCAGTCCAGCCGGGTGCCCGTCAGTCGTTTGTAGATGGTCTGCAGGACCCGTGTGTGTACCTTCTGGCCATTGTCCAGAGAGCCTGCAAAGCCAAGAATTAGAGCGCTGAGAACATTCTGTCCCACGGCCCGGCGGTGCCAACCAGCAGGCCTCTGAGGAGATCGCCATCAGGCAGCATGGCGGGAAACAGCGTTTGTGGAGGGTGCGGCTCCGTCTCATGAGCGAGACTCAGAGAAGAATGGAAGCAGAGGAACAGAGAAGAAAGGCCAGGGGAACACTCACACTGGGCAATGGCAAACACCAGGTTCCTCTCCTCTATGAGCTCTCGGTGTAGCCGGGGGGGTCCAAACAGAAAGTGCGTGATGGCAGCCAAGCCGGTCCGGTGCAGGGTGGGCTGGATGTTTCTCTGCGGAACAGAGGGACGCCGACCGTGAGCGATACGCTGAGAACACCAGGCCGAGGCTGTCGGCCTCCCGGACTCCGCTGGGCACACGTTTAAAAAGTCGGGGAGTACCAGGAGCTCAGAGAGGTCTGTGGTCTGGAAGTGCTGCAGAGCCTCATTGAAGGAAATGAGAGGGGTGGGGGTCAGGTCCTCGGGTAGAACTGCAAGACCAACCAGGAAAGAGACATCGTAGAAAACGACATCAGACGGCTAACACCAACGTTACCTCCGGTCTACAACACTACTATACTACATTCTATTACAATATGCTAGTATAGACTATACAACACCATACTATATTCTATTACAATATATTAGCATAGACTATAGAACACTATACTACATTCTATTACAATATACTAATCATAGACTATATTGTACTGTAACAATACTGTAGATGCTCTTCCAATGATAACCGCCCTCATTAAGCAGCACGACTAACACAGTAAAGCATTGCGTCTTACAGTAAAGTTTTAGCTCACCAGGATGCAGGACTCACCCGGCTGGATTCTCTCGAGCACCTCCCACTGCTCGCGGGCCTGCTGCACCTCGGCACTCTCTTCTACGAGAACAAAGAGACATGAGAAAAACTCACCCAGTCTCAACAAATTGGCACTCTTGCCCCTCCCTCTCTGCCTGAAAATCCCCAGGGCAGGACGGGGTCGGGGTTAAGGCTGGTAACCAAGACAGAGCTTTTATCTTCGGGGAGAACAGAGATTTCCTCTGTGTGTATGCATGTGTTTGTGCGTGACCCATTTACAAAAGTGAAAGGCTTTCTCTGGACGAGTTGAACTTGATCTACCTTAAAATATTTTGGACAAAATTAGTGAGTCATATTAGTAAATTCAACGGAAAACCTATTACAGCGCTGGTAGACGTAAGGCTTGCTTTTTACTGCACTGCTCTCGCTCTAGGGAATAACTCCAGGGATGAGGGAACAGCGCCCGCCCCTTCAGTGTGCATGCTCTCCCAGTGCTGCAAAACTTTCCCCTAGGTATTCCAGGTTCCTCTTTCAGTCCAGAGACATGCAGTTAGGCTAATTGGTGTCTCTAAATTGCTCATAGTGTGTGTAACTTCTGCAATGAGCTGGCATCCTGCCCCAGCTGAAAGTCTCCCTTCTCCATGCCCCCCACAACACTCTACTGGATAAGCAGTTGGAAGATGGATGGACTGAACAGAAAAATGAGGTAAGGAGGGAAGAGAGAAACGGAGAGATAACACACACATACCTTCCGTCTTGCTCTGGTCCCCGCCTGCTGCCAGCGACTGCAGGATGCCATTCTGCTTCAGACTCCAAATCTACAGAAAACGTAGGAGGCGGCATGAAGATATCGTGATAACACTGTCCGAGCTGAGAGCCGGACACGGTATCAGACGGCGATAAGCAAAGCTCCTGGGGGGACCGGCTGCAGTGCCAGGCTCTGGCCTCCTCGTCCACACGAAGGGGCAGCCTGCACACTCACCGGCAAGGACTTGAGGGCAGCCCCACCATTGGCGTGGTCTTTGCAGAGGCCTTCCTGGACGGATCCGTTTGCTCTCTTAGACCAGGAAAGAGGAGAATATGTAATTCACGACTGATTCAGCAATTAAAAAAAAGAGGTCAGTATTAAATTACCCGCTATTTACATTCCTAATTCCTACACACAGTCACTGACTATCAACCTTCCTAAGCTGTAGAGCTATATTCAAAAATGCTTACTTGCAACGAGCCTTTTTACATTACAGTTTAAGTTTGTAAGAGTTTTTTTCCCAAGCAAACTTAGAGAACATTCTAGAAGGTCTCAGTTCATCTTGCTTTAAACAAACTCCATATGGAAGCTGGGGTTTCTAAAGCATGATGCTAAGTTTGGGCAAAAAGCCTTTCAGTCTAACCCAGATAAAATGCTGCCCACTGAGCAGGTCAGTGTCAATCCATAGGCTTCAAACTGATAAACCAGAGATGCTCCCGTTCAAACTGATTTGAGCTCAAAAAATGAAGCCCCTCAGACTTCGACAGTGGTTGACTGATCTGGAGAACATCTGGGCTCTAAGATGATGACCAGCCACTGCAATGCCGGCATACCGAGTCAGGGAAAAACGTGAATGTGCAGTTCAGCGAGAAGAGGTGCAAGATGAGACAGGGGAGAAAAAAAAAGTTTAAGTGCTGTATATATTAACATCGTTACTATGCGACGCCACTTATAAAATACTAATGTTTCTCCAATGGGACCAGGCAAGGCCAGCTCTATAAGGCAATCTGGTACACCGAGTTGTAAGCTTATTCCCATCTCTGACAAGAAGTGTATGATTCAGAGAAGTATCAAATGATTAGTTACAAAGGCATGATGGAATTTTTAATAAATCAATAAAAATTAGAAGGATGGAGGAGAGGGCCTGTCTGTGGCATCAAGGGTCCATCTCCCAGGCAGAGAAAAAGCCTGAGCCCAGATCTCTGAGAGGACGGACAGGCGAGGTGCCCAATGAGGGGGCAGTGGGGATGGACAACAGAGGTGCAGCAGGGTGTGAAACAGGAAGGCAGGAAGATGAGTTCAGCTGCAGCAGAAGCACAGCTCTGTCTCCTCCAGGGGATGCAATATTACATAGGAGCCGGCCCACAGCTGGTGGGCAATCCCCTCTCGGACAGGACGCTTTGTAGCCTTGGTGGAGGAAAGGGAGGAGGAGTATGTAGTTTAAAAGCTATAACAAGGAATGGCTGCAGCTCTGTGCTTCCCTTTAGATACTGAAGAGAGTCTCTTCCACACATGAAGGCCAAACCACAAGTGTGGAGCCATTATTTCAATAAAATGTGAAAGCATAAAGGCCAACAATGGCTACTTAAACAAACACCTGAAGATCCACTTTAATCCTGAAGATCCCCCCCCCCCCAAATGTGCAATCGCATTTTGGTGGGAATCAGACTTGGACCAAATGGCAGGCCCTGCCTTCCAAGCTTCTTCATGAAAAAGGTGAGAACCCCCACCTTCATGGAAGCAGGTGGCCAAATGAGGGCCGTTAAGCTCACTGTGTTCCGGGAAAGGGGACCCAGCACAGGTGCTAAACACAAGGCAGGCAACCGACATTTCAAATCAAACCCCGATACACAAAGAGCGACACCTTGACACAACAATTGGAGACATCTGGGCTAAAAGCCCAAGGTTCTGGGAAAGCAGGAGAAATGCAAGAAATCTAAACTAAAAAGACAAGCAAGATGTAAACAGACTACCGTACAGCCATATGTGAACCCTGCCTATAAAAACTGGTAGGTGCAAGCTTTCAGTCTATACCAGACCAGTAAGACTACTAGCCATACTAATGAACAGACCAAGTCCCGCAGTCTTAACAGTGCAGAAATAACAATAATTCTCAGTAAATTCTAGACTAAACCGCAAAGAACTTTAAACGCATCCATTTGTGATGAGGCCGTCCTGGTTTTTGCGGCCCACGTCGCAGTTCCATTACTGAGGAGATTGTCAAGCAAGGCACGGCATACAGGCATTATCACTCTGTTACAACAGAGCCAACAACAGAGCCCTTAAACGAGGACTGGGGATTAAGCGAAAATAAAGGACGATTGCAACAGACACATCCACAAAGACTACTGAAGCTCAGCGGGAGTTAATTCATGCCACGTTTACTGGTGAACATGTCAGACCACTTGAAAAAAAAAGGGTAACGGGGATTAGAAAGCAGGAGAGAACAAATTAGAGGACCTCATGGAATAAGAGATGAGAATAAGCAGAGCGAGATTTGCTCAGCGTGGCAATGAGGGTAATAAGGTCATAATCAGAGGGTCCTCTCCTGAACATTCAGGACATTTTGAACGACCCTCTGTAATACAAAGAGGATATAGCTGAATACTTCTCTCATGAGGGGCACAGATTTCTTTCAACCTAAAGCCAAATCTGGATAATACACGTCATGGCAGAAAAAAATGACAAAATCAAGTAAAAAAAAAATGCTTCAAAATTTTTTTAAAATTTGTAATACATCTGTTTTTAAATGTACAATTAGGTTGAATGGAAAAGAACATTCTTGAAAATATTAAACAAACCATAATATTCTGGTAGCTACCATATATAAATAATTTGACCTTTTAAGAAACACCGAACTTCAGATTTCAAAAGTGTCTGTAAAAAAAAAATGTAAAAGGACACTTTATTAACAGAGCAAATGAAAAAAAATATACTGAAAATATACACGTGATGTACATCAAGGAAAACCAGCCAAATCTGTCACCTGTAATATGAGGGGTTACTCTTTCCCATAAAAGCTTCCCAATAGCAGCCCCACCCTGACAAGGGCAGACTGTAGCTCCATGAATCCTGGCCAGCTTCCCAGATATAGCACATTAACAGCTCACTGCATTAACGTTCAGCACTAGCCATCATCCCATGTTACATGCACTATAAACAGGGGATCGACATGTTGCACATTATCAGCACCTCACAGCTCACAATCCCAATCCACATCACCATCACTGACAGCACCAATCTGGGTTTTGAACACGTTTTAAAATAATATATTTATACTGTACAGTACAGTGACTTTGTTCTGCTGTGACGCCTTCCTGTTTTTAA
>JAODJW010000040.1:15602415-15627927 GCA_026777045.1 Hyperopisus bebe
GGTTCTGAAAGGTTTCGCTTCATGTGCACGCCGGACGCAACGTCTCCCCAACAGGCTTTTAAGAGAGAGTTGTTGCTGAGTGGCATCGTAAAAGCCTATTTTCTGTGTTATTGCTTTAAAACTATGCATTTTTGTAGCAGCTTTAAATAAAAACGACAGGTGCATTTTACTGCCATGAGATCTGGCACTGGTTGATGAAAATGTATAATTCAGCTGTTTGGTATTGGTTTCAGATATATATTTCTTTGTCAAAAGTCATTTACAGGCTGATCACACCGGATATTGTCAGTTATGCAGTTTTATTCCAAAGGAAACAGAAAACTGTTTCCCTCCACTGGATGAATGCAGTGGACAGATGGATCTTTCCTTGGTGCCCTCCAGTAGCAAAGAATAAAATAACATTAAACATACGATGTTGAATTGTATAAAGTGCAAAGTATTCTTAACATTGAAATGGTTATAGTAAAATAGTGCCTTGTTAACATATTCAAACTCAAACATTGTATTTACATTTTGTTGTTCTAAGATTTAATTCATTACACTTCCCCTTAGCAAACAATAATTACTAAAAATACCTGTCCCATGCCCTGTGACGGACTGGCATGCCGTCCGGGGTGTGCCCCAGCCCTGTGCCCTGTGACGGACTGGCATACCGTCCAGGGTGTCCCCCTGCTTATGCTTCCTGGGATAAGCTCTAAGCTGCCGCCTACTGGGACCCTGTACTGGATAAGCAGCTTGAGAGTTAATTAATAAATAACATAATAGTAAAACAATAAAAACTGTTACTATAGCAAAAGTAGCCTTTTACTTGAAAAGAATAAAATGGTTACCGTGAGCAAGAATAATCTAGAATCCAGAATAAACATAAAATCCCTAAAAAGTATTTTTCCAATCATTGTGTGGTGTTATAGCCTGAGAGAAGATGTTGTGTTTGGCTTGGTATCTGCACTAGCCTAACTTTGGTGGGTTTCTGAATCACATTAACGTAATTCTTACAGCAAATAAAGCTCATCCTGTCTTAGTTACAGACACAAGACGCTCGCAGCAGGGCGGTACAAACACGCCGTTTCAGCTGGCGTGAGGGCCCTTTGTTTTCATGAGCTGTGGTTTAAGTGTTTTGCTCGCTTTACCTAAATTGCACAACAGCATAAAGGCACACTGACGCTACACTTCATATTTAGTGAGGGGGAGTGAGTAATTAAGGAAACATTTTCAAGTGCCTGGCTTGTGACTTTAGCTGGAACTTATACACTTAAGAAAATATTTGAATTACTTTGAAACTGCCAGTAACATTTGACATGTAAATTCCAAAAACATCATCCCTCATGGAAAGCATAGTAAACAGAGTCATAAAGTGTACTTAGTCTTGGTTGCCAGAACTCTTTCAACCCCTTCGATCTTTGCATATCATCATAAACCTTGTGACATATGGTGCTCAGACTCAGATGCCGTGTCTTTAATTGTAGCAAACGTGTTGAATTATCCACTTGGGAAAACCTGAAATAGGTTAAGGTAAGATATTAGACAGCTTAATATGACTGATTTTGTTACATAAAATTATTTCTAACGTTCATGTATAGCCTATTGAACTGCTAAATGTTCCCTGTGTTCACTATGGCTCGATTGCTGTCAGCAATAGACTTGTGGGCATTGTGATGTGTCAGATTAAAAAGTGCCGGGTGTCAGTTTCATGAATTTACATGTAGAAATGGGAGTGGGGTACCTGCGCTACTGGAAGCACTAAACGTGCATATTTTCCATATTACTAAGTACGGACTGGAACATCCCAGCTCTCTCCGGGATGGAAAACAACAGCAGAGCTACCTGACTTGCAGCTTCCTGGTCAGCTCCACCCATGTCCAGCACTGATTCATAGGCAGGTAGGAGCCACCCAGGGGGGGGGGGCGCAGTGGGAATCTCGCTTCCTGTGCTTCACGCACAGCTGCTAGATAATGGGGACGTGCCCCCTCAGCCCGGCTTTTGTCCATGGTAGCCGTAATCCACTGAACCGTTACCGACACGCACTATCCTGGGTGACACTTACCTACAGAGGGCTGGGCAAGCTCAGCCGTGCCAACAAGACGTGCATGCCATCCTTAATCCTCACCACACATTTTCACATTAAGTGGCATCCATGCTGGATCTCTGCTCATACACAATCAGGAAGCAGCAGTTCTAATTCAATATCCTACTGTCCCATAGAACGAAATATTACTCAAGCATCTCACTTTCCATCGCAGTGTTAGTTACAGTCTTTTCATACGAAATGGCAAAACGTTTTTGTTCAGGAATAAGTTTATTGTTGACAATGCCGTTTAACTAAGTAGCTAATTGTGATCATCAAAGGTCTTCGTTTCACACTTTAAATAATGCATAGAGGAAAATATCAAATTATGCTTTATTCTTTTATTCCATTAAATTTGAAGTCGTTTATTAGGTGGCATGTAACCGTGTATAAAAGTTGAGGTTTCTCGCTCGGCAGTGACATTATGAACCTCATTTACGGGTGCCTGGACTTTGTGCTCTGAAGACCTTGACACTCAGAGTCTGGGTGGTCCTGCTGAGCTGGGCGGGGGGGGGGGGGGATTCCCACTGAAAACAGGGCTGCTTCTGTCCTGCCACCATTCTGATGATGCTAATCAGCCATGCTGTGGTCCTGTGTATGTCTCTGCACTCCCTGTGAGATCCCTTGCAGTGCCAGTGATGTGTTTCCCCCCCACGTCTCTCATACACACTGCGCTCCCCCCACATTTCCATGAACAGCCCCCAACAGTTAGAAACTCCCGTCGCCTGAATCTTAGTTATGTCTAACATGTTGGCCACCAGATCATTTGCTAAGAGCTGAGTAAAAACAGACACACATCTTGTCTATTAATTTTACTGCTGAATTGTCCCTGTACAAAAGAATGTAACATTTATAATATTAAAACAGTTAAAATGTCATTAAAACAATCTTTGGCCTGAGATAATGCAAGGCGAAATGCAGTTTGTCTTGAGGTTGGTGGTGTTGTATACAGGTGTTTGTGCTTGTCTGTGTGTGAAAGAGAACAAAAGAGGATGAAGAAGAAGAAGAAAAGGAGAGGCAATCTGTATGCTTCAGAAGTCAAAGAGACACCAGCTTCTTTTCCCTGTGATGAGCTATTAAAACCGGGCCCCCGGAACTTCAGCAGGGGCTGTCTGGTGGCCCAGCGATCCTGAAGGTGTATGAGGTGATTCCTTGTTTGCTCTTCGACCGTCTTCCCACATCTCAGATGTCTGGCTCACCCCATTGGATTCACAGTCCCCGGCTTAGTGGGGACAACCGGTGGCTCTGTGTGAGGCGGTCGGATAAGGCTGCCATGCCCCGAAGTGTAATTCTCCTCCGCAGCTTCACTCCGAGGCCCTCCACTAGGGGGCAGAGTTCGATATAGAATCCACAGAATTCACGCTGGAAGACGAGACCCTGGTCTGGTTAATGGAAAATTCTCCCTGCTAAGGAAACAAGGGTAGGAAAAAGAAAACTGTAAAGGATGCAGGGGATAATATGGGACATATGAGGGGGCTACAGTGGGTGGACGTGCGATCATCTCACATGTCTCCTGAAGAACCTGTCCAGCAGGCTACGGCGTGGGGGCTCTGGCGCCTGTGTCCAGTCCAGATCGGGGGGCCGTGAGCCGTGGGCCCCGAATACATTCAGGTCTTTGAAGCACTCGGTCTCAATCATCTGGAGAACAGGGCATCATAACATGATAGCAGACTATGGTAATTACTGAGGATGCAGGAGGGGCAATACATGTACGAGTGGGTGTGCAGGGTGACACAGGGAGCTCCTACAGCCCCCTCTTTACGCAGCACTCAGGCACCCTCACACTTCACCCCGTACCTCATTCTGCCAAGGAATGGAGACGCTGCCCGTGGCGAACGTGGAGTAGAATTCATTGTCAGTTTGGTCCAGGCTGACTCCCTTTACGGTGGAGAACTGCTCGATGTCCAGGACGTCTCTGCAGTACACAGCTCTCGGCTAGAAGGAGGTGAGCCTTGTGATTAGACAGGTCTTTTGGGTTCTCTACCCAAACTTTAAAAACCCCATTGTGTAATATCACCTTTTCATGCAACATTGTAGCAACTTAAAACACAGTGTATGCTAATCATCACTGCACAGCTACTGTGTCACTGTTACTGACTTACTGCACATTGATATTATGATATTACTATACCATTTGCACATGGTTATATAATTTTGCACTATTATGTGTAAGACTGCATACGCATGGATGTGTGTCAGTGAGAACATATTATCTGCGTTATTTTTATATATTTAGGAGTATCTCAGGGTACCTTTAAGTATAAGGTTTTCTGATAACTTCTATATTTATATTTTGTTGTCTGTGACCTTGGGCAGGGTCCTTCAAATCTGGACCTCGATTCCAAATCCAGGCCAGGTAATTAGTTTAATAATTACCGATTCTGATCGGTCAGAGGCTTCACACCTGACTGACAGGTAAAGGAAGGCTGGAAATCCAGCAGTGCTCCGACCTCGAGGACCGTGATTTGAATAACCCTGACCTAGGGGAATGTTATTTTACTTCTGTCATAACACTGGCTGATAAATTTTAACAGCAAATGTACAGTACTGTGCAAAAAAGTCTTAGGCAGTCAAAAGATGTGTTTTAAGCTATTTAAGCTATAGTGCACTTTTGCTTAGAACAAAAACACATTTTAGCATCAGAACGTATGCAAATTAAGAGTAACACAATGAAAACTAGTAAAAATATCTAGTTGGATGGCTAGATGAACACCGCTTCAGTTTCCAAACCTCTCCTCATTCCAGGTATTTCTTTCACCACCAGCCCCTTTCATTAATTAGTTTTAAAAAAGTCATTTTCTTATTGATTAGCTGTACGAGGCGTGGTAGTGGAGGAGTCAAAGAATACATTGGTGTGTCGTTGGTTGCCCCAAATACTAGGGTGATTTAGGAGAGGTTTTGAAATGACAAAGCTTACACATTATTGTCATAGTTTTATACCGACATGAAGATCATTTAATCCTAATTTTCTTTGGATGCCTAAGACTTCTGCCCAGATCTGTTTATTGTGTATTTACTGTTTCACGCTGCTCACATCAGGCACAAAGGAGGGCTCAAAGATGCCGGCCTCCAGCCTTTTGAAGTTGATGTTCTTGAAGAAGGGATGGCTCTTCACCTCCGCCGCTCCGTCCCCCTGGCAGCCCAACCTCTTCCTTGGGTTTTTGGTCAGCAGCTGGGAGGATGTTGGGAGAGAGAGGGAAAGATGGCGGCTGGGTGAGCGAGGCGTGACCCGGGGTGGGATCTTTGGCCCCGCCCTCTTGAGGAGCACATTACAGGGGTTGCCCACCTTCCTGCAGATCTCCTCCGTGTGCTCCGTGAATCGCTCACTGTACGCCTCCTGCTGCTCCAGCACCCGTTTCTCCACCTGCTCCCGCTTCACCCGCTCCTTGTGTCCCCGGAAGGGCGAGTGACCCATGGTCATCTCGTAGACGAGGCAGCCCAGTCCCCACCAGTCCGGGCTCATGCCGTACCGCTCGTTGTTAATCACCTCTGGGGCTGCATTCGTTCAAAGATGTTCACTGCTAGCGATGAAGCTAATCTGCTCTGACTCCTGACTTTAAATCAAGTTTAGCCATTACACAATTGCTATTTCACATTCAAACAAGGACCTATAATGAAATCTTTTCAGGGGTTAAGGGTGCCGGTGTGTGGTTGCGTACCCATGTAGCCCACGGTGCCCACTTTGCCCCGGATGAGCTCCCCGTCAGGCACCTTGAAGGCCAGCCCTAAGTCCGATATCCTGATGTGTCCTGCAGCAGCCAAATGAGACACGGGTGTGAGACAGGGACTCCTGCTGCAGAGCACGTGACCAGCAGGGTCAATTACTGCTCCCGGCTTATGACATTTCCTGACGGAAGTCGGCACTTGAATTCGGTTGATTGAAAATGGAATGTGTTCGCTTGAGATTCTTACATTATACACAGGTATTTCCCCTTTTTCGTGGTAAACTTACCATTGTCATCTAAAAGTATATTTTCAGGTTTTAAATCCCTAAAAAACAAAGGAACAAGGTGTGAGCAAAGATTTTCTCCTGGTTCATTTTGGGTCATTCAAACTGAAGACGCGTTTTTATTGTGCTTGATTCCACAATATGAACATGTTCAAACCGAGGATCTCTCCTTTAAGGTGAGTCATGACTGACCATACATTCAACGGCCACTTTTATCAGGCACGTAGTGCAAGGTAGAACCCACTTCTGTCTCTATAACCACTTTAAAGGGGTTGAAAAAAGTGTCCACTTAGTATGTGATTTTTGTTGATTTACGTCTGATGACATGACAATAAAATGTAACAATTAAGAAAAGTTTTTTTTGCCCCAAAAAGAAAAGGAAAGGAAACCAGATTTGCTTTCCTCATCTTCATTCACTTTTTAAGCAAAATAAAAATAAATTAAAATCTTAAAATTTCTGTGATCAAATTGAAAGTGTTCCATCTGTCGCCTGTCAATAACTACTGGTCTAAATTGGACCATTTATAGGACAGCATTAGGAGGAGTGTACTTAATGGGATGCATTTATAGTAAGATAAAACCTTAGTGACCAAGGGGATAAATCTACTGATGTCTACTGAAATCACCTGTAGACTATGGACTCCCGGTGCAGGTGCTCAAGACCACAGCAGATCTCAGCAGCATAAAACTGAACCCTCTCCTTTTTGAAGCCAGGTGTTCCCATGTTGTAGATGTGGAACTTCAGGTCCCCTCCGTTCATGATGGTCAGCACCAAACACAGAGCATCTTTGGTCTCGAAGGCATAAGCCAGGCTTACCTGCATGCATGGAGAAACATGTTCCTTCATACCGTCCCACCACTTGGGGGGGGGGGGGGGGCTCCCAAAAACAAATGACTTGGAGTAGAGTCATTATAACTCAACATGCGCAATGAACAATTTCAGTATATTTGTCTATGTACCTCTGTACTGGGGCTGCAGGACACTTACCACAAATCGACTATTGACTTTCTCTAGGATCTGCTTCTCGTTAAGAGCCATGGCCTCACCCTTCCGCTTCTTGATGCGCTTCTTCTCCATCTTCTTGCAGGCATACATCTTCCCCGTGGCTCGTACCTGGCAGGCGCACACCTACACGCACCGTGACACCATGTTAGTACTCTGGGGGAACATCAGTCCGGCTTAATGCGTAAATGTATCACACATAGCATTTCCTCTCAATCGTGCCGCGTGCTTTACGTCTATGAAATATACTCACCTCTCCAAAACCTCCCTTTCCCAGAACGCGATACTGTCGAAAGGTATCTTTAGTTATGGGCTGTCTGCAAACAAAAGACACGCTTTGAAATCGTTTCTTGGTCAACCTGTTTAACGGCCATTGCTCTGGAAATTCTGGATTTAATAAGAATGAAAAACGTTTTTATGCTCTTGAAACGCACGTTTTTGGCAATTTGCAAGAAAAAAGGCCAGTCGAACCAACCTCTCCAGCATCTTCCACTGTAAAAAACGGTCGAAATACATGCTTTCTTGAAAGTCTTTAAAGGGGCTTCCGCCTAAATACTCGTGAAGAGATCTGTGGGGATAAAAGGTACATGAAGAGAGTGGTGACAGCTCAGTCTGCCCTACAGCTATGAACTTTTGGCAAAGGAGCTCCTGTTATTAAACAACATCTTTAATACGTCTTAGAAGAAACATCTGAAATGGGATATCTGAAGCGATTTTAACTGCAGACCCTGCTGGTGGCCCCTGAAGGGCCATTTTTGTGGCTGGGGTGGGTGTAGCAGCCTGGGAACAGAGGTCTGGGGGGAGGGGGTGGAGCGTGACCTTTTTATTCTGTTGTATTTCTAATTAGTGTATCTATACTTTCTTTAACTTTTACCTTTGTTATGTATTGCATACAAGTTCTCGGCTATGTTTTTAGTCCTGTATGTAAAACACTTTGAGCTGCATTTCATGTGTGAAAAGTGCTATGTAAATGATTATTATTATTATTCGAACGGGGAAGGCAAACTCACCTACGGCAGTCACTGAAGAGCTCTTTACAGGGACTGAGTTCCAGGTTGTCCCGGCATTGTTGTGCGTGCTCCTCCGCTACCTCCAGCACAAACTCCGACGACTGCACCCATAAACACAGAGAGCGTGAGCCCCCCCCCCCACTGCGTCCACAGAGCGGCGCAGTCAGAAGCTGCGGTTTGGGCCTCACCTCCGCACTGAGAAACCTCCGGATGATGGATTCTCCTCTGCTCCTTCGCTTCTCGTCGGCTGTGACCTCGTAGTCGTCCTGAAGGTGGCCACACATGCCCTTTTTACCCCACTTTAACTAGGCTCTCCCCTATTCGCAATAAACTTACAAGACATTTGACCAAACTACACTTGTTGAGCACTGGGCATCACTTCAACAGACCAGGCGACAGTAGTGTCAGGAGGTCAAACCCACAATCTTACAGAAGTGGGCACGGATCCCAATAACCCACTGTGTGACACATACCCCCATTTCTGGGATCTTAATACAGGTAAAAACCTACCGCAGAATGAAAGCTGGAGGCCCTCTTATTAATCAGCCCGTTACTTCAGTTGTGCTAAAAAAATAAACAACCCTAATGTTTTTTTTTCTTTAAATATAACTTATAATGAGGCTTTTGTATATTCCTTTGTTTGTTTTTGTGTTTCGAACCCGAAATAATTCTTGTTTCCAATTGACCCGACTCATCTTACATTCCGCAGCCACAGAGTATCCTAGGTCATGGTCTGCTGATGACAATAAGCACAGGATGCCAACGACCCACCAAGCATGTCTCTTTCCTCCTCAGTCCTGTTCTGCTCTCACAGGCGTGACCAGTCCTCGCACGGATGATAGCATATGCGGGTTCACTAATCGCGTTCGTCTCGTGGCATTCCATGGTCACCGGCCCCACCCGGCCCTTTGCAAACGGCAGATTTCAGCCGTTACACAAGTTCCTCCATGATGGCCAGCTTCCCCCCACACCATGACGCTGTGGAAATGCCCCCACCTATGGCATTGCCTGACGAGTACCGTGTCAACAACCCGGTGTTCCTCAGAGTCCTGGAATATCACAGCATATGCAGCTCTTGTCTCCATGGGGGGGGGACTTTGGATTTCCATTCGTATAACCTTCAGCACACGCGCCTCAGTGAAAGCCACTAACTGCGGAAGCTCCCCTGATCAGCCACTCATAACTGTCCATTTAAAAAAAAAAAAAAAAAAATCATCACCAGATCTTCTCAAGTATATTTCACTTTAAATTCCTTAGGGAGTCAAAAATAATATGAATTTGTTGGTTGCTTGTTTTTACTTGTGTTGTCAACTTTGTAATAAACAATAAAGTTTTCTTGAATATTGAATCTTGATTCATGTAGTTAAGCTGTTTTTATTTTTTAATGATAAAAATACAGCAGCAACTATGTTTCAGCCCTGGGATGCGTTACCAGGCAGGTCATTCACCATATAAACATTACTTATAGTATGAGCTTCCATTCTCTACGACTCTATTTGACAATCGCCCAGTATGTACAGTGACTACTGGTGCTCAGTAAAAATAACCAGTAATTAGTGGTGAGCTCCTTAGGAAGCTCCCTGACTCCCAGCTCATGTTTTGGCCCCTGACAAAACCAGGCTGTGGTCACAGTGGGACAGCTGGTATCTACAGTCAGAGTAAACATGGTTAACCTCTCGGGGGACGGGTGACGTCTCTGAGGGTCACAATCATGTCAGTGACGGAAGAGGGGCCCCGGCACCCTGAAGCAGATTAGTTTGATTACAGCTGCTTGCCTGAGAGGTGTTGGGTTGATCCCTCCCCATGGAGGATTGCCAAAAGTCTAGAGGTGGGGGTGTTTTCACTGCTCCCTTAGAGTTGGCCCACAGAGAGAAGGGCCTCCCCCCCAAAAATAACAGTGGACCGGTCCACTCCGGCACTGTGCCCTCATCCTGTCGGGAAGCAGAGGTTACGCAATGAGGCCTCCTGGGCCAGCTCCATAGCGGTCTGGGCCTGGCTCCGTGCTGACGTAGCGGGACGCCCCTGGGCACGCTCCTCGAGCAGCCGCCCTCCCCCGTTCACTCCCACCCTCAAGAAACACGTTCCTCTTTCTGTCCTTTCCATTCCCCCGCTAATAGCAAACTGCCCGCCGGACCCGTGCTTGTAAAATGGAAACAGTGTGGCTGCAATAACGGCGGGCGTCCCCCCGAGTCAGATATCCACCCGTTTGATGGGGGACAGTGTGGGGGGGGGGCAACATTATGTCAATTAAACCAAAATAATGTATCAGAAATGGTAACAGCGCTCACCGACTGAGCGTAAAGGCACAGCGCCGGAGTCCTCGTTTCCGCGTTACTTTCCCACTGCACATGCACGCCTGACTCAAGGGGAGAGTCATGTTCCTGCACGTGGGGACGCCCAGTGCCACCCAAAGGGCAGGCCATGCCACACAATGGCTCCTTTCATCCCGGCTGCATGCCTCCGCCGATATTTTGGGATTTCGGATTGAGACGTGTCACGTCGCGCGGGTGACATTCTGTCTGGCCGTAAGTGAAAGGCGGAGCCCTGAGTCTCGATTAGCATCTCATTAGGATGTTCTCCGGGACCCTGGTTGACGTTCGGGTCGGAAGGTGGGACAAGAGAGGGCACCGGCATCAATGGGGCGTCTACGGAGTGTCACGGATCGAGGCAAACGTGCGGAAACGACCAAATACTACCTCTGCCACGCGAATCCAAACACAGATGATAGAACAGGTCATTAAAATTAAACAGGAACAGGTTCATGCTAGGGGAACACAACGGCATCACACCTGCAGGGTTGTGGGTTCGATTCTGACCCAGGATCAGTTTGTGATCAGGATCAGATCTATGTTCTTTGGAGGTTTCCTACTGTAGACCAGAGATGTTCAGTGAAACCAAATGGCATCTCTAAACTGGCCGTATGTGACGAGCAGTGTGCATGGGGGGACGGGGGGGAGACCAGCAGCAGTCAGTACCATGGCATCCAGAAGCTGGGTGCAGTGCATCAGCTCGGGTCGAGTCTCGCAGAAGAGGCGGAACAGTTGGCGGCCAATGGGCTGTCTCTCGCACAGGCTGAGGTAATCGCGCTCTGAAACACACAATCAAGGCAGCTTCCAGAACCTTTGTAGGCCACAGCTCAGAACTAACTTAGGACATGTGATGCAGTTATGACACATTCGGGTGCTGTGTTACACACCTCCGACGCGCTCAACCGTGAATAAATTTAACCCATCAAACAGTCACAGTTTCAGCAGAACAGGGAGAATGTGCATCACAGGGTGTCGAGACAGCAAGCCAATATAGAATGTGAAAAGCAGTGTGTGGGTCGTGGGTTCAAATCCTATTACCAGCAAAGTAATCACATCATAGCTAGGACCTTGAGCAAGACCCTTTACCCCAGCTGCTCAGGGGGCCTAAGAGGCAGGGAAGGCGGAGCCCCCGAGGGGGAGGAGCTACAGGCTGTGGGTGGGGCTGGGGTCAGAAAGCTCACCGAGGCCGCTGCCCAACTCCACGCACTGGCTGACGTGCGGAAAGCGCAGGATCTCCTTCCATTTCTTGCTCCGTCCTTTCCGCTTCCCGCCTCCGCCTGTGGAGAAGGGAGAGAGGACAGGATGGAGAGGTGACAGGCCACAGACTCGGCCAAAAGACCCGCTCGGGGGGGATGGTCACTCGGAGCCATGTCCTAGGCTCTCAGAGGATGGTAACACTAACCGGCGCTAAGCAGCGTCTGACACCTCACTAACCAACCGACCATGTGGAACATCAGAGCTGGCCGCCCGCCTCTAGGGTCACGTTACGCAGGTCCAAGAATAATGAAACGGTGCTGCTTGCAAGGGCTCATTTATTGATTTCTCTCTGTTTCAGCATCAGTTTTGGAACCGCGAAAGCACCAGAGGACTGCACAGCTTATTGGCCCATTTCATTACCCGTAGCGGGTTTCCCAATAGCGGCATCATTCTCGCAGCCAAACAAATGGCAGATTCGGTACCATCAGCGAAGCAGCTCCGGAAATATGGAGGGTTTCGAACCTGAGGCTTCTCAAGCTCTACCGTTAAAGTAAAAAAAAAACAGCGCGAGGAACGTGAGAAGGCTGCAAACTGCAGGAGGGTCGAGCAGAGAGGGTCGCCGCGGCTCTCCGGTCGGCAACAAGGAGCGGCTCTGCGGCCGCAGCCTCAGCGCCGCAGGAAATGCGACACCTGAGTCCTCAGCCATTTATAGGTTACATTCCCCCACCCACAGAACCTCGTCTTCTATCCTCTATGCTCCTCTCTCAGGGAGGAGGGCCCTGGGGGGGGAAGTAAACACAGCTGAGAGAAGGAGTCAGTTGGAGTCGGAGACTCCCCTCAGGGCGGCGCGCTCTGCAGATTCCATCGCCGTGAATGAGGCGGAGCGTCCATCACGCCTCACGCTATTAAACACCCGGGCAGTGCTGCAGAGAGCCCAGCTTCTTTTATTTCTTTCTATTGCAAAAAAAAAACAGTGATCGAGAACCCATCTCCAGAACCGTACCAGCACTGGATTGGGAGTGGTTCTCCCTCAAACTCGCCGGCCCCGAGAAAAAGCTTAGACCTGTGTTTTAAGCTCCGGATTAGCAGGTGTGCAGACATCTTAAAGTAATAATTGGGGAATTCTCCAGTACGTCATGCTGCCAGGCCCCTGTGTAACCACATTAGCAGGTTCCTCATTCTTCTACGAGAAACGGCTACCGCAAGGCCGGCCCACGTCCCCGAGGTTCCACCGATTCCCAGTCCCGTGCACTGCTGGCCTCACTCGCACAATGACGCATTTCACCGGTTACCTCATAAAGCCGACTCAACGACCGCGGGATGGGGGTTGTCAGAACGAGACTCCTGAAGGGCGTCCATAACAAGCAGAGCGGAGGGCCTGGCCCCCCAGCCAAGGACATGGCAGTCAAAAGCCGGGGGCTGCACCGCCATCACAGAAATACACACACGCATGCGACTGCATGTGCAGTGAAGGGGCGCGTAGAGACACAGACGCTTTACCCGCAATCTGCCCCCAGCAGCAGGGGGTGATCAGAACCACGTGAACAGATGAGTGTTCTCACAGCCTCACAGGACCCCCGCCCCCCCCCAGGTAATTCATATCTCAGACTCATGGTAAAGACAGCGGGACAGCCTGGTACACTCCTCATACTTCCACAGGTACAGAACGAGTGGAAGAGATGCATCATGGGAGCAGGGATAGTTAGCTTTCGTAATGCGGCAACAGGCTGCATAAAATATGAATAGCTGGACAATATTGTAGGAATGTAACGGTACACGCATTTGTACCGAAAATTTCTGGTACAGGTCTTTCGGTTCGGTATGCATATGTACTGAACAAATGCGGCAAGCGTGGAAACTTTGTGTGTTTGTGTGTGTAACTCCTAATGTGAAGCTGGAAAGTGTTAATGTGAATATACGTACAGCATGGGTATTTTTTTAAACGTCACACCATTTATTTTGTTCTGCTTTGAACTTTTGAGACAATATTTGTGTTGCACAATTCGAATATTAAGCCGAATGCTGCAAATGTGAATACAGTACAGATCAGGTGCAGTTAATTTTCTAAATGACAAATGTCCACCTTAATGGATATTTATTTTATTTTGATTTAATTGACAGAATATTTATTGTGATTTACTTTAAAGTAAATTTTAGTTTGTTATTAGCAGCAGTATTGACAGAGACTTTTTATTTAAGAAATACAGTCATACTTTGTTCAGTAAATCAGATTAAAGAAATAAAGAAGAAAAAAAAAGGAATTTATGTTTTGTTTCCTTTACTCCCACCGGACCGAAAGTATAATGAACTGTGACATCAAAACCGATGTACGTACTGAACTGTGATTTTTGTGTATTGTTACACCCCTACGTTCCCCTACGATGTTGCAAAGAGACGCGTTACTGTATACGGGCGTGTGCGCGTGTCCACGTGTCGTGCTGTGGAGCAGAATGGGTCACCCTACACAGCAGGTTCAACCCTTTATTTCTGAACCAGTGATCAGCCAACAATTACATATAACAACTACTAGAGTGTTTGGGAGCCTGTAAATCCCCCCGCCAGTAATGCTATGAATGAGCTTGAAGAAGACAGTGTACTCTCAGCACAAATTCCAATCACACCATTGTAACAAAGAGCATTTTGTTATTAATTAACATTTGACAATGACCACCACCATGTCATCCCTTGGAGGTAGCAGAAGGGAGCAGGCAGTTTGTATGCCAGTGTCTGTGTGGGAATGTCAGTGCTGAGAAGGCGTTTCCACAGTGGGATGTTCACTGGTCAACTGGGAAAACCCGTCCAAAATCCACAAAGTCACTGGACCACCTCCTACAACACTGGCCAGCTTTACAGGCAATCAGCTCTCACGACACGCAGACAGCTGACATTTAAAACACAATGTCTTTTCCAGAAATTAATCATTTTTTACTGGAAGGTTGTCACTGGGAGTAGGCATGGCTGAGGCGTACGGAAATCCTGGCTGTGCACTTCTGACCCTCATCTTCCAGCAGCCCACTCCCCCCCCCACACTGCGTCCAACAGGCACCATGAAGCTGTGCCTCCCACTGCATATTAAGCTAAGCTCTGGGATGCATCCCTCTCATGGCCCTTTGGGCAACTTGCTAAACATTATGACTGACCATCCATCCATCCATCCATCCATTCATCCATCCATCAATCCATCCATCCATCCGCCGCTTTTCCTGCCCTTGGGTGTTTTACTTACACAAAAATGTTCTGAGGACACAGCAAAAAATGATTCTCTCAGAGAAATCACCAATCGGATTGTGGAGGAAGGGGTCCAAGACATCTGATTGGTTGGTCCCACCTCCTCTACTTGTTTGGACCCACCTCCTCTACAATCTAATTGGTTATTCCCTGCGAACAAACAACAGTGTGGTGTAAGTAAAACTCCCATAAGCACTTTTTTCTGGCCAGTGTCACAGGGTGGAAGCCTATCAGAGGCAGCACAGGGCACAAGGCTGGGGTACCCTGGAGGGGATTTCAGTAAAATCTCCACCTCAAGGATCAAATTACCACCTGCTCCACTGGGGAGTGCAAGGACTTTCCATGTTCACCTTGCAGCCCTCTGTATCTCTAAATGCACAGAATGCATAGCTATTGCCCACCAGGGCAATAGAAACAGTCTTTAGATCTTCTGACATCCCTGCATTGCCGATTTCCTGAGCGCAGAGCAGAGTGGACACAAGGCGTGCAAAAGAACACGCCCCAAATCACACACTGTCATTAAACCGAGAAGGATAAGAAGCTTAGCATCATGGTGTGGCCGTCGCTAACAGATTCTGTTTTAGATTTTGTTCTGCTTCACTTTGAGTAGAGAAATAGGAGATGCCCGAAAAAAAAAGATCAAAAAGAGTTCGGACTTATTCGTTTTAAAAATTAAAAGCAGTAGCACTGGCCTGCTCAGTCTGCTTCAGAGAAACGGTGTGAATGCTGAGCGTAGCATATCGTACGTCTCTGAAAGCCCGGTTACACCAGGCTGATGATTGGCGTTACAGATAAGATAAGACCACGCACTGAGCAGCGTGGATGTACCCAACGGTTACTGGTAAGTACTTTTAAGTTAATGTTAAATACCCATTACAATGACTTTGACACGGAAATAGCAATAAAGGGCAATTGAGATCTGACACCTCAGTACACATCTCATGGAGGAATATTTCAATGAAACAGCTGTAGAGCAATGGAATTTACTTCTGTTTTGCTGTCAAATGACAGCTACCGAACAATCCTATTTTGATGATTAGACACAAGGAGTCTTCATAAAAACTCTCAGTTGTACAAGCACTCCTGGAGCAGAAGCCATTTGGTTGTGACATCACTAAATGCAAACCAAAAAGCCCTAACACGGGGCTATTCAAAAATCAGCCAGCCTTTCAGCCAGGTGTGAAGCCTCTGGCCAATCAGAATCGGTAATTATCAAACTGACTACCTGGGAGAACTGAAAAGAAGGCCTGGATTTGGAATCGAGGGCCAAATTTGAAGAACCCTGCTTTAACAATTTCTTGACTTTCCCTCATTCTATTTCATAACTGGCTAGTAAGCCTGGGGGGACCAGCTACAGACTGATATCATCATGAGTGAGAAAACATGTAAAAGCAGCACTCTAAACACAAGGAGCGATACATTCAATCCATCTGAAGCCGAAGAAAAACAGATTCACGCTGCACGGGTTAAACGGTTGTCTGGCGTCTCTCTCTCTTTCTCGCTCTCTCTCTCGCTCTTTCTCTCTCTCTCTCTCTCGCTCTCTCTCTCGTACTATTTAAACACCAACATCTTTCTCATGTCTCCTTAAAAGTCAACAGACCGTAAAAAGAAGCTTGGGAACTGGCTGATTGACCCTATTTTTACTTCAGAATTTCTGCATAGCACTGAAAAATTGGGGACAATGCCCTCTGGGGGGGGGGGGGGGAAATGTGTGATGTGCCATAGTGCAGCATTAATGTCCGATCAGTGACCTTGTAAACGTTCCGGAACCTGAGGCAGCGATGTCGGCCAGGGCCGTGGTGCAGGAAACCCGCTTGTTAAGTCGAGTGGAGCCCAGCACTCGACAAACACACCAAGAACCTAATCCCTACCGACACGAGTGGCCTGAATTAAACAATAGGTCACGTCCTGTCCTGCGTAAATCCCCGTTTGGTGTGGGGCAGGAGCGATGACAGCGTCATGGGCTGTATGTGTGTGTGAATCAGCAAAAGCTGGCAGAACGCACCTGGACAAGAAGACAGCTGAAAACGTTACTCCGTTTCTTTCTATTACAGATATCGTGGTGGTGTCAGTCACAGTTTCAGAAGCGGTCTCCCATTGTGAGCCACTGTGGTGTGCTATGACTGCCCCTACACTAGGGGGCGCTGTGGAGATGCCCCCAACATCACACTGAGGCTCACAGCTCTTAGACTGACCCTTAAATTGTGTTATATGTGTGTGTGTGTGTGTGGATTTTGTCTATATTACACTGTGGGGATTACACCGGGGGGGGGGGGGAGGGGGGTTGAGGGAGGCCAATGATTTTGATGTCTCCTGTTGACCCCCTGGAAGATCTAGGCTCTGCCATGGCCAGAGTAAAAATAACCCAGGGCGCCGGCTGTGAGTTACAGGGAGCAGTGGTGACAAGAACTGGGGGGTTGTGGGTGGGGGGTTAGGTCGGTGGGCTGCTGAGGATATACGACAGGCAGGGACTGGCCAATGGAGAGCCAACACCAAACGTCAAACTACAAGAGAAAGGAACAATCAAAATATGGCAGACAGGGGAATAATGGTGAGCTCCTTTCAGAGTCTCTCTAGAAAAGTATACTATCCAACTGGAAATATTAACCGGCTATTCACACAGGAAGTTCTCATGCCTTTTAAGAAGCCGGCTGCGCGACAGGCGAAGCAGACGTTTCTCCTTTTGTTGAAAAGTTACATAAACGGTGACTTGTGCCGAATAAGTCTTGTTTATTTCCTTAGCAACCATTTAGATGCTAGAGGACGTTCCAGTCCCCATCTCATAACTCATTCCCAGGCTTCCATCATGAAACATCAACCAGTCTGACAGGCCTTAAAGCTATTTTTAGTATCGCCACGAGGGGCGGGGCAAAGTCAGACACTCGGTTCACCTGTTTCTTCTTCCCCGGCTTTTTCCTATCTCTTTGCCCCCAGCAAATGTTCCAGACCCTGAAACTCTGGACAATACTCAGTCGCAGCCCTCCCATGACCTAATGTCTCTTTTGGTTTTCGGCTGCTCCCTTTATCTCGCGTGTTTATGACTGTCTTTTGTTTTCGTCCCTCCCGGCTGCTTTTGTGAGTCCCGTCTCCACTCCCATTCCAGCACAAAGTCCTTCTTCCTTCCTCCATCCCCGTGTCACATGGGTTTTACCCATGACCCCACCTGAAGCAAGTCTTACGGGTACTGTTTACTAAAAACGTTTAATCCAAAGTGCATTTTAACCCATTCTTTATTTACGGTTCATTTAATGTACTTTACTTGCAGCTGACACTTTCTAGCCTGCCAATTTTTTAGCTAAAATTTAGCAATTTTTTTGTTCTAGACATATTTACTTAACATTAAGATATGAAAACATTCCCAGAACATTATCCCACTACTACAACTACTACTATTACTAAATAATAATACAAAAACAAATGTAGACCATATTAATTGCACATTAATTGCATTAAAAGGATATTCGTGTAACAATGTTATCATGCTGATATCGGCGGAGCTTTTGTTAAAATGTAAAACGTGGCAGTTAGCGTGACAGTAATACCCTTTCTCCTCCAACTTTGAGAAGACCTTCATATAACATTGGCTAAAGTTCTGGGAATGTTCTCTATTAGCTGGCTATGACCATCATTCACATCATTCACATCATTCACCAGCAGAATGTAGGGTTTGGTTGGGTTTTAACACAAAGCTATGGTGTGATATACTTGGGGCAGTGCTGTGATTAGCGTCTCTTTCCAAAAGATGTTTACGCTGCATTTGGGCCATTTGATTCTCTAAAAGCACCACAATTATCTTACAAAAGGTGAGTATCTTGGTTCCAGGTAGGTAAAGACGAGCTTGGGCAGATTCTGAGAAATGTAAACAACATGAGCCCCCAAACTGGGGCTCACACCAGCATGGCATGACGTCACGCCTCTCCTCCAGTTAAAACTCTTGTCTCTCACCACTGCAGTTACTTCTGCTCAAGGAAATATGCAAAAACCACATCCTGGCAGCCAAACTGCTGAAAACAGCTGCAGGAAAAGATGCAGAAAGAAAAAAATTGCTCACAAGCGAACAGCTTCTGAATGGTGCGCATTCATTCCGTACATTTCGCTTCCCCTGATGACGTCCTGCTGCTCTCAGGCAGGGTGTGAGCATTGCCGTCACGGTAGGCCGTGCCTTTCTGCGAGTTACGGCTCTCCTGCTCTGCTACGCCCCATCGACTCTGCGTGGAGAGAAAACCCCTAGGTGTACCATGCTAAATCTCACAGCTATGCAATGCAGCCTCAATAAAGTTCACATCCTAAGTATCCAATAGGCTTTTATTATCCTCCCTGTTTCATGCTCATCACACAGATGCAAACCCCGACTATAACTATCAAAATACAAGTATGCATGTTACCAAAGAAAACAAGCCAAAATTCTCACAACAGGAAAACACGTCATTATCTAAGCGATATGCTCTCAAAGCAAAACATAAAGCGTCAGGGTCAAGGGTCATGTGTCCTTAGCTTTTATTTCCTTTATACAGTACTTCTCTTAATCATAATCTTTAATCAGAAGCAGGAGAACCCTTACAAAAAACGTCAATGGGGATCAATTGTGGTTGGACATTTGTGCGCGTCTCCAAGCAGCAAGAAAAGCATCTAAACTTTTAGTAGGCTGTAATATTTATTGTTCTGGACGTCTACAGTTAACCACTGGTTCTCCTGTAGGTGCTTGGACTTTCACTGGCTTTGCAATAATAATAATGTTACTTCCACTGTAAATGTCACTGCATCTCTCTCATTTTCTCCTTTGTGGCTCCATATGTGTGCGGAGTATGTTTGAGGAGAGACAGTCTGGTTGCATTCTTTAAATTCTTAGGGAAGTAAAGAAGGCTCTTGATTTTAATACATGTAATTCTTCACAGAGGATATGAGCTATTTTTTAAACAAGACCTTTATCTTTTCGTGGGACCACTTCATATAGTCAAATAAGGCTTCTTAGTTGTTTTTAAACACAGAGAAATTATTTCAAGAATGCAAGAATGCTGGTTGTTTAAATTTCTGCTTCAGGCGTAGTTGTAATCAATCGAAATGATATCTTATATTTAGCACAGGTTTAAAAATAGCACATAGCCACGAGCTGCAGGCGCTGATAATGTCTTGAATGCTGATGAAAATCCAGCCACACTAGTCTGTGACCTGAAAGTCACCCAGATGTGACACTGGGGTATCTGTCACTTAGCCATGTGAGATACAGAGTAATACGTGAGCAGCATTCGTCCAGAAAGGAATCATGAAACGTTGTTCTGGGAATCAGCCAACTGCCATAAACTTCCTTCTCTATAAATAGACTACATCAGGAATGTGAAATATCTCTCGAAATAATGTTCGTCATCCTTTTCATTTGAGTCACATGCTAAACCAGTACAGAGAATCTAGCCACCCTCAGCATCAGAGCTTGTCAATGTCACAGGGACGGGATTCAACATCTTCCGCAAAAATCATTAACCTGGAACAGGACCTGGGAGTCCTGGGAATGGAGCACAAGCAAGCAGCTGTACACACCCACGAGAAAACAGGACATGCGTACATGAAGCCAGGAAACAGGGTTAAACAGATTGTCCTGCCCCTGTCTCTCTGAACACTTCCAACTTCCCCTCCAGCTGTTTTTGTCTCCCCCCCACCTCAAAAGACCCCCCCCCACACACACACACACAGTCACTGTCAAAAGGTCCAAGGCTACCGACCAGGATGGCACTATTGCAGGTCCCCTGACCTTAACCTCTCACTCTGTTCGGTGGGTCATAAGAACTTCATAAACAAAAGCATGATGTCATTGATATACATGATGTCATCTTGTGATTCTGCAGTGGGTTTAGTCATTACCCTCCAAAAGGTCTCATAACCTCGGAACAGTGTAAAATGCTTTGGGTCTCGTGCTACACGCATTCCAACATTTCCACATGTAGAAGCTACAGTGTTCATTCATTACAAAACATTTAAGTCAAGGTGAACATTGCTCAAACATCATTTAAGGCCTTCAGGGCTACACTAGATTGTTTCTGAGTGAAGATCATTTTCATGTTGAAAGTCCTACAAAAGAATTCAGCCCAACTAGATTTGACTTGAGAATCTTCAACTACTATATCAAAACTCAATCTCTGCATGCTAATTATATATTAAACATTACATGGTTGGTCTTCATAATTTATGAGTCATGATAGTTAAGCAGAACCATAGTTTTGTACATGATAAATAGTGTTACATTTCTTTCACGCCTCAACTCACAGATTCAATGACGAAAGGCAGAAGCGTACTTGAATTACAACCTGAACTTTACTGAACTTTACTGCAAATGTTGCCGCCGCAGCAACTTTGTGCTTCGTGATTTTTGTAAATGATTTTGCGCCTCTTTGCTACTCAGTTTCCTTCAGCTCTGCTGAAGGCGAAGGGGAAACAAGAGGGCACATCTCCCACAAGAAGGGCATTCAGAGGGAACTAAGAGCACCAACATGCAAACATTCTTGAGCCTGAGCCAAACCCTCATATTTGCTTAGAGATACATCCTGTTGCTTTTCTAGCAACGATCAGTGCATAAAATTTGCAAACGGACTAGACGAGGGGCTTTGATGTGGAACATGTGGGTATGTCTCCTCCGTGCATTGCTAGTGACAATGACACCCTACAGACTCTCTGATGACACTGTGATAGATGCATTTCACAGGAATTTATCAAGCTCAAGCTGCAGAGATCATTTTAATACAAGCATAGAAAAACCTGCTGAACTTGAGACTCTCAGGCACTCGTCTCCCAATGCCGATGTTTAACTTCTAATCCAGTAAGAGAGTGATACTTAAAACAGTGGAATTCGTATGCAAAGAGAAGACAACGGGAAGTACCACTAGGAGACAGCGCTTGCTCATCGTTACTTTTTCACAGTTTATCACTGGAACCAGAAATGACTTTGGGATTTTTAACACTCAGCAAACACAACAAAGCATATCTCTCTATTGATTTTAAAGTACAAATACTCCCAGGGTTATGATAGTCCATGTTACAATATTTTGACTTTACAATGGGTATTATTATTATTATTGTTATTATTAATAATAATAATAATAATATTCAATGAATTACATGAGGTATTCAACACTTTATTATAAAACAGGCTTTGTGTTAATGATTTTGCCCAACTGTAGGCTAATGTAAGTGTTCTAAGCATGTTTAAGGTAGGCTAGGCTAGGCTATGATATTTGTTAGGTTAGGTATACTGTATTAAAATGCATTTTCAGCTTTCGATATTTTCACTTTGCGATAGGTTTATTAGAACATAACCCTATCGTAACCCAGGGAGCATCTGTGTAAACATTACAGATATGACAATATGACCAGGTTTCCCCACATAACTGCAACCTTAGGAAGTCAATCCTGGTTTCTGTCTATAGTAATCAACCTTTCCAGGGGAATGAATCTTCACTGAGCCATTCTATCTTCCAAAGACTGACTCTTCTAAAAGGATTCCATCTCAAAGGAATTGACAATGGGTCATGGAACTGCCAGGATCTCAAGTCAAGTACCTGCTGAGGGGGGGGTGAATGGGGGGAATCAGTGGTGTCAGCTCACCTCCTTTCTTAAGAGTAAAACCCAACGCTGAAGGCCTCTTCCATCTCAGTTTCACATTTAATGTCAACTGCTATTAGAGCACCTGGAGTGCCTCTGGTATACTTTCCTGGGTTTTTGGGAAACACGCCAGCAGATACATTCAAACGGCCTGTAATCTTTTTCTGCAGGAAAGGCTTTTTAGGTGAGAGACATCAAAAAAGAACTTCGGAACCCTGTGAAAGTTCACATTAAAACTGAAGCATTGATTAATGATGAGCATCTCTGAACACACTTTTCAAACCATCCTCATTGTTATTATACATTAGTCAGTTCACGCTCATCTCATTTCTATGCATTCTGATTACAGCATTGAAAGCCTAGACATTAAGCAAGCAATGAGAAAAGAAAAGTAAGTGTCTATAGACCAACCCTCAGGGTGGATACGTACAGTGTTCTACGTACCATCTACGTGTCGGAAGCTTTGTTCTAATATGTTTTGGTCTGAATAAAACAATTAAATTATTACTCTTTTCTTTGGCCAAGATAACAAATAAAACCACCCAAAGAAGGAAGCTAAGACAATGAAACCACAAGGAAGCCTGGCTTCTTCAAAAGTCTACAGTCATCCACCCAAGGAAGATTTACAACATGATGTCATAATCTGACCTCTCTAAGAGGAAACAAAAAATACACCCACACACACATTCTAGGGTTTGATTCCAAGTTACCCAGCAGAGCCAGTACATAGCTAGGCATGCCCATTCAATACTGAACGAAAGTACTTATGTAATCAAAGTTATGTTAGAATGTAATAAGTTGGCGTGTTGAATGTGTCATTAGCTGTCTGCTTCCTGAAGTCCACAGAGCAGGACTGAGATCAACCAAACCCAGGAATGACCTGAGAACATCAGGTTCCAACAGGTTACTACAAGGACCAAGGAAACATATGACCAAGAAGGCTAAGAATGAACACATGTCTATTCCAAAATGATGATGAACGGGTTCTTGAATCGAATGAACATATTGTTCTTTGTAGAAATAAATCACATCATTACAGTCACAACAGTGACAACCCAACAAACTGAATGAAAAACTAAAAGGCACGTTATATCCAATACAAACCCGTTATGCAGAAAATGTGAAATGTGATTTGGAATTTGTCCAGTGGCACTCAGTGGCATGTCAATCGATATCCAGAACAGGGCCATAGGTATTATATGCGATATTAATTAGATTGTCACACTGGACAAGGACAAAGACAGCTAAGAAGATGCAGCCCTTAGACAGTGGGTGTGATGCCACTGGCTAAAGGTCAAATTAAGATTAGAATCACCACTGGAAATGAGGGAGCGGGAAGAGACTGGGGGTGCCAAGGATGATGAAATTCCCAGCTCTCCCACACATATAGACCATCCACAACGAGGGTGCATTTATATACCACGTATGCCGTATTTCAAGTACTGCACTTAAGGACTAAGGCCTGGTCATTAAAGCCGAGACCAAATTTGAAGACGTTGGTGTCCTACACAGCTGATCATACCAACGGTTCTAACTGCCGGGCCCAGCTGTCGGGTGCAGGCTGCCCACTAACCCGTTCGGTCCGATCTGCCGTGCTGGCGACATGACAAAGACCGAAACATTTACGCCTACAAGTTAATCTTTTAAAACCTGTTCACATCTCTCCACCTACACATCTACTTGGCTTTTATAATACTTTGGGGTTTTTTTTCTTCCAAGCCTCCTGCTGGCAATGATCACATTTTAATCTGATCCCATTATAAAACATCTGCCCGAAAGTCTTAGTCAGGCTACAGTTTTGACCCCCTTTTTGAATCTGAACCAGTGGGTTTTGTATCAAGTTCTCAAATTCCTGCTACGTGATATTGCCCCTAACCGAAGTTTAGTGCTGCAGCTGTGTGTACTTTAATTATAAAGGTCCCCTTTCCTGTAGATTCTCTTATTTTCTCCTAATTTTGACCTTTACCGGTCCACTCAGTCCTGTTAGCTTGCTGCTCTAAAATGATTATTTGTAACAATATAATTGCAGAAGGTCTTCGACGAATAGTGCATTACCAGCCCCTCCATTTACAGTAGCAACTAAGCATTAGTAAAACACACCAGAATTAAACCAACAAGTGAACATAGCTGAGGCTGGCTAATTAATTTCTCGATACTGTTGAGCACTTTGGAGGGATCTGGAGCAGTGAATCAAGAATATATCAGTTAACATATCCATATCAGCAGACAGGTTAAAAAAATCAAGATACTGGCAACAGACCGATGTGTTGATCTTGGTCAATATAGCTGGCTAATATTTCTACTTTAGTCAATACTTAAAGTTAGCAGCAACAGAGCTGAAGACATAACAACAAGCAGTTCTCGACTGAGTAATCCATTCCACAAAGCCTCCCTGTCACCAACATGAAATTTTTGTTGATTAATTATCCAGTTATGCATGCAAATAAAACAAATGACTGCGCCATACAATGTCATAGCAATAATTGCGATTAAGGATTTAATTGTCTTTGTCTCTGTTCATTTTATAACATTATTAAAGAGCTAGCTTAATCATAGTTTAATAATACACATACACCTTATGAAGAGTTAATAATAGCATTGAAAGCTGGAACATATAGACCTAAGAAAAAATGCATTTCTGTTTGCCTTTTAGGCTTTGCAAACAAAAATTGTACGAGGCACATAGGATATAAATACCAAATAAGAGGTTAAACGCCTCGAAATACACAGTCGGTACTGTCACCTGATCTGTACCAAATACCAGATTTGTATCTTGCAAGTCTGTGGATGTGCAGTATTTATGAGTGTGTGTACACCACATTATACTTTCTGACACTGCCCAATCCATCCATCATTACTTTTTGCAGCAAACCATATCTTCTACATTTACAATGTACCACAGTGGTCGCTTACATTTGTGACCTGTATCATGAATTTCTTGCTTAGCGGATAACTTGTCAGAATTAAGGTAGTCTGGGCTAAATGTAAGTGAGCGAAGATAAAGTCCATTTGAACTGGGGTCCCATAAATTCGACAAGTTACCCAGCTAAGCAAGAAATCCGGCTTTGTGAATCGTGATACAGGCCTCTGGGGCCGAGTTCGTCGTCGACGACGAATAGACTTTTCGCGTCTATTTCAGTTTATATCTCGCTGAAATCTTA
>JAODJW010000040.1:15630983-15645258 GCA_026777045.1 Hyperopisus bebe
GTGGATGGGCATCCCCCCCCGAATGCCCCCTGCCGCGTGCCCCGTCCTGGATTGGCATCCCCCCCCGAATGCCCCCTGCCTCGTGCCCTGTCGTGGATGGGCATCCCACCCCGAATGCCCCCCGCCGCGTGCCCGTTGTTTCCTAAGAGCAGCTCCAGCTTCACCGTAGCCCTGTACTAAATACTGCAAAATAGATAAATTAATTTAAATGGCATTTAGTTCAATCAGTTTCCATGCCATATTCTGGCATCTGCATGAAAGGATCATGGATAAAACAGAAAACGTGGGGTGACTAATTCAGAGACGATATCGCATAGTGAGTTCTGGCTGACTAAGATATGCCTGGAATCCGCCCTATCTATGTTTCCTCTCCATGGTTTTGGTATACCACGGGCTGTCAGGCATGGCATGATGAGCTAAGTGCTCACAAAAAGCCAGATATCTTGCACACCTTATTATTCATTAAGGAGAGGAGGCAGCTGCGACGCCCTGTCTGATTTAAACCCTGCACTTTTTAAATGAACAATACCAATGCTGTTGTTCCACCACTAGAGGGCAAGAAGTCAAGCCACGATTCTGAATCGATGCAAAGAAAAATATGTGACTTGCGTGTTCTCCATGGGTTTCCTTCGGGTACTGCTGTTTCCCCCCCACAGTGCAAAAACATGCTAAGGTGAACTGGAGTTGCCAAGTCATCTGTAGGTGTGAATGTCCCAGGCCAATTATAAAATTCTTATCCGATAAAAAAGGAGAGCCAGTTACCAATATATTTCCTCAGATGTATATTTACACAGCTCCAGAATGAGAATTATACATACTCAGAGAAACTAAAATACAGTTATGTTCTCACCCATTTTTATACCAAATTTCCTTTCACTGAGACATTTTACTTATGGCTTAACCATCAGGCCCCTTCCAAAAACACTAACAGAAAAACTTTTTTTAATCAGCCCAAATCCACCCTTATCTAGCTGAAGCTGCTCTTTTTGAAAACTGTGGTCAACGCATAAATATATTTGACCATACAGCTGTCACTGCAGGTCATACAAAATGTGGTAATTAAATTGAACTTTTGTTCAACACCTCTGAAGAAATATTAATAAATATACAAATATGCAAATAATGCCACTACATTGACAAATGTGTATTTGATTATTGTTTGTACAAATAAAAACAAACACTGACACATAAACATTATATCCTTAGGATCTCCTGAAATGAGTACTGTATGAGAAATCATACAATAAAATAAAACATTACAGCTAACCTAACCACAGTTATGCTAAGTCCTAAATGTATGTTTCAAAGGCATTGGGAGACAGAGAGCTAACCTCTACGGGAACTCTCATATTTCTCTGAGTGAGTGCTGCAATGGAAAATATCGTGATGACTGGGTGTTTCCATCTGGATCTGACATCCAACCAACTGACTCAGAGGCCTTTGCGCTAACTGGGCGTAGCGTGCAGTCGCAGTTGTCATATCAAGTGTGGCTGTATGTGCAACGACCAACATGGTGACCGACAACTAAGTTAAGTGTAAAGCCATGCTTTTGCTGCTCGCGGGAGTTTTACTTACACAAAAACCGAAGAAAAAATGATTGGTTCAAGGATATAACCAATCAGTTTGTACAGGAGGGAGGATCAACCAATCAAAAATCTAGGCCCTGCCTCTTCTAGTTGCTTGGACTCACTTCCTCAACAATCTGATTGTTATCTTTCTGAACCATCATCGTTCCTTCTGCCCTCAGAATATTTTTGTGCAAGTAGAACTTCCACAAGTCATACTCTTAAGCACTGCAACTTTGGGTTGCACAAGGGCACAGAGTTGCCTAACACATCAAGAACCAGGGTTCAAGTCTCTACCATGGCTCTATGTGTGTGGAGTTTGCATATACTCCAAGTGCTCTCTGGTTTACTCACACAATCCAAAACCATACTATGGTGAACTGGAGTTGCCAAATTATGAATGGTGTGTGCACCATTCATGTCAGACAAGCAGCATAAACATATCGCGTACACTATAAACTATGCTCTCCTGTTATCTCCGTCTACATGAATATTTGGACATTAACTGCATGTCTTGTGGCCACTTTCAGGACGAAACATGACAGTGCAAAACAATTAGGGAATAGTTGCATTTTCATTGCTGCTCCATGTTCCCAACTGCAATATCTGACCCTTAACACGAGCCTTAATTTGCTGGACACAGTAAAATTGCTTTGAGTTACACCCTGATATTGCCCCAATTAAGAACCTGTACTTTGAGATGCTTTAAACTGAGTAAGCCCAATGTTTTTCCAACAATACTGATGTGGCCCAGAGCATTGATGCCAATAAAATTCATCATGATGACAGCCAAAGTCTGAAGTGATACTGTGGTATTTTTCTAAGAATACTGATCTGGTCCAGAGCACTGACACTGATCAAATTTATCTTCAGGAAGCCTAAAGTTAGACGCGATAGTGCAGTAATAGTGATGTGGCCACAAGGACATTAATGCTGATCAAATATACTATTGTGTTCTCTATAGTGTGCACACTGTAGTGTAAACTTGGTAGAGTGCACTCAGCAGGGCACACCCAGAAGGGTACTGTGCACAAGGCACGATCAGTACACTGTGTAGCATGCGGTTGTGTGCACTCATTAGGGCACACCCAGAAGCGTATGCACTAAAAGGTGTACTCTGCAAGACACACTCAATACGTTACTTAGCATACACTCTATAGTGTGAGTTCTGTATTGTTCACTGCAAAATGTACACTCTGTTTAGTACAGAAAGTTATACTCTGTACGATATACATAGTTCAATAAACATAGTTCAAATTCAAATTCAAGTTATGTTAAGTTCAGTAAGTGTAAAACTTCTATGCTGTGCAAAAGCATTGGCATCAGGAAGTAAAGGAAGGAATTAAATCCATCCATATACAGGAGTCTGCAAAAACCAATCACAGCCAAGGAGTAACTCATTTTAATCTGTGGGTTTCAGGTAACATGCTACATGATACACTAACCATTCAAAGGACATCTAACTGCACATTGTGTGCAAGGTCCATTTTGAGAAGTCAAACCATTTGGCGAAGTTTCGCGGATGGAGAGGAAATACGACAGGCTGTTACTGCAGGTCATGGGCACTGCCGTTTCCATCCTTTCTCTAAGTCTGCCCATTATAATATTCAGCCACAACCTCTGGAACAGCCTATGGACAAACCCTTCTCATACGTCAATGCTGAATACTGTGGCTACTGTGGCCAGGCTGCACTATGCAAAGCATGAAAGAAAGTGTGTCTGACACTGGAGGTTTTTAAGAGGGAGCACATTCTTTTCTGATTCTGTAACATGAGTTTAGATACTGAGGCTTACATATGGATGCACTGCAAAGCATGTCATCTTGCTTTCATTAAATTTAGCTGCAAAAAAAAAAGTACTGTGGAGGAAATGTCTGCTGGGGTGTATGATACGTTTACAACTTATCCAAAATGTCAATCCATTATAAATGTATTAAAACTGGGTGTTAACTGTACTTGATTTTCTGCTTTAATTATTTATAGTGCATTTGCGAATATAAATCACTAGTTAAATGTCAGTACGTGGACCTATGCATTTAAGCATAAATATTTATGTCGTATTTCTGTTATTGACATGACCCTGTACTGTATGGCAGAATCGACGGGAGGATTATTGTACTTTGATGCCAGGTGGCAAGATACGGCGCCTGGGTCCTTGGGGACATGATCCGAAGTAACTATAACGAAGGCAAATTTAACAGAAAAAATTATAATTTCGATCTTCGTAAGAGTCAATAAAATGCAATAAAACAGAAGGTCGGTACTAGTAAAAGAGGCTATAAAACGCGCATTACACAGTTTTCACTCAATAAAATTCACGCTAGATCTAATGATAATTTAGGTCCTTTTGTTTGTGATATACTAGATTGTATTTTTTGTAGAAATGTATTACCCTGTTCACCACTGGACCAGGCTCTGTCAACAGTGATAACATATAAGGAACATGATATAGTTCATTTAATCATAACGTAATACAGGAAGTAGGTGATGTGACTGCGTGTAGCGATCTTTATTTTAAATTACATACGTGCTAAGCATCCCAAATAAGCAATTAACCCACATTGCTTAGCGAGGGCAAATGTGGGGAGCGTGTATTTTTCTCCCCCCGAGTCAGACTGTCTTTACACGTATGAGCTGTCAGGCGTTACTATATGTCTACAGGCCTGAACATTGCATTCCTGCAATAAGCGATTCTGCTGTACAGGGCATGACACACGGATAAATCAGCGATCGGACCGGGCAGCAGGTCCCATTTTCTGGAGTTAAGAGCGCAACACTACCAGCACACTTCAGTACCTCCAAAAATGAATACGTCGAGTCTTTCGTAAACTGAACATAGACACCACTGCTGGAACTTAATGCCATTTATGAGTAGCATGTGTGATTTCTTTATCCTTACCTTCTCTGGCCTTAAGCAATACTGTGTTTGCCACTATATTCTCGAGGTCCATCAAACTCCCGTTGGATGTCGACGCGAATGACGGAAAGTAGATACAGTTACAATCAAACCCCTATGTATCAGCCCAAACCGTGTCCCGATTCGTTCCTCGTGAGTGGTCAAATGTAAGATGTTTTCCGGCTCCTACTTCCACAAATAAAAATCAGATGGTTGTCAAGATGATCTGGGGTCGACGAACAGCTTTGGGCACAAGCAACGGGAGATTCCGGTAGTTTAATCATGGTTCATATTGTCTGTTCCAAATATCGGGATGGTTGAGCATTTTCTAGACAAAAACATGCTAGTCTTCAGCGCACCTTGGCCGTGCGTATCGTTAAAAATACCAATTTTAGAAGTGAGCATCAGCATAAAAAGGTTAAGTTTAAATGTGTTCCCCTTAAAGTTGACGAGAAAGGGTAGCTTCCAGCCCTGGCACAAGGGAGTTTGTAAAGTACACTCCCGGCTGTCACAATATCAACGTGCTCCCCCTCTCGGTGCGTAATCAAAGGAGGGTTGGGTTTCTTCTTTCGGTTCTGGGGTTTGGCGATGATCCAGACGGCTTTCCCCGTGGCTCTGCTCAGGTTTTGGGTTGGATCGCACAGGTACCATCTCACATCCTCGTAGGAGCGGATGACCGGCGCCACTGCAATAAGCTGTCGGGTTAGGAAAAAAGGATTTGTAGCAAAGCGACTCCCGTATTGTGCTCTACCACCGTACCTCAAACGGTCGGAAGAGGCGTACCCACGGCTGGCCCTGACGCACGGGCGGGGAGAGAAGAGGCACGTCTGGCTGACAAAGACATCTGATAGCATTACATTTTAACGCCCCCACCTTCCACAATACCAAGGGGGGCTGGGAGGTGGATCCTGGTGAACGGCAAATGGATTCAGAATTCTGCGTAAAACAATATACTGCTTTTTTAAGCAGGCGACACATAAGCCAGTCCTGTGGAGACAATTATTGGCTAATCATTTACATAATTAAACAATAATACGAAAATTATTTAACAGTTAAGTTCAACAATAATGAACTTAAGGATAATGATCCATTACAGTATTAGCATTTTTCCCAAGTAACAGTATCATACTGAACATCATTTGTCACAGATGTTTACCGTTAATATAAATATTGTAGGGATAGAACCGTATTTTAAATGTTAATAAACAAATGCGCATATTATAGGGAAAGCACAAAATGTTAGGGTCTTATACGCTTTTATATTATAGAACTTTATTTATTAAATTGTGAACGAGAATTTAGGATAAATATTATGAAGACTTTTTTCAAAGATTTTTGATGGATCCAGAGTATTATCGCGAGCTTCTTTTTAAAAAGCGGCATGTACAAATATACGACGGATGTATATTTTATAAAGTTCACTACTATATTGCATCATAGTAAAGGGAGATGAAATTTTAAAAATTAATGTAATAGTAAGGAGCTTCAGCTGACATCATGTAACCAGAACCCCTTTAGCCTGGAACTTATGATGATGTAAAATACTGAACTGAGAATTTATGCGCCCCCTCCTGGCAGAAAACAAGTAACACAGTTTTCAATACATTTCATATATCGGTACTCAATCATACCAACATTCTTCTACATTTCCCACCCAATTTTATGCCATTATTGAAAAGAAACAAGAAAGTTGTTGGAAATGAATAATGTTCAGCATCACATGTTCTACACGTTCAAATAATGAAATAGGACTCGTTTTAGGGGAAGGCCAATGAATTATTGTCAAAGCAGCATAAAGAACAAATGGTAACACTTTACATTAAGTGCACCTTCATAATGCATTCATAGAGCATTCAGTGCACCTTCATAATGCATTCATAGCCATCATGCAAGTACACCTTAACATCCTAACATCCCTTAACAGCTAATGTTTATTATAATGTTTATTATATAATGTTTGTTATAAATGTATATTACAGCTAAGGGATGTTAGATGTTGAGGTATACATACATGATATTTATGTTTTATGAATACATTATGAAGGTGTACTGAACGTTTTATGAATGTATTATAAAAGCATTATGAAGGTGCAGTTCATGTAAAGCGTTACTGAACAAACATCTTTGTGGCCCTTTTGCCAGAAGCAGGCTGGACCCTGACTGCCACGACACTGCAGTAACTATAATCGACATCCAGTGACAGAGTGAAAAGGAAGATGATCAACGCTCTTGTACAGCATTCGGACTGGGTGTATGCATGTTTCAGCATAAATACGGAAGGTTCTCAGTAACTGTGCTTCACATTTAAGATGAGCACCAAGCTCCATGCAGTTATCAGACCATCATCCAAAATCACTTGCAGTCCAACTTTTTAAAAAAAAAAAAAAAATTACATCAATACAAGTATACCTCTGAACCAATTGTAATATACCTTCGCATGCAGATCAAGTCACGGCCAGTGCTTAGATCTCAAACCATACATTCTGTTCCTTTCAATTGAAGCACTTGATGTTACGTCTGCGCAGTCTATGGTAAATTAAGCAGGAACAGCACCAGACCTGCTTGCAACCAAAACGCAGATAACTGTAGTATTTGTTGCAGATAGAAGTAAAATTCATAGAAATATTGTAAGTATACCATTTCCCAGAGAGGTGCATAACATCTTTAATACAACCTGTGTCTCCCTACCCTACTTTTGACAGTGTTGTGTTCTCATCTGCAGGATTACTTTTAACATCAGCAACAATTTACACAAGCCACACTTAATTCAATTTCTGCTTTTAAAAGCTTGATTTTGATTGCCTCTCGAAGGGAAAATAAAACAAAAAAAACCTTCTGTCTGTAAAGGTTGTCCTCACCTGAAGTAGCATAAAAAACAGATGTGTGTGACCACTGTCCAAAAACAATGCAAGATCTTTTGTTTTCATCAAAAGAAATGTCCAATTTTGTTCATTTGGTCTTCTTATTCCCCCTAGAAGTTTCAGTTACAGGTTGAGCTTCAGTCCAATTTTAAAAATGAAAACCCACAGCAGAGATTCTCAGTATTCATCTAGCATGTCAACTCTGGGGATGGACAGTCCTCTCAGTTTTAGGGCCTGTGTCTTGGCCTTCTCCATCTCCTGCTTAGCTTGCTGTTGTAACCTCTGCTCCTCCAGAATTTCCTCAATGGAGACCTGCTGCAGGACAGTGTCATTCTCCTTCTCCAGATCCTAGAAAAGAGTAACACTTTAGCCTTTGCAAAGTAGAGGGATCCTGCCTCAGAATTCAGAATTTCACTTCAACACAGTTTCTGATTTTATATACGTCACAATACTCATGGAGCTGGATGCACCAAATCATGCTTGTGAATCACCTGTTCCCTGTTCTGCCTGAAACTCAGCTTTTTTGGGCAGTGGTAGCTTAATGGTTAGGGAAGCGCACTTGTAATTGCAAGATTGCAGGTTTGAATCCCTGACCAGCAAAGCACCACTGAGGTACCCTGAGCAAGGTGCCGCCCCCAAGCACTGCTCCCTGGGCGCTGAATTAGCTGCCCCCTGCTATGTCACAATGTCACATATGGGTTAAATCCAGAGGACACATTTCGTTGTTGTGTGCTGTGGTGTGTCAACAATGACCACCATTTTAAAATTTGAACTTAATGCATTCAAGAACAAATTTAGGAGCTATCATCATAGAACTATTTTTGTAAATTCTCCTATACGTTTACATTTACAATGCTGTTGTGTATAAACCACAGAAGTTACTGTTAAATAATAAAGCCAACATTAAAAGAACCAGCTTACAATTTCCCCAAGCAAAACAACATTTTCCCCTCTGACGATGAAGATTCCTCTGGGAATGTCTCCATACTTTTTCCCAACATGGATGCGCTCGACAGTTTGATGTAAAACTAAATTAGCTGTGGAAAAAAAAAAGACACGAGTGAATTAATAAAATGTTAAACTACGTGAACTATACTGATAAGTAAAGAAATCGAAAAATGCATTCAATTAATTCCAGGGTGGCTGAATTACCAGTTTTAAAAATAAATAAGTCTAAATTATTGATTGATTACAATACACCAACACATTATTTGAATATCATTCTCTAATGTATACTTACATACCAAACTGGTCGATACTTCTTAGAAATCCGATTAGTGTCCTTCCATCTCGAAGGAGAACAAGATGTTTCTCTGAGAAAAGTGACCACAAAAAACGATGAGGTACAGGTCGATCACGGTTAAAAACATTCACTATTCATTTAAATTGTTAGTTGATGGGGTAATGTTATTGCACGATTTAGGTCTGCATGTTGTTGTTTTTATTCTCGACGCGATAGACAAGATTCGGAAAATGTAAAACGAGCAAACAGTGTAAGTTAAATAGCGTAAGCCCCAAAGACAAACCTGTATACTTAACAAAAACTGAAAAAGCAAATGCAACTTAATCAAACTAGTCAGCTGAATAGCCATATGATGAAGTGTGCTTCACAAAAATTTTAAGCAAGTATGTATTACTGAATTATTCTATTCACTTACTGTCAATATCCTCAATGAGGCTAGCTGTCCCTGGCATGTAATTCATTATGAAGAACAATACTCGCACGATGCTATTTAACAATATATCGTTAAATATGTGCGATAAGTCTACTTTTTCAGGCCATGAATCATTCAAATGTGTAGCCCCTTCCTACACAGGAAGTACAAACTTGACTTCCGCTATGAGTTTAACCCCTTTGTTACGTCACTGGGTAAGGTGACCTGTTGAATAGGTCTGTTCAGGGCCATCCCTGGCTTTCTTACTGTTATATGTATTGCATGACAGTTCCTTTGTTGATATGCTGTAATATTGTTCATTATTAATAATAATAAAAGGTCTTTCTAGCACTGGTGTTGTTTTCGTAAGAATTATATAGATTTTTAAATATGTTTAAGGGCCTTTTAATCTTAGTCTTTTTGACCCTATCTGGTTGATGGGTTTTGTTCAACCGTTCTTAAGTTTCATTGCGTGCTAAAATTCAATCTTTTTTAAGGCACAGTTGGCAATGTGTTATTTAAAAATGACTAAAGACAATAAAATATTACATGGTGGTTATTTAATTAACCCAATATCCTAAACGAGTATTTAGTTAAGTAATAAAGTGATATCCATTGTGCTGTATGCAAGTCTTTATTTTTTGTAAGTTCTCCCCACCTTTGATGTTTATCAAACGTAAACATCGTTCATATGTTCACTACAGCCTAGTTAGTTAGTTGCGACGCATTGGTATCTAGGATCAGGATTAAGGAGCGATGGTTTGATTATTTTTTTCCCCTCAAAATTGTTTCAATATAGTGATTATTTCAGACATTAGTCGCCTAAGTACAGAGCAAAGCTGCAGACGTTCTGTAAACCTTTCAGATTAAGGGCAAAGGATTTGTTCCTGGAGAACTTCCCCTTTAAAACTCTCAGCAACAAAATATCACCTAGCAATATCGTCGCGTGATCCTTAATTTACTTGTTAACTATTGGTCTATTTTCAGACATGGGTGGGGCTTGTCCTAACATAGGCGCGCCGATTCGCTAGAGGAAAAAATGTTCATTGACGCAAATAGGGAGTGTCGTTATGTAAACTGTCCGGTAGACAAGCGGAAAAAAACCGAGCCTTAGAGATTTAAAGGTGCAGTGTCATTGCAAAATGGTTCCTATATTTTGCCGAGGTTGACTGAGTTTACTAACGTCTGTAGCTGATTTTGGTCTCATACAATAGCTGGGAGTCTAAATAAGGTGCATCTACTTTGATATCAGGGTTTAATGGCGTACGACTCGGTTCGGAACGACAGAAGTGGAGTAAACTCTCCCTGGGTTATGCATCAAATGCAGTCACATCCGAAGGGAGTCTGGCCTACAAATTACAACAACTCAGAAAATAACAACTGGAATAGCTCAATGGTCACCGACAACCGGGTAAGATAACCATTAATTATGTATACGCATTATAGCTTATTTAAGGTTCATGCTGAGTTATCAGTTAAGTAATATCTGCATCCCGATTTAATGTATTACTTATATATTGCGACAATGAATACCGCAAATGAACACTAATGAATAGAGCCCCCCAGGTTTTAATTTATTTTGGTCAAAGTACTTAATATCTGCCTCTTTATTAGTAAATTGTTGTGCATGATCGGTCTCGTTGCTGTGTCACCTTGTCAGGATATTAACCGCCCTTCCGCAAACGCCAGCTCGATCATCTTATCTGGTCTTCAAAATGTGTCAAAGGGGAAAAAAGTGTCTGGAAGCAGTACTCTGTCAGCACCATACCTCTTGATCACGTATACCACTATTATTATAGCGATATATTCCTACTTTAATTTTTACAATAAAGTGTGACTACTATACAAAGTTGAATACGATTATCTAACAACATTTTATGCAGTTCAACCCAGGATGTTAAAATAGATTCATGTTGGCAAGGAATTAGAGAAATTGGTAGCATCGTACTGTCGTGTCTTATAATAACGGTAAATTTAGTGTTTGATATTAAGCACCTAAGCTGGCGTTTGATAAGCATATTTACCTGTTTCTTTGCAGGAAGCCGTTGCATATCCCAGCTACCCGTCAAATTACTGGTACCCACAGTCCCATACGGCAGGGCCTTATTCCAGTGCATATCCCTCAGGGTCAGAGGTCAATGGACAAAGACCATACAACCCACAGGTAAAGCTTACAATGAATTTCTGTGTGTTTCTGTATTTCAACATAATGTTCTTATTCTAAAAATATATTTTTTTTGTCTTTAGACAATGGCAGGTTTCCCCGATGCTGTTTACAATCCAGGACAGTATCCGGCAGGACTCATCCACCCGTCCAATCCCTTCTACTGTACCGACCAGCCACCCACCAGGCAGGTTCCATATCCCAACCAGGGCTGCACTGAGCAGGGAACCAGTGCATCAGGTCCACTAGCCTCCCAGCACTGCCACTACCCCGTGTCACACTGTCAAAGGGTAGGTTACTCACTTTTTGCAGGTTCATTTTGGGAAATTACAAGGTAAAACTGTAGGGGGCGATGTGGCTAAGCAGATGAAGTCCTGCAAGGTATAGTTGTTTTATCTGCTCCTATATTTACTTTAAATAAATACAAGTGGGATATACTTTGGATAAATGTATTGGGTAAGATTTAAAATGAAAATATAGAATTATTATATAATAATTAGTCTGACAGAATTGTTCGACTTTTTGTTTGTTCTTTCACTAGCTACTGTCAGATAATTTCACTTGTTTTCAGTTACATGCTGTTTTCGTTAAACCGCTGGAATTGTAGCGCCTGCATGTGCCTGTGACTTGACTCTGTTCCAGGCCCCCGAATATCCTCCAGCACCCTACGCACATTACGGCGATGGAGTTCACCCCATACCTCAGAGCTCCCCATATCCTTCCCAGCAACCACTGCATACCAGGCCGCAGCCAGATGCGTGGCCCCACACAGCCGCCTTTGGCTCCACGGCCCAGCAGCAGTGGCAACCCGATGCCCCACCTGCGCACAACCATTATGGGAACCCCCTCATCCCACCCCACCCGGCTGCCTGGACTGCTCCCTCTGTGTCACAGTACGACCCTCAGGTGTGTATTAACAGGCCAGTGTTGCTCTTGAATAATCTGCAGTGGGGTGTGGCTCTGCTGGGTAAGACACCTTGCCTGTGATCAGCAGGTTGCCGGTTCAAATCCCTCTGATTTGTCCCTGCTCTCTGATTCTCACTCGTATGTCGTTTAAAATAAAAGCCCCCGCTAAGATGTAAATGTAAAGAATTTTGCCAGCAAGGATTAATCAGGGTGCCCCGCGATGGGCTGGCCCCCCGTCCTGGGTTGTTCCCCGCCTCGTGCCCGTAGCTTCCAGGATAGGCTCCGGACCCCCCGCAGCCCAGAAGGATAAGCGGTTTGGAAAATGGATGGATGGATTAAACAGGGAAGCATAGTCTGGCCTTGTGTTTTACACCTTTAGAAACCAATTAGCAGATCCCTGTTTTTCTGAAACAAGGGCACTGATTAAATAATAATGCTAATCTGCATCAGAACTTTAATCTGCCTTATTATCTCATTTCTCTGGACAGGATCGTCACTATCCAGGTTATGTACCTGTAAACCAACCCATGGGACCCAATCAAATGGCTGCCAACCCTGGGCCTGGTCAACCAAGAGAGTTCAGTGCCCCTCCTCAAGTGTACAACACGGGGAAAGAACAGGAGCCCAAGCAGTCTCAGGGGGAGCCCCCACCCACTGGCCCCCCGCAGAGCCAGAACCCCAGTCTGGCGCGGGTACAGCAGGTGCTGACCCGGGTGTCTCTGCTGCAGGAGGACGTGGATGAATTTGTGGGCCACAAAACAGACAAAAGTTACCGCTGTTTAGAAGAACTGCTCACTAAGGAACTGCTGGAGCTGGACTCTGTGGAGACCAACGGGCAGGAGTCTGTCAGACAGGCACGGAAGGAGGCCGTGCAGAAGATCCAGGGCATTCTCGATCGGCTGGAGAAGAAGGCCTTCTGAAGACCCCCTCCCCATAAAACTATAGTGTACTCCGTCATCGATGGGCACCACTTACCACCTACTTCACCTTTACTGCCACTGGAATTGTGAGAGTGGTACAGACTCTGTTCCTGGATGCAACAATGTAGCCCCAAACACCACAGTAGCAGGTGTGCTGCTGTCCATTCATTTCATGTTTTTTTTTTAATGTTCGGGTCCCATCTATGCTGCATCAATTGGAAATGGAATTTATGCCAGTGACTCACACAGTGACACTGTGTAGCCGTCTCTTACTGGAGGGGGCGGCTGCTGTCGGTACCATTGCCAGTATCCCTTTAAATGACGTCATAAACGCACCGTCCTGTTTGGTGGGGCAACACCCTGCTTCGTTTTTGAGACTAAAACAAATGTCCATAAAATATCATACTTTGTTCTGTTATTTGCACCAAAGTCATAGCTCTGATAGTAACATAAGATTTTATTTAAGAGAAAAACACCCGTATATTTTTGTTTATTTACACTAGTGCCATGATATTGGCAGGTGCTTTTTCCTATTAGAAAATAATCACAAGACCTCTCAGTAGCTCTGCATGAAAGGAAACCTTTGATGTTCTTTGTATTGTGTAATCCGTCTCCGACAAGGGCGATGACACTCGTCCTCGGATAATTTGATAACACAAAGTTTCGATACAGTTATATTTTACACCTGGATATATTGAAGTGGAACCACTGTACCTGTTTGCTTTTTTTTCCACCAGAAAAAGACAAACTATATTATAAGGCATTTTCTACGGTTCAGTTGTATGTGTCAGTATTTGTTCAAGAAACCCCGTCAGAATTCCGTACCAAGCGAGGAGTGTGACGTGTGAGTGTGAATGTAGCCAGATTAAATTACATTTCCGATCTCTCTGAGGACCATTTGCTGGAAATACTGTGGATTTATTGAAGGTTTGCGGAAGGTACCTGCTCTCTGTAAGGGATGCACCATGGATTTGCAGGTTTTGGTTGTTACATTTATAATAGGAGGAGTTTATACCTCAAAATAAACATATTTAAAATAAACAAATGTGTAATGTACTTTGATGTATACAATATATGTAGATGTTTTTCCAAAATACACATATATTTACAGTAACAGTGGATCATTGCCAAACAGTACTTTTTCACACATTTTAAAGGGTTTTGAGTAAAATCCATATATATATATATATATATTACAGTATATAGCAATTGGTAAATTGTGTATTTTATTTTATATATTTTTTTTTTCCCTCCACCACCCCCCCTCTGCGGAGGACTGCTTTATTTCTACTTAAATATTTATTTATTT
>JAODJW010000040.1:15659909-15673806 GCA_026777045.1 Hyperopisus bebe
GAACACGGGGAGAGCCAGCGAACGCCACACAGAAAAGCCCCGGGACCAAACCCGGGACCAAACCCAGGACCAAACCCGAGACCAAACCCAGGACCTTGCTGTGAGGCAGCAGCACTGCTATTTATGTATTTATTTAGTGTTTGAAATGTGTCTTCCCATCTGACAGGCCAGGTGCAGTGGGGGGGCCTGAGGTTATCTCCAGGCAGGCTAGGCCTGCCCCTGGCCCCCCTTGACGCCAGGCCTGCATGCCATACTTCTGCAGTTTATACATGAAGTCATGTCTCTGGAGTGCAGACCTGGCTCCTGTGTTGGAGTGGAAGGACCTAGAGAGGTCACCAGTGATGCGTGAACCGGGGAGATTAAACTCAAAGGTTTTGAAAGTCAAATAGACTTTTGAGATTAAAGCAGTAAGTTTTGAGGTAAAAGTTGAATTCTATGTATAGCTTCTCCTAGCACAGGTTCCCAAAGTGGGGGGGGGGGGGGAGCGCTGCGAGATGATTTGCAGAATATGTGTATAAATTTCCCATTTTGCAACCAGTCGATTGTAATGAATCTACCAGCCCCCCCTGGGATTACAGTTTTCCCAATAGAAATGAATGGAGAGTCCCCACAAAGATGTAATTACAAACCTGTGTGTGTGTCCATGCAGTTCATAAGTACGTCGCGAATTACGTTTGTTATTAAGGATTAAGCATCCAGTCAACACAGCGATTGCCTGCGTTCTGTTTGTTCGCTCATTATACAGGACAAGATTGTTTCCATTTTTGAACAAACTGCTCACTTCGTTCGTCGTCCTCTTGAAAAAAAAAACGACTACAGAGACAGCCCCACAGAGAACTACAACACAGCTGCGGAACGCCCACAAAATAGCCAAGGAAATTCCAGACTTCTCTGTAAATGTACACAACTAAGTCGTACTTTTCGTTCCTGAAAATACAAGCCACTCCCCAATTACTGTCACATAAAATGTCCCAAGATCTCGGAAACACGGATGCAGTACTGTAAGAGATCGTTTCGTAACCGCGGCGCCGTCACGGGTATTTAAGATGTTTCGCCTCTTTGCGCTGGTTTGTTTTGGTGTCACGTGCGACGCTATACCGACGCGACACTTCAGGATGCCCGTGAACGACAGACCAATTATAGGTACGTGATCGGCAAAGTGGTTCCTGTTGAACTTAATTAATTAACTTAATCTAAAGATATGATTGATCATTTGACGACCCTGCATTCGGTTTGTTGTTTTATATTATAGGAATTCTCACGCAAGAAGTAGACGAAACTGTTATGCAACCATTTGGAAATACTTACATTCCGGCTACATATGTGAAATATCTGGAATCAGGGGGAAGCAGAGTTGTGCCTATTAGGTAAAAACTCGCTTAATAAATATGCATTTAATTCAGTCCTGGGACAAATAAATGTAATACTGTCGCGTGACGTGGATGGTCTTGAGTTTATATGGAAGTCCGAAATGGACCACATAATTAAGTACTATTACATTCAGTGTACAAACAGGCCTGTGAGTTTTAATCTATTTGATATTGTGTGTGTGTGTGTGTCTATATATATATATATATATATATATATATATATATATATATATATAGCTAAATATTTTAGCTATTGATTTCATAGATAGATAGATATGTTTTTTTCTTGGTGTCCTGATGTTCAGAATTGTACATTCTTTTCTCACTGAAGGCTGAATCAGTCTGAAGATGAATATGAGAAGATTTTCAAGTCAATAAATGGGTAAGTCTCCATCAGAAGGACCGATTTTTAATTTTCAAGTTGCTTTTTCTCATCCACATAACCTGCAGTTACATGTATTTAAAGAATCAGAAACTGAACTTCTCCAAGCCCTCAAAAAAGTCTATCAGTTGATTTGGTAACCGCAGTCTATAATCGCTTGTCTGAAGGCAGATGTTGTCTGGGAGGAATTACATTCCTGATAAATACTGGTGATTGACAATGACGTGCTTCAGCATGATGTCGCTGAAACTCGTCTCTCAGTCCTCGCCTTTTCTCATCCAGCTTCGTGGGATAGTGAGGTTAATTCCTGACTCAGGATTTCTGAGTCAGGGGCAGAGGGCGGGGGCTCCAAGCCCTGACTGAGCCCACTGACTCTCCCCTCCTCTCGCAGGATGCTGTACATTGGTGGGGCTGTAAACCTCATCACGTCTGACTATGCCAAAGCTGCTCGCGTCTTCTTCCAGCTTGCTCTCAAGGTGGGTGAACTTTACATCTACGTGAGTATGCTGTCACTCCAGAGACATTTTAGCCCCTAGCAGCTACAGGGAAGTAATGCACTTCCTGTCAGTCCATTTATGAGAATTCGTACCTGAAGGACAATTAAGGGCAGAACCTAGCGTACCTTGTATTCTTGTGTCAGATTTTTGCTAGTTCAGTCAAAATATGGGAAAACGTGAATCCAAACCACACTGACATGCCTGGTGGGTGTTCAAATAAATTATTTTGATGAGGGTGGGCTGTGATATATTGTTTCCACTAGGTAGCAATGATAAGGTTTTTCAAAGGTTATCCACCTCCTGACACACATAAAAGGCCCACGGTGGAATACAGTGATATTTCTGTCTGTATTTGTGTATTATTTTTGATATTTCTATGTCTGTAATTCTGCCTGCTGGTCTGTATGTATGCAGTGGTGGTCCTGTGCTTAGGGACGTGCACTTATAATTGAAAAGTTGCTGGTTTGAATCCCTGACCAGCAAAGTGTCTAGAGCAGGGGTGGCTAATCTTACCCAAAAAGGGCCGCTGTGTTTGTGGGAATTCGCTGCAGCTCCCTAATTAGAGGACTGAACAGCTGACCTAAAGGTTATCCGAAGAACCTGCACACACACTGGCCTGTAGTGGATAAAATTCCCCTCTGCTGACCTAGAGCAATGTACTGCTGGATTTGCTGCCCCCTGCTGTGTCAAGATGTAATGCATGGGTTAAACGCAGAGGACACATTTCATTGTGGCGCTATGGTGTGTCACAATAACAACTCATCTGTCAACTGTTTGATTAGACTGGTGGGTGCAAGATGTACTTTTGCTTCTACAGCACAGCATCTGCTCCCTTCCTTCCTTGCTTGTCCTCCTTATGAAACCAGAAGCTCATACATACAGGACATTTGTTAGTTGTTCACCACCAAGTGGCTCTACCAAGTAGCTCTTTGTACTTGGCTACCTTGTTATACTATGTAAGAGCAGGCTAACAACAGGTAAAAATACTATATCCATTTATCCTAAACTGGCAATAAATACACAGTTAAATGACTGGAAGGTCCGCAGTCATTGAAAGGCCAACGCTGTAATGATTGATGTAATTATGAAATGATGCAGCTGGCTTGGTTGTGGTTTTGACAGATTGCTCACAATTAGCCAAGCACTGGTGATCACATCACATGCACTTAACCAGGTTATATCTGACAATCGCAAAGCAAGAGCTTTCGGTTGCAGCTGAAGCAGGTGTGACTGGAGCCCAGAGAGGAACAATGAGCCCTTGCATGGAGACGGGCTGTTATTCAGAACTGTGGCCCAGTGTGAACCGCACCAGGTTCTGGATCTGTGCTTGTATCTAGAAGGTTATGGGCTCAAATCCTGTGATTGTCAGAGTAAACATATCTCTTCTGGGCCCCTGAATGAGGCCCCAAACTGCTACAGGGACACTGGATGCTTCCTAATCCCAAGCAATCCTCTGCCGCCTGTCACTTTTGCAAACGCATCCTCTTCATGTGCAGATTATGTATCTCTCCCCACCACAGGCAAACAAGATGGGAGACTATTTCCCCCTATGGGGGACGTGCATGGGATTCCAGCTGCTGACCGTCATGGTCGCTGGAGAGAACCTGCTGAGCACCACCACTGCGGAGAACTTGGCCCTACCTCTGAACCTCACCGAGGGTACGTTTCTGGTCTGGTGGTGCATCGTTAGAATGCATTTCACTTTATTGTCATCGCTTGTACTCGGACAACGGGAAGCAGTTTATCTAATCTAAGTGCAAAATAGTGCAAAAGTGATGCATGTTCAGGTTATGAAGATAACAGATGGTAGAGATGCTTCATTATTTTGTTGTTGAGACTTCAAAGAAAGTAAACAATTTTTTGCTTATATGTGCAGAAATTGAAACACGTTTTCCCCCATGTTATTTGGAATTCTTACATTAGAAGTGGCATGTAGTTTTAGCCACTAGATGGCAGTATGTCTGTAGGAAGAGTTGGTAATTAAGTTCAAAGTTTACATATTGTAAAATGCATACTGTCCGCAAGAGTCAACCAGACGATAGTAAGTTCATGTTTTTTAATGATAATGATGTTGGATGCTTGTAAGTTTATAAGAAATGTTTTTGTACTGCACTGCACAAGCATAAATGTACACTTTGTTTAGAATTTCTGATGTAATACTGGGATCTGTTCAAGAAGAAGCCATTCCTGTGAAGGTTATACAATATAAAGAGTTACCATGGTGAATGGCAGCCTTCGTGTACCTTAATATCGTTAGCATCTTTGCGTGACGTGTGTCTGCCCTTGCTATTGAGTGCAGCTGTGAGCAAACCATGTAACCAAAATTTTCTGGTTCTTCCAGAAGCTCATTCCAGCCACATGTTTAAAGATTTCCCAGCCCATCTGCTGGCGGCCATTTCCCACGAGCCTCTGACCGGAAACTTCCATCGCTATGGAGTCACTGAGACGGTGTGTGTCTCTCACCAATCCCTGAGAAAGGCAGACTTTGACTAGAGATTGTCTGACAATTGTGCACTTTTTAAAACAAAATTGCACCTTAACGCATTTACATCTGCACGATAACACTTTGCTTTATATTCCTATAACAAGTCCAGTTGTTAATGAAGAGTATAAGTGAGGCTGGTTTGGGTGGTGTATGCAAAAATATTGATAAAGTAGTGATGTTTTATTAATCCCTGGAGGACATTCTCTCTTTATCTATCCCATCTTGCTACACATGAGACACACAAACACATATGTAGGTTAGAGACGCTTGGGGTGGGGGGTCACAGGATAGGGTCAGCCGGGGGTTAAGGGCCTTGCTCAAGGGCCCATAGACGTGTGACTATTCTGCTGACGCATGGCTCGACCTTTCGCGCACCGTGCCCCAGTAATAATACTTCTCAGCCCCATATTATCCAGAATCCCACCCTCTCCCATCAGTCCCATCAGTATTTTTTTAATGTTTTTTTTCCCATTAATTTCACACGTTCTACCCACCTGACGTGGCTAGCAGTATAGTATAGACACCTTCGGGACCCTGGTCACCACAGGCCTAAGCGGGCGGGTATATAACTGACAGGCGGGTGGGTTTCTGCACTTGCTTGCTTCCCAGACTGTGTGTAACTGTGGCTTCTGAATTTCTCCCATATCATGACAGAAACAGTGGGGTGGCATTTTGAATTTCTGAGTGGCCAGTCATCCTATTTTTAGCAGATTCGCTCATATCTAGCAGAGAGGAAGTTCCGGCAAATGGACAATGAGTCTGTTCTGAGAGAACAATCTTGGTTGGGGTTGGGGGGGGGGTCAGGGGGGGTGTTAGAATGTTAAATTTGTATTCCACATGCCGGAACATTAAATGGTAGTTTGGTCCACTGTTACCTGCATTACAATGCAGTGAAGCTCGCTTTCCATAGACCTCCCATTGCATGCAGTGCAGCTCGCTTTCCATAGACCTCCCATTGCATGCAGTGCAGCTCGCTTTCCATAGACCTCCCAAAGGAAGCCGAATGCACAGCTGCTCCCACTGACCTCATTCTTTTCGTTTATTTGACTTTTTTTCACAATTTTCCCCCCTCTTTCAATCATATCCCATCAAAGCTCTTCCCCTTCACACATGACATGCATGCAGACTCGGTCAGATGAATGCTGGAGATCAAGCCAATCATTTCCATGCAGCCCTGGGGAGGCCCATCACTGACTATATTCGGGCGAATTTGAGCAGCTAGCCTCTCTATAGATCTTTAGATAAACACACTGTCGTACAGCACAGAATTGTGTCCGTCACCAAAAGTCCACTTCTCCTTCCTTTCTGTGCTACAATTGACATCAGTGTAGTGTGTAGCTAATGGTTATATGCAATGACCCAGCTGTAATTAATTATGTAATAGGGGTGATAGGAACTGTCAGTCACATAAAATAGACACTGTACTGTACGTCATATGCAGGGTTGCCTACTTTGGTTGGCTGGCTGGCGTGAGATTCTCAATTTAAGACAAGTCTGCACACAAATTTAATAGTTAGTTGTATTACCTTGTAAACAGTCTGTAGAGTTTTCAAGCTACCCCAATGCTTTTGATGTAGCTAATTTTAGGTTTATAATGGAATAGTATAGATTTGCTGTAAGATTTCTTGCGCGAGAGTCTGAAAACGTGAGTGTCATGCCAGATGCATGACAGTCGACAAATCTGCATGTATTATGCATATTAAAGTGATGTAAATGCACTAACCATTTATTGGGGGTCAGTGGGATGTTAAAAAGGAAAAAGTGAGGATATTTGGCCATTTTGAAAATGTCATTTTTAATATTGTAACTGCTTTAAACTTGACAGCTGTAACGTGTCATTCACCGAAACAGGCCTTCAGAGGTGATGAAAAACTGTCAGAGTTCTTCTCCATCCTGTCCACAAACGTAGCCGAGAATGGTGCCGTGTTTGTTTCCACCATGGAAGGTAACCGTTTGCCAAACAATGTTCATACTCCTTCCTGGGGATTTCAAACGTTAAACAGCTGCAGGAATGACACAGGGAAGGGTTAGGTAATGATGCACGCCAGCTGTGCTGGACTGCACAGTGATTAATCTGTGCTCCATTGTTTTCCTGTGCTTTACAAGGGAAGCGGTACCCATTCTATGGAGTCCAGTGGCACCCTGAGGTAAACCGCTTCCAGTGGCACCCAAAGAAGCAGTTCCCCCATTCCTCCAATGCAGTGCGCATGTCATCGTTGCTAGCTGAGTTTTTTGTGAATGAAGGTAAATATGCACAAAGCATCTCCCTTTTTTATGCATGATGTCATATTCCAATTTTAACATGGTACTTAATTTATCATTATACAAGGACAAGTACACAGGATTTCTTCACTTTTTGGATATGCCATCTTGCTCTCCTATAAGATACACACATATATAGACAAGAGAGCAAAGCTTAGGGTCAGAACATAAGGTCTGGCATTTTTTCCAGCACCTCTGGTGCAGTGTTCGGCATAAAGGGCTTTGTTTAAGGCCCCGAGAGTGAAATGATTACTCTGCTGGTAACAGTATTTGAACCACTGACCTTCTGACCAGAGGCAAAGGCTTCTAATCTGCAGAATCACAGTCACAATTTCAATTGCAGTGAGAATCACTAACACAATGCTGTACACCTGGGACCCAGGTGTTTCAGGATGTGCCGTATTCACCTGCTGTATCTGCGCAAATGTCACTCAAGATGAGTCTTGCCGTTTGCAGCCAGGAAGAGCTCTCACCACTTCGCCAGCCCTGAGGAAGAAGCCTCAGCTCTCATCTACAGCTACACCCCTGTGTATACGGCCAATGTCACCTCATACGAACAGTGCTACTTTTTCTGAGCAGGGGACAGAGAATGTGCTGTACGTTTCGCTGTTGTTCTGGATCGAATGTTTAGCAGCTAATTTGCCTTAAGCACTTAGTACTGCTTGATTGATAATGGAATCATTAAGTGGACAGATAGTGAAGGAGTCTGAACGTCATTACCTCAACCAATAAAATTGTTAATAGTCTTTTCCCTTGATTATTTGCTGCATATTTTCCTGCCTTCAGGAAGGTTGTTTTCTATTTTTGATCTTTTCAATCACTCTTGCTTATGGCAAACCATCAAATCAGACAGCGGCCAGCACCCAGAATTCATGAGGACATCTGTCACCTCTCTCTGGAAAGGGACCCAAACATTCCTCTGTCCCCGTTATTAATTTCTTCATGTGTTTTACAGTTATCTGTTTTTATTTTAGCAGTTTTAACCGTTAACATGTTGTGGAATAATTTCGAAAACAGATACAAATTTTAAATGTGGAAAGCATTTTTTAAATGCGAATTATTAGTACTTATATAGCTTCGAGGTCACTTTACATTTCTAAGGCTGTTACATCATTTTCAGAGCCGGTACAATACAGGATATTAACTGTTAAATAGCATGTAATGGTAGGAGCTCGGTATAATTTAAGTAATAGCGAACCGTTAATATTTGGGGGCGGACCGAATCTACGCGTCATCTGATCCAGGCAAACTTTGGAAGGAGGCGAGGTAACGTGATTGGTCTGGGGCCGTGTCCATCATGCTGGCAGGGGCGGGGCCGAGATGAGACGGCAATAGGGATTCCCCCCACCAACACTGCCCTTTCTTCTGTTGCTAGGACAATTATTTAATGAGCATTGTTGTTGTAGTGGAGCGACGGGTCAGCATGATCATGTACATTTTTCACTTTTGAGAAGTAAAATAAACCGTTTTGAAGGACGTCTGACGAGCGCTGTTTTCCAAAACATGCGGAAGGGTCTTATTAAAGGTTCGTTATCACTTCGGGACTAATAACTTTTCTTTATCCTGTGGACTGTCGATACGCGTAGGGCAAATGAAAGGTGTTTAGAGAATTTTTGTGGTCATTTTTGTTGAGGAGCTTCCGAGACACCGATGGATCGGACGTGAGTAGCTGACTTTGATGTTGTAGCTGCACGTGAAGGACACGGCGGACTGTCTACATTGTTTCTTTGTTGATAAACACAGACCTTTTGCACATAAGAAGCGCCCCCGTGTTATTGATGCACCCGTCCCAGTGGTGTAACGGTGAGCATTCTTCGGTTATTATTACTAGGCCTCGTTAGTCTTACTTACAGATGTGTGTTAGGGCAAGTTCATCAAAGAGCTGACGTTACTGCTTTAACTCATTTAACATGAGTTAAATAGACAACCAAGATTCATCTCAACTGTCTCATTTGTTGGATTTTAGTCCTCCAACATCTGTATATCCACATATGTGTAATATTTTTTTATGTATCGTATCGTATGTATCGCTCAGCTGTACATGCATGCTGTAATAGATTTACACAGTGATGCGTTGAAATGTTTTGTCAGTTTTCCAGCTTCACTGTTTTTCTTGTTATATATTCCAACCCCAGCAAGTGTATGTATATGATCTTCATACAATGGACACTGGCCAGATTTTCACATTTAGGCTATTATTAAAAGGGGGTGAGTCACTAAATAGGTGATAGTTTGTATGTTTGTGCCTTTAACTTATAATGGTTTGCTGGAAAAGAGTGTTAGGACAAACAATTTTGTTTGTTTTTTTTACATTTTTTTTTCCATATTTGGCCCTTTTAACTGATAATTGGCTCTCATTACTACACTGGGCTAATATAGTGGAAGATCCTAATTCACATAGTAGATCATTCACATATCATTCAACAGAGGTATGAAAGGCTAAACGAACAGACATGATATGTAGGTATCAAAGATTTTTGTCAAATGGCTTGTTTTGTCCAACACTAGTTCAATATACAAGGTAATGATGAACATTTCATTAAAATGAATAAAACATTATAATGTATAGAGTTGTATGTATGTGTATATTTACACACACAGTGTACAATTGTCTTTAGTTCTGATGTTTCCTTCAGCTTAACATCTGTTTACTTTGTCCATATTAATTAGACATTAATGCTAAAGCGTACTGCTTTTCGTCTTGTTTGTGCTCCTCTCCGATAATTCAAATAAAACAAGTGAAAAGGGGATTCGGAAAAGTTCCAAAATAAGTGTGAATCTGCAGCTTTTCCGTTTGTGGCTCATTATGACGTTTATGACCTTTGTTATGCAGAAACTGGTTTTATGTTTTTAGGTAACACTAGGCACCATGTATTCGGTTATGTTTGTGATATTTTAGCTCATACGAGGCTAATTCAGTCTGGTGAATTTGTTCATTTTTCAATGTAATCCTGTTGGTTTTAGTAGGACAACAGTTGCACCTCTTGTATGGTGACAGAGGTATGTGGCTTTCACATAATTATCAATAAGTAAATTTAGGCTAAGCAGTGTTGGATTCATAGCTGCCATATGGCATTGCAGTGCATTTAAAATACATTCTTAAAGGTAAAGGATGATGCATGAAAGATAAAGTCAAATTTATATTGAACTGCCTTCCATTAAGATTTTGTAATTTAAAACACTCTTGTGGTTTGGTGTAATCATTTTGAAGAGAAAATGACGACCACAATAGTGAGCCTTTTTATCTTTGTTGTGCTTACAGTAGATGTTGGAAAGACGGGGCAGACAAATCACATAGAATACACTGAATTGTCTTGACAGTGCCAGTCATAACATTTTCTGGTGTCTTTAAATATGGCCGAAAATTAACCAGTAAGGAAGTCGGCTGATGTGTTTAAAAAACCTGTGGTGTCTTATGTGTTGGAAAAGTGGACAGCAGTTATGAAGCTCTATGCTCCTGGGCCTGTAGGACCACGTGCTTGGCATTCTGTTCAGCCATAGACCCTGGCTGTAAGAGGAGACCCTTTAACAGTCTAGCAGTATAGGGCAGAGATACAGAGCAGAGATACAGAGCCAAGCACAAGACCCATACAACTGGTCTGACATGGGCTGTTAGCTGAAGGGCCAACATGCCCTGACTTGTCTGGACTGTTAGCTATGCGGCTAACAAGCCTAGCATGCATGGGCTGTTAGCGAAATGACTAGGAAGTCTTCTGGAGCTTCTCTTGTTATTAAAACTTTTTAACCTTGAATTTAAATTAGCACTTCAGACTCAGTCTTGTTTCATTAATTATTGAGTTGTGGTGCCGTTCTGCTAACAGAATGTTTCAACATGGCTACAGTCAAAGGCAGCTGCTGCAGGGGATTTTTGAAAAAGCTTCTTGCCGACATCGTAGCTAAGTTTTTTTTTTTTGTTTTTAGCTCAGTAATCTGTCTCCTTTCTTTCCTTCTGAGCCTTTCTGATGCACCATAACACCCCACAAACCTTGAATCCGTCTGCTAATGATGTCACTCCGCATCACTTAAGTCCCCTGCTTTACTTCCTCTGCAACCAGCGGGATTCTTGCTCATCTGCTGGGGAAGGCAGAAAAGACACTTACCCATCCATTTGTTGTGTGTGTATTTGTGCACAGGAACCTTTCTCTAATTGCGCCTCTCATTCATTTTTTCATCGTAATTGAATTACAACACAAAATGGTTAAATAATCCCTACACCTCCATCCATTTTCTGTAACTGCTTGTCCTGTAGAGGGTCACGGGGGGTCTGGAGCCAATGGGCACAATATACAGAACAACCCAGGATGGGGCGCCAACCCATCATGGGACACACTTACACACCTATAGGCAATTTGGCAACTCCAATTTAAAACCAGAGTACCCAGAGGAGACCCCACGATGACACGGGGAGAACATGCAAACTCCACACGCATGGAGCTATGACAGAGGCTCAAACCCTAGTCCCAGAATTGTGAGGCAACAGCACTAACCTCTGCACCACCATGCTACCACCTCCGTGCCCCTTTTAATTTTAAATAGCCTGCAATTCTGTTACATTTTAGATGTCAGTTTTATTACTCTGCAAATGGGTACAAATTTTGCCTTGGAAATCAGTTGGAGCTGTAGGATTGAGGTTTTGTTTAATACTCTTGTAAACCAAATAGTATAATGTAGTATGAAAAGGAAGCAAAGGGAGATATCAGTGATTCGGGTATCAAGTATGCTGCTTCCTGCCGTTTTCCAAGACTAGGCATTGTAAGTCATGTCAATTTTTAGTTCCTGTTGAATTATTGGGTTTTAGTTATTTAACAGTGGTCGCTCTGATAAGATCATATTTGAATAGGACCATTTTGTACCTTCCTGGCTGGTCTCTGCATGATGACCTATTACCCACTCTGCTCAGCTGAAAGATGCAGATCCCAAGGGGTGCAGACTCTGGATGAGGGTGTTATGAGAGCATTGCAGACCGCCGGTTTTTCTCTCGATACTAAAACCCCAAGATATTTGGTCAGTTATCGGCATCCTGTCCAAGGCGTATCCCAGCCTTGTGTCCTGGGCTTCCTGGAAAAGACTCCCTGACTCAGATAGGGGGTGGATGGATGGATGCTGGTCATATTTCTGGTGTGATATAGGCCTATATATTATTATCAGTGATGCTGCTGATCATCATCATGTCCTGTATTTAACATTTTAACCACACGGTATTTGTTGGAGGCTCTGACCATTTCTAATATCTCTTTTTCTGAGTTCTATGGAAATTTATATTCTTTGTAAACCTGAGTGTAAGTAAAGTATTCAGCTGTGTGCATTTGTAAAGATGTCACTTTTGCCTAAGCTAATCAGCGATAATACAGTATGTATTTAGTTAAAACTCATACAGTACAACATCAGTGTCTCTCTAAGGATAGTCAGCTAATGATATTTTCCATAAAATGAATTTTGGTATCACTATAATGCTGATTCTGTTTCTAATAGAGTTGTGTATGGATAGCAGGTACCATGGTTGGCATTAAGAGTTTTAAACCTTTTGGGGTCAGGTTGTATTCCTCAGCCAATCAAAAATCCCTTCCAGATAGTCTTTGACAGGTTTCGAATCACTGCTCCCAGTGCTTCATGAGCGGCGTTTGCATGTTATCCTCATGCCTTCATGGAGTTTCTTTTGGATTATCCCCCCCCCCCCCAACAATCCAGAAACACACTAAGGCAAATTGGAGTTGTCAAATTGCTCATAGGTGTGAATGTGTGTGTAAATGACGTGTGCACCCTGCGATGGGTGAGCGCCCTCTTCAAGGTTATTCCCAGCCTTGCGCTCATTAAAGTGCAAGAATGAATGAACAGTTAAAAGGTTTAAGCTCACAGAGTCTGTGAATGCTGTTGTTCTCTTCCCCAGGCTGCCATTGTGCAGCACAGTGGGTTAACCTTGAGAATACGACAGTTAACAAGCGCACAATGGATGGACGTCTCAGCGGTGAATGGCCGGGAGTTACGCTTTCATTGTGGCGGGATGCTCACCGTGGAATATGAACTCATAATGACTGATGCTGTTTAAATCCTTTTATGATAAGGGAGACCAGCCCCTACTTGCCTTTTTGGGTTTGTAATGACGGTCCTTTGAAGTGTTTGAAGATCACCTTGGTGATTTTCGTCTCTGACCTGAGAACTCAGAAGCCGTGTTTTAAAGTCCATTCATGATGAGCTTTTATTATGTGTCTCCCAGTTCAGTACCACCTTCAAGCTCTGATCATGTGTGTGTGTGTGCATATGTGTGTTAACTATGTCAGGATTATAGCACAAATATTTTCATTGACTTGTTTTAGCATAAATATTATCATACTGTCCAGCCACCTGACAGATACATTTACATTTCAGAAATATCAAGTTATTTTCATCTGTTGCACTGCTAAGTATTTGCTTTTATGATCAATAAAATGAGCATTTATTTAATTAAATTTCCCATCTTATGAGTGTATGCAGTGTAGCGATATGTGCCTTTAAACAGGTGATACACTTTAGAAATCGTGGTGGTTGCCAGGTTACATGTGTATCGTGTTATTAGCCACGTGGGCAGACTACAGGTCTTGGCCAGACCAAATTACCTCTGCTATCAAAACACTGTAATTACTGTGGACAATAAATCATGTGACATTTCAGGCCATTGGGCTGCACCATCATGACCCCTACGCTGTTTGGTGAGTGCAAGTGTTTATATAATACTGCTCATCCATCGATCCATTTTCTGAAACCACTTGTCCTATTCAGGGTCGCAGGGGGTCCGGAGCCAATGGGACAAGGCAGGTCAACAACTCAGGATGGGGCACCAACCCATGACAGGGCACAAGGCAGGGAACAACCCAGGATGGGGCACCAACCCATCACAGGGCACAAGGCAGGGAACAACCCAGGA
>JAODJW010000040.1:15692904-15711233 GCA_026777045.1 Hyperopisus bebe
ATAGGATTGTTCCTTGACACCTGAAATGACAACAGCACCTTCAGTCTGAAGACAGCTTAAGCCACTCAACTATATCCAAGTGTATTCTTTGCTCTGTTCCTTGCGTCACCGCCAGACCCTTCAAATTATGCAGCCAATCAAGAAGGACAACATGCACTCACCCCCAGACCCTTCAAATTAAGCAGCCAATCAAGGAGGACATCATTCCTACCTTGACTCTACCTTCACAGGAGTGGTCCAGTAAGAGCAGACACTGGGTGGTCCTGTCCAGAAGCTCGTCCCTCACAGCAGCTGGGCACATGTCAGGCTCAGACGACACGTCACACATCATTCTCAGCAGGGCTTTCAGGAGCGTCCCCAGCCTGCAGCCCACCCTGGGAGAACACGGCGACGCGGGGGGGCTCAGCCCAAACAGCAGACAACTGGCTGCTACCACAAAACCTCAGGAACGTGACTGAGAACCCCCCCGATTACCTCGGCCAGGCATTCCTTAGAACCTCCTCAAGCACATTCAAGATGCTAAGTCTAGACTGTTCTCCAGGACCATCAGAGACCTCCAGATATCCCACAATCACTCTCTCCAATCTTTTCAGGTGGCGAATGATGACAACTCCCATCCTAGGGGTATATGTTAGGAAAATTGATGTAAAAATTTTCATCCATATCAAAAATATGCCTATTGATCATATCATTGGGCTATCATTAGCTTCTGTTCACACTCAATTATATGTATCTGTATGCCTGTAACAAGGCATTATGCAATAATGCCGCATTACGTAATAACGTGACTGTAATTTAATGATAACGATGATAATGCTGATAATAATAATGTGGTAATGTTGCAATATAAAATAACATAGGTTATAACTTTGTAACATTTTGTCAAGTTATTACATAATCGAATATTACATTATGTGTAACAATGCATTATGTAATAACATTTCATTATGGAATGAAAATGTGTTACATTTTGTTGAGTTATATAATGTCTCCTTATTACAAAATGCATTGTAACAATGCCTCAAAATAAGGGAAAAGGGATGTGTAAAGAAGCATTCCAACGCACCTTTACATACAATGCTACACATAAGGGATCATTTCATCATTCGATTTCTTTACTCATGACGACTCATGGATAAACCAGCACATCTTGACACATCCATTCATTCAAAGAAAGACCAGAAAAAGGCAGAAAGCAAAGCGAACCTGCGGATGAACGGCGTGAGGTTGTGGGCATAGACCCTACGTAGGGCCAGCTTGTGCTCCATCTCCATATGGGTCAGCGTGAGCTGGAACACTTCGTCATAGCGGTTGGGTCGGCGGGGGGCACTGATACAGCCGCAGGGCTTCTCTAACACAGACAGGAGGTCCAGCAGGCAGGGAAGGACCACCTGTTTCCAACATATAGTGTTCAATTCACTCAAAAGTAGCAGCTATTTTTAGGCTATGATGTCAGCACTGGCCAATCGAGGAGGCTAATCCACACCGACCTCTGACCTTCACAGAAACTTGTGCGAGACTTGAATGAGTCAGGCGAGACATAACAAGACTTAAAGCAGCCAGTATACCAGGAGTACCTCTATGAGCCGCGCCTCAGGTGTGTAGAGGTGGTTGAACAAGGCATGGTAGAGCACCTGGGCCCGGTTGTACTGCCGGAGATCAGCTGCAGGCTAGGCGGGAGAAGAGGACACACACCAACACACCATCTACCACCAAATTTCCACACTACATCTCCTACTAGCTAAATGATTTCTGCACCACCTGTGGCACCACCTGCCTCGACGTCAGTCTCACCACATTCAGGACGATGTGATGCAGGCAGCACACCCCCAGCACCTTGTTTTCAGTGCGGTAATCGTCAGAGATGAGGAGAGAGGGCGGGAAGACGTTCTCCAGGTACTCTGCCAGCCATGGCCGCCTGACCTGGGTCAGGAGCCAGGCAAACACGTGCTTGGTAGATTGGTTTCGTTTCCAACAGTCCCTGCATGACACGAGAGGAAAATGGTTTCTGTCGAGATCACGCTGCGTCTATATTTACAGATAGGATGATGAGCATAAGGAGTGCTGGGGATGTTACTCACGAAAGTAATCCATTTAAGACAGAGGTGGAACGTTCAGGTTCAGAAAGTACAAATCCAGACTAAGGTTTTCTTTCGACCAATCACTTCCGTACCCTTATGCTCATCGGGTTGGTTGAAACAAAACCTTGGTCTGAATTTTTATTTTCTGGACCTGAACTTTCCACCTATGTCTTTAATGGGTTACTTTTGTGAGTAACTTCCCAAACACTGATGTTTACTGTATGTATTTAAAAAAAAACATATATAAATAAAATGCATATACTTTTGCATCTGAGGCTTCAGAATGTTCAAGACCATTCCCAGGACGCCAGCGTGGCCGTGAGAGTCCCACTCACACAGGAACTGTGTGACCGACCCTAAGCCACACGTGTGAACAAGCGTGTCCAGGAGCTGGAGAGCTGCCGGTCTGGACGACTCGTCAGTCCACGGCTGCTCCTGCAGGTGGGTCACAGCAAACACGCAGACAGGAGGCGCAAGTGCGCAACACAGAGCTCTCATGGAGGTGGACGTCCTGTCACTGTGTAGATTTTCCGGTCCATCACCCAGCCGGCTAATAAGGGCTTGGAGAACTGTACACACTGCAGCGGCGAGTCTGGGGATGTCAGCGTATGCACCATGTGGAAGGTCACCACTCTCTGTCTCACAGAGCGGCAGAGCAGCCAGGCCAGTCACCGAGCCCAGGAAATCACTGTACACTTTAACCATATCACAGTCTGCATTGGTGCAACAAGCAGAGAAAAGCCAGTGGGCACTACCAGTCTGAAAAAGCTTCCTGATGTTGTTCACAATTCCGGGCTGCCGTTCCAAGGAGAAGCGCATGTCTCCAAGAGAGTCCCGGATTTGGCGGAGCACCTCGGAGACCGGCCGCCCAGACTTGAGACCGGGGCTAGAGTCTCCATCTCCATGTCCTTCCTTTATCTGGAGCCCGTGCAGAGTTTCGGGCAGGTCCATTTGTAGAACAGCCTTAAATAAATAAAATAAGAAAACATTGTAAGGACAATCTTTTAATTCCTGTTTTACTTATAGCTGGGTCGAAGTGATTTCTCCATTGAATGTCCCATTCGTTTCTGAATGCCAGTGTTCTGTCATAAAATACTACCTATCGAGACGTGCTATCGAGCCTTTCTGCGCATGTGCAGTTCCACCGTTTTGGGATTAGGGTTACATTTTAGGGGTTAGGGTTAAGGTAAGGGTTTTAGGGGGTTAGGGCTATCGATTAGCACTACGGTAGCATTTTTCGACAAGGCAGCATATATCGACAGAACATCGGATTAAAGCAGTCTTACACATAAAGTAAAAAAAAACTGAGAACATTATATCCTATTACTTTCTTAACATGCGCTGAGTGGAATACAATGTGTATTATCATCAAAGCAATACAGCTTCAATACGAATCGCGGGCGAAAGCGTGGCGCTACTACGTTTCAGAAGAAGCGACAGTTTGGCTAGCGCTGCTAATTTTAATTATACCGGCTACTGTTCACAATGCCGCTAATTCTAAACATATGATTGCACTACTGCACTTTCTTCTTCTTCTTATATCGTTCTATTTATTTTGTAGACTTCCTTGGGAACGCATGTATATAAAGATAATAAGATATTGCTTTTTAACCGACAGCTAGCGGGGCGGTAACATCTTGAGATTAAAAGACACGGATGTCTTACGGTTTTCGGACGTTCATTCAATATATTAAGTGAAACGACTGGTGTTTATTTTATATCAGTCTCATCAAGCTGAACGATGTAATCCATAATGGCCACAAAACGTCTTCCCTTTGCTTCGCAGTACCCTTCCAGCAGAACACGTTTCTTCAGGGTGTCACATTAAAATGCCTCCGCCCCGCACGACGGAAACGTTTCATGGTAGCACAGACAGACACTGCACCCGCTTACTCTGTTAACGGCCAGCAGAGGGCGCCTATTTCACAAGGCTCATTGCTTCATTAGGTCATCGCTAAACGGAGTATTATTTAAAAATAACCATGTAATACTTATACAGCATACACGAGTAACTTATTAACAAGTTATAAAAAGCATGAGACCCATGAACGTCATTTAACGTGAATATTTCGCCTGCATCGATTCAATGAGCGTTTAGATCTTTCCTTGAAAGATGCGACACCATTCTTCCAGAAGAAATTCCATTATTTGGTGTTTTGCTAGCGGTGGAAAACGCTCAGGTCAGCTCCATAATCTCCCGCAAGTGCTCCGCTATACCGAGTTTTGCTGACTGGGAAATCCTTGGCATATGGCTTGCATTATTTTCCTGCTTATTGAACTATGCAGTTACTGCTGGTGCTGTATGAATTGGGAGCATCGCCACCCCGGAAGATTTCATTCCCATCAGGATAGAAGTGCTTCACCCCCAGATGAATATTAACACTGAATGGATTTCAACTTCTTCGCAGTCACTTTTCCCTTAGAGGGGTTAAGTGGCCGGAAACCGTGCCAGGAAAGTGCACCTCCCGCCATTACAGAACAGACTGAACCCTTCGTTATGGGAAACAAACACTCAACCTTGTCGGTTTTTATTTCTCTTCAAAAAGTGTTGAAAATATTTTACCGCAGTTTTCCACTGTTCGCTATATTCCTGCCTGTGATCTCTGAAGCCCCTTACTTTTTTAGATGTAATTAGAGGGTTATGCACTGTAACCGAATCATAATAAACATCTGTGGCATTTACAACAAACGCCATCCAGTGAAACCTCACAATGAAGCGACTTGTAGTGGCTCGCTTATTTCGCCCTGAACTAATGCACAGGCAGCACAGGTAGGAGTGGACGTCCATTCCAGTATTGCTTGAGCCATTGTTCCTTGGAACATGCCGTTTGGGAAACCGCCATTGAAGCACCCAGCAAAACTCTCAAAAATCACCCCTCTCTGACAGCTATTATTATCGCCATGGAAGCCAAAACAACCAGCAGGAGGGCCTGCCCAACATTTTTACACATCCCCTTCAATGTGATGTGGTTTGCCTAATTATCTCAGGAGCCACACCTGTCTGTGGGAACCTGTTTTCAATACACCCGGCTTCCTGTACTGACTTTAGCATTTCTTTTTTGATGCAGTTATATGCATATTTAAAAGAGCTGTACTTAAAATAGATGTCACGCATGAATTTCCTAGCCATTGTTCTCATAGGCGACATTGTTTTACTTTTAAAATGAGCATCGGCATTTTGGAGTATTGTAGCTATTTACCCCTGGAGCGCCGCACTGTCAGAGCCATCAATGGGCTCTATTAACTGTCCCATTGTGTTTGTTCTTGTAACAGAGGAAAAAGCTAGAGAAGAGACATACAAGTGAACATAAGCTACACATACTGGTAGGATCAATGGGTTTCTGCCCTTTTGCATTTTTGTCACTGATCTCCTGTACTTTGCTTTGATCATAATTGCTGCAGTATTTACTGAAATTAACAACTGAATAGCCCCTCTCCTACTTTCGCACCCCTGGGATCCTGCGCGGTGAGACTGACTCCCAGTATGCCTGAACTTGGGGTTTCCCCGTATGTGGAGTGCTAATATTCCCAAGTTCCCAGGAAATTCGATGAAACCTCGCCACACCCGCAGTGAAAATGATGCACTGCTCCCCTGCATGACCCAGTGCACTGTTATCTGAGAGCAGGGACAGGCTTCCTATTACGCCCACCATAACAGCAAACAGGTGTCGAACTTTGTTGACTCGGCTTACACAAATCAAAGGAGTTGGGGGACAGAATGGGAAGTGTGATGTCAATAACTTGTTAAACATGGATATTGCCCTTGTAAGGGGCCAACATATTGCTTTATGTTTCCTTTCTGGCAATGGAAAAAGAAAGATGTTTTAAAAGTAACCCTTTAATATTGAATTTTTAGAGATCTTATTTTTGTATATTTGTATTTGTATAAGGAAACCCATCTCTAGTACAAGTAAATTTTTGTATTTAATTCGGCAAAATGGCCACTGACTCCTTCTGTAGTGTAACTGCTGAATTAGATTGTCATAAAACACAATTAAAACACTATTTAAATTGGGTTTGTAAATTGTCGTGTCGCTTACATTTTGGTTATTATTTGCGTGAGATAATGTTAGGGGAAAGGCTGAGGGCAGCTCCCTCCATGGGAGATTTGAAGAGCTTGTCCTTTGGCAACTCCATAGCAGAGCCTCATATTCACTGGTCGCAAAGATCTGTTATTTATGAGATGTGAGAATCGATAGCATGGGAGTTTCGCTGATGCTGACCTCATCCCACATCCTGACTTCCTGTCTTTCAGCTCCGTCCTTCGCTACAAGCGCAGCCCGGATATAACAGATAATACGGTACCCAGCCTCAGCCCCAGGGGATATTAAAAGCCCGCTAAGATGGCCACTCTGCAGATAACACTGATATGCACAGACAGACACACGTCCCTATGTTACTGAGAATCAATAAATACTCCCTAGCCTTGTGTTTCCCCAGGTTCACTTTAGTTTGACCACATCCTTGTACAGAGTAACCTGTGTGTATGTTTGAAGGATCAATGTGGACAAAAATATATAAGCAGAGTCTTTTTATAGACTCAAAATGTTTAGCTCCTTTTAAACCAAATAACAGTTCTTTTCACTTGTAAATACCCTATAGAACTAAAATCACTCTTTTGTGTGGTTTTGTGTCATTTTTTATTAAAACGTTTTCTCACGATAGCACAACTACACGCAGAACCAGGTTTCCTCTTCAAAGGAATAAAATGGGCAAAAGAGATATAACTAAACAAACAATTTTAATATTATAACTGACAAACCATTTTTCTCAGAAACATCCCTTTTTTACTGTGTGTTAGGAGGAAGGGTGAGATCCACAGGAATAACTGCAGCAATAATTTCATGCAAGATTGACAACGTCTTTGAATATGGTAGCATATTTTGAAGCGCATTGTATTGTTATTCGTCTTCATGATTGAGAAGTTATAATGAAACATTACATTTCTTGTCACTTTCACAAGATATCATATGTCACTCTATACCAACCAAAACCACGTAATGTAAAATTATAAATCATTAGGAAACTTCACCCAATTGATTCTAATATTCAGGCTGTTACATGTTACATAAAATAATATTTTGTACTTTAATGGACAATACACCATCTTACACTATGTAAGACATGACACGGTATTAGGAGATGGGGAAACACTAATGCTTATTGTCTTTGGTGCCATTATAAAGTCATGTTGGCAATCTGGTCTTTTCACGTTAAGAAAATGAAAACTACAGCCTGGATGTGTGATAACCTTAAACAAGACGTCCGAGGCACACAGGGCTAAGATGCAGAGGACATTTAGCGCGCCTGAGGGATCTGAAGTACGAGGACCAGCAGTCTGCATGTAAACTCCAAGGCGAACACATCAAAGGGCAGTAAATCTGTGCTGCCTCTTATTTGAAATAAATATATGTAGTTTATTTTTTAATGCTTCTCTCAGTGTGTCTCCATGTTTTTGTGTGTGTGTGTGAGAGGGTGTGTATGTGTGTATGTGTACCAGTACGTGTGTGTGTGTGTCTGTGTGTGTGTGTGTGTGTGTGTGTGTGTGTCAGGGTCACTCCCCAGCTTCCTCCTCACTCTCGTCGCTCAGTGGAAACTCTTGCTGCTGTCTCTGAGTGTTGTACCTCTTCACAGGCATGGGACACTCCTGGCTGATAATGGCCTGTTAGGGGATTATAAGCAAGCACAGCAGAAAATGTGAAATAACGCATCATCACATTCAAACAGGTGCCTAAATAATGTTCTGAGCAATAACAGACATCAGGCTGTTGGTTTAGCGCCAGTGGATCCTGGCCGTGTGCCGGTCCCTCTGAGCACATTTGGAGTCGCAGGTATCAAATTGGCCACTTGACGGATCTGAGCCCCGCCTTTAATATCCTTTGAATCCTTGTCCCTGTGTGTTTCCCAGCGTCTGCCATTAGCAGGAGCATTATTGTTAACAGGGTAAGTGTATCATTTGCTTTGTCATGCTCTATGCTCCTGTCTGCTCCTCCCATCCCCCTATTGTTGGGGAGAGACAAGTGTCTCTTTCTGCTAGAATAGCCACCCACTACCTGCCCACATTATGTTCAGAGAACAGCGTTCGGCTTTTGAACCAGGAGGGCGTTGCTTCATAAGAATGCAAAGGAAAGTACTCAATAGGCCTCGCACTTCCTTCCCCGGGATGTGGTAATACTAATGTCTCTAAAGGTCTACGGCTTGGGTCGAGTCACCCAGTGGCGTGAATGCCGATCCTCGAGGCGTACTGAACTGTGAAGGGCCAGACGCCAGAGGGAATCCTGGATTTACGTGGGGCCGTGGTGGACGGACAAGGCCTGAGACTCACCATCTTCTCTTCTCTGGCTGCCGGGCTCCTCAGGAAGCCGCACAGGGGTGCGTAGAGGACGTTAACGATGCCGATAATCACCATGAGGTAGGGGAACCCAATGGCTCTTACGATGGCACCCCCTGTGGACGGACCTGTGCCGGAGAAGCGGGTGGCGATACGGAGCGGTAACCAAGACATCCTCTCCTCACACGGAACGCACCTTACATGCAAACACTATCACACACGGCTGCTGTCTTTTGCTCGATCTTTGGTGACACTCTCATACATTGAGTTGTATGTGCTGCTTATAAAATAGTTCAAACATTCAGCATCTTTCAGTGTTGTGCTGTAAGGTAGCAAGTATATTTTACAAGACAGGATGAAACCCTCCTTACCAATAGCGAATCCCATGCAGAACGCCACATCAGCAATAGCGTAGACGCTGCCGTATACAGAAATGTGACGAATGTCGACTAGATAGGCCATGAGGGGCATCATGGAGGAATCGACCATCCCTGAACCACAGTGGTAACATTGTAAACAAGGTAGTTAAGGTTCCTTTCTGATATATAATACTTTGTCATCTTACTCAATGGATTGTAACCTTTTTGTCCTAATAAGTCAAGCATTCATGTTTAATTGGTAATATAAGTTGTTACTTTAGTTATTATACCGTCGGCACTTACCAATTGCAAAACCCAGACCAGCATTTGGCCCAATGAGACCGTAGATGTTTTTCGCTAAAGGGACCTGCCATGCAATGAACAGACAAGCAAATCTGTCACCGCACTGGCAGAGTAAGGCAATAAGCCAACAAGCGAGACACTAGAAGCAGTACTCACACAAAGAAGGCTGATTCCAACCAGAAGCATCCCGATCATGGAGCACAGCCACCTGAAGGAAGAACCAACAGGTCACCGCAGATGCAGACCGGACCTGGACTGTGAACCACCACCAACACACTGCTAACCAGTCGAGCTCAAGAGGTCAGCAAGCTCAGACACTGGGAGAAACGCTGACTAAAATGTGACAGAGCGTGGAAGCGAGCGGAATGTCATTAATTGTTCAAATGAACTAGATCAGAAATCAAATATGTACCTTCCCATTTTGTTGGCCAGCGACCCAAACAGATTGGTTCCGATGAGGTAAGATATGCTGGCCGGCAGGAAGGCCAACCCTGAAGAGCACCAACACGGATCATGTAAGTGAACTTGAAGTGATTTAGGAAACGAGCAGCAGTGAAGCTTCATGTGATGGAATTATCCGGAGGCACATTTTGAGATGTTTTGTATGTTTAAGCAGAGACATAATGAGTTTGCCTGCAGAAGAACCTCTCGGACATGGGAGGAACCTTACCAAGGTGCCACTTCGGAGAGCACATGGTCTGCATCATCCATATGGGAAGGCTGGGCTCCAACATGGCCACCCCCATGTTGGCGAAGCACAGGGAGCCTAAGGTATACCGACACCACCGTCAATCCTCCCCCCTTTACAGCGTCTCCTGCAGCGCGACTTCGCCCTATAGTCTTCGTTATGCTATTTTTATGGGGTGGGGTTTTGGCACAAGTGTGTAGTGATGTTGGAGGATCTTACAGCCGGGTATGGGCTAAAACAAGGGCGAGCCCCTTGAGGGTGTCGCGAGAGCCCCAGCTCACCTGCGCTGATGAGGATGTAGGGGTCCTTCAGCAGGGTCAGCAGAGGCGTACCCTCGAGGCTCTGGAGGTAGGATTATAACACCGGCTTCACCAGCTCAGCCTGGCTTCCACATCTGACACGTATATTCCTGTGGTCTCTATCGCAGCAGGCCATAGACAAACCGTGGCTAAGCTATAGTAGTATGGGGCAGCCCGTGAGCTGGCTATGTGCAATACGCTCACAGGCTCCTAACGCGGCAACCGGGACAGGGGCGTTTTCAAAGTTAGACTGAAAGCAGGTCACTCACCCCAGGAGAGATCTTCGAGGGCTGAAGTATACAGAGTTGCAAAGCTGCATTTAAAAAAAAAAAAAGCGTTAACTGGCATTTCAGAGTAATATCTCTCAGAAGAAACAACCACGATGTCTGTCTGGGCCTGACGTGATGAAAGCCCTCCACAACCACAGGTCAAGAGGTGACCTTTACTGTCTAATTATGGTTAGGGCTGCAACAATGACAGTTACGCTGATGGATGGCCCTGACGGGCGCTAGTGTGTGGTCATTCACATCATCGTTAGCCTGGCTCATTCTGCAGAGGAGAACATTTCTTAATGACTTTGGCATGGATTATTTCTGTAATATGATTACCATAGTAATTCAAGACCATTAAAAAGCAAGGTTTATACAATAATCTGCTTCTCAACTAGGGGCACGCAAGGCTAATTAGCAGTATATTCAAATAATAATAATAATAATAGTGCATTAAATTTCATATTGTATTCATTTGCTTACTGAAACAATCAGAAAATATAATAAAATAGTGTAACATTGTATGTAATTAAATGAAAAGGATCATTTGTGCATGGTATTGTTGAATATCATGTAGCATGTAGTGACTGCTTGCTTCCCAACACAAACGTATCGCATTACCTTGGGTTGTATACGTACCTCCATCAAATAACGCAAGGAAGGCCAAAATGAGGAAGGGGGCGCTTTTGCCTACGAACTCGTACATTACGCTGCCAAACGGGGCCCCGACTGCGAAAGGACATTTCCGTTTCAGATTCGTGGGGAGAGTCGGGAACAGGAGAGCATGACTAGGGTGACGTCTGACCCTGCATTAGTACTTGAATGCCTGACCATACCTACATCAAACCACCCACTAACTTATACAAATACTGTCCTACTGTTTTGTCATGTTGTACCATATTGTTTAATACACTCTCGTACCACCACGATATATATACTACTGTGCTTTCGGCCATCCATCCATCCAATCATCCATCCATCCATCCATCCAATCATCCATCCATCCAATCATCCATCCATCCATCCATCCATCCAATCATCCATCCATTCATCCAGTTTCTGGACAGGGTCACGGGGGTCTGGACCCTGGTCCTAATAAAGTTAAGCACTAGGTAGGATAACTGCATGTCTCTGTAATGCTGTAGGGACCATCTAAACTCCACGTACCATGTACTGCCAAACATATTATATTACATTATAGTGCCTTATGTGACCCCCCCAATTTGTATTATGTTGCACTAAATGCTACACCTGTCTTGCACTGTGTTGTAGAGTAGATGTTATTTCTTTGTTACTTTTGTTAAAAGCAGCAGCCTAACCCCCCCCACATAAAAGCCTTTGGTTTCACTTTACACTCCTGTGTGGCAAAATGACGGTAATTTGAATGAAAGTTGATGTTATGGGGGGAACATGCTGTCACGACAGCAGGCCGCAGGGCCGCCTCGGGGGCAGCGTGTAGCAGCCTGTGAAGCGTACACCACTGACTGCCTGGGGGCACACACACGGCTGGGCTCAGGGTACCGCAAGGAGTAAATATGACAGCAGATTAGTGACTTACTCAGGACGCCCATGGCCAGACCCCCCAGCGCAATGCCCATGGCGACCCCCCTCTCGTTGTCGTCGGTGTATACGCTGGCCAGCATGCCTAGACCTGTAGTGAGGGTGGGAACCGAGCAACAAGGATTTAACGTGGCATACACAGAATAACTGCCACGCAGGCTAGAATTTGTCCAGCCAAAACCATGTCACCTTCCTAAAAGCTCAGAATGTGAGAAGGCAGTAATCCAGAATGCCATAGTATCATCCAAACTGCGGCAGTGGAACATTAATCTGAATGGAGAGGTGGCAGGTAAACACCACCTACGCAACAGAAGACAATGAACGAATCACATTTTCCACCATATTCCTCCATTAGCCCGTCGTCGGGTTGAAGGCGAGCGGCCAGTTAGCCGCCGCGAACCGCACCTGCGACGGAGGAGAAGGAGGAGCCGATTCCCTGGAGAGCGCGGGCCACAAACAGCAGGGCATAGGTCCCTGAGAAGGCGAACACTGTGGGGCAGCAAACAGAACGAACAGAAGCGGGGTTAGCGGATGCTCTGTGTTTGCTCAGGGATACATATTTTGGATGTGCGTAGTGGGGGGTCAGGTAATGACTACTCTGCCCCCAGGAGTTTCTAATTACATTTACTTATGTTAAATCCCTCTAACACCCCTTCCTGTCTCCACTACAGAGAATCACATAACATCATAACAAAACTCAAACAGCTCCAACAATCATAGATCATAGTATCTAGTAAATGCAACAAACCAAAATGCTCGCGTGCAGACATATTGTACCTGTAGTATTGAGCATTATATATAAGGTTATTTAAAGCTATTTAAATACACTGGTTCCTTTGGTTTACAATAAGACATCACATGCAAACACTTACTTATTGTGGAAACAAACATGATGACGAAGCCGGCAAACATCGGAATGTGGTATCCAATCCTTGAAACAGAAACATGCCTTATATAATACTGAAGGAAAAGCAAATATACTTTATTTTGGTTGTCCTTATTTGTTTTATCCCTTGTTAATGTGCTGATTTCTGTAAAAATGAGACCATCTCCCTTGGATTCTTGCTTGCTTTGTGCCCTGCCTTCTCGTCGACATACCTGTTAGTAAGTGGCCCAACGAACGGGTTAACCAGAAGCTGCACCAGAGCCTTGGAGGCAAAGAGCAACCCCACCCGCACATTCTCCTCCACCAAGAAATCGCTGTCCTCCTGGCAGCTGGCAGGGCTAGAACGGTTATGGCCCCCGCGGGGGGTGGGATCGGGCGGCTTGGCTGTCCGGGCCCTCAGGACGTAGGTGGTGTTATCGTAGAGCGAGAGAACAGAAGACAAAGATGTTTCCTTTGGGGCCTTCTGGTCACTGAAGCTCAGTGAGGAATTCTGCAGTTTGTGCTCAGTGGCGTATAGGAACGTGGGGATGATGGGCACTGGAAGACAGAGGAGATGACAGGGACCCTTTCAGAGATACATAAAGGCTGGAACCTCACAGGCCATCCTATAGGTACAGTGAGGCGCAACTTTCTTAGATACACTTGCTGATTAACACAAACAGTCTGCACAAACAGATTGCTCCTGGAAATACACAGCATGGTGACAGAAGTCAGGAAGCTCAGCTACTGTGTGGCTGCGTGTTAGACATGGTGATGGTTGCTGCCAGACATGATGGCTCCAGCATCTCAGAAACAGCCTCCTGGGATTTTCACACATTACAGTGCCTAGAGTTTACAGAGAATGTGTGATGAATCAAAAAGAAGTGCTTTTGTTAATGAGAAAGGTCAGAGGGGACGGCCAGACTCATGAAAGCTCACAGAAAGGTCACACGTGCAAAAATAGCAGTGATGTGCAGAAAAGCTTCTCAGAATGTGTGATTTTTCTTCTTTAAAAGTGATTCTGGGGGCCAAAGTCCTATCCAGCGACAAGTGTACCTAGTAACCTGGCCCCTGGGGGTATTATGGTGGTTATAATATGCAGTGGTTAGAGAGCAGTGTGTGTGTGTGTGTGTGTGTGTGTGTGTGTCACTCACCCACTACAGTTAGCAGCATGTTGTCCAGCAAAAGGGCCACACACACCACCACCAGCACCAGACGCCGGGAGCCCCTGCTCTCCTGCAGCCACCCCTGGGGCCTTGGGCTGGACATGGCGCTCTGGACCGCAGGGGCTGTACTGGGGCCCCTCTCAAGCTCTGCAGCTAACGAGGCACAGAGTCCTGAGGTACTGAGGCCAAGCTTCGTGTCCTGGACTCCAGCTTCACCAAGACCTTTGATTGGCTAAAAAGTTTAGATGGATGGATGGATGCATGCATGCAAATGGCATAGATTCTTCAAAATATTATTTTGTATTGGCCGGATAAAAACAAACTTTTTTTTTTTGTTATGCTTTTGATAACATTACGTAGATGTTCTCTATGGCAAACAGAATGCAAATATTTGAGTTTGCCTGGCTCACTATGACCTCGTTTTTATAAATGGCAAAAAAAAATTGTCATCAGTGGCCCAACACTGAAATTATGGATGTGCCAGTATATTGTTTTTCCATACTTTATTATTGATCCTATCTCCCATGGTTACTGGGTAAACACCAATATATGTGGATGGCAGATGTGGATCTCAATCAATCTGCTGCCAAGCCTAGTTATAAAGGAGCCAGAGAAATGAGGGAAATGATCCTAGAGACAATTTGCTTCTGGTCTTACAATGGATCTTTCTCTCATGGTCTGTTTCCAGTATAACTCTGCACTGAATGTCATTAGAAGCCAATTTAAGTCAAATGACTCATTTGTGTTGTTTGTTTTTTGCAGAACATCAAGACAATCTGAGGGTCCATTTAAATTTGAAAAGTAAAACAAAATACTGAATGCTATAGAAAGACAGGTTCACATACAAATAGCCACATCGATAACACTGATGCACTCTAATCATTCTCAGATATATGAAGCTATTAGTCAGCAGTAACCAGTTACAAAATGTCAATAAATTAGGGCATTAAACATTTTCTTTAATTGCACACACACACACACACACACACTTTTGTATTTATATCTCTGTGGGGACCCTCCATTCATTTCTATTGGAAGGACCCTAATCCCAACAAAGACAACTTTAACCCCTACCCAGCCCTAACCTGAACCATAAGTGAGCAAACAGAATACAAGACTTCTGGCATTTTTAGTTCTTGTTTGCAGTCACATATTTTTATAAAACTGAGCTTCTCCTTGTGGGGACCAAAAAAAAAAACAAACTTCAAAATAGCAGATTTTTTATCACATTGTGAGGACATTTACATATAAAACATATGCACAAACACACACACACACACACACACACACATATATATGCGTATATTTGCATGAGCGCTACTTACAAGCTTATGTGAAGACTTCAACAGCAGCAGCAACACTTTTTACAGTTTTTTTGTTGCCAATGAATAGGTGAAGTCCAAGCCACTGAAGCAGTATACCATGGAGTAAAGCTGGAGTAAGAATGGAGTAAAGCAGAGGAACCTCGTCACATTAAAAGAGAATCCTAGTGGAAAAGTATCCGGCTCATTTTGTCCCTCAGAACAAGCTTGCAGGGCTTGCACCGGTCAGTTAGGTCCAGGATGGCATTGGCCAAAGGCACGTCTTGTGGGTGTAGGCCAGGGGCAAGTCAGACACTGTGTGTGTCCCACCAGACAAGCTATTTAAGAGCTCCGGCGTCTGGTTGGGGGGTTTGGTCAGCCTTTTGTAATAAGGTAGTCACGTCTAATCCCACCCCTCAATATGAAATACACCTCTACCCCGAAGACCAAGCCAGTAACGCATGCACACAAATTTACTGCGTCACAGAGGGTGGTAATTGAGTGCATCTGCTGCGACTTATCAGGTTGGGGCAAACCCTGCAAGCGAGTCTGATTCACAAAGCCTGGTTATCAGTGATCTCAGGCACATTAACCCCTTCAGCCTCGGTGACGAGCCACCTTTGCGAACGCCGGACGGAATACGTGCCGTATTTGCACTGCACCTCTGCTCTGTGTCAACAGTCCACCCCCCCCCCCCAGTTCTCAGACAATTGTCGTCAAAGGATCGCAGCAACCATTTTTCCCATGGCTCTTTGACGCACACATTTTTCCATAGTGCAATGTAGTCGTGTTGACTGATTAATTTTCTCGTAGAAATCTGGAATCTTCCTGAAATTTATATTATTTAATATGCAAAGTATTCTTCGAGAACATGTGATTCCTCCATTAACATGGATGGGTAATTCTTTTATGAAGCCTAGAATCACCAGTCATAATATAATTGAGGATTTTTATCTTGCATTCTTAATAATTATTGCCGGACTGTAGGAGGGCAATAGAACGTTGAAGCCTGAAGGTCAGTCAGGCCTTATTGAATTCTGTCCTTGCAGAATGGAGCTCAGAATAGGTGCTGGTTCCCAAAGGCACATCCACAGCCTTAGGCTGCCTTCAGCAAGCCTGCCTAAATGGAAAAAGGCAGGGAGCTGCACATGCTCACATTTCTCATGGAGCCAGAAATCACCCCCCCAGAGACAGAGCTGCCAACCCCCCCACGAGGTCCTGTGTGCATTTCTGTGTTACCACAAGCTTTACTCAAAGACCTTCTTCGGGAGTAAAGCTTTGCACAGGTCTACCAGATTCCATTCTCGTTTTATACACAGGCAGTCCTTGGGTTTAGAAAGTTCGATTTATGGACAACTCGTACTTACAGACAGACTGTCATGAAGCTTATTATATTTGAAAATCTGGGTTAAATACAATGGTTCATAATAACGAATCCAGTACTTTGTGACACTCGTGGAAACACTGCATGATTTCTGCAGTTTGTCGTTTCGACGTACAGTACAGTGTGCAGTTACTTTTGTTATTACTGTATAATAATAATAATACATTTATTATTATAATTATTATTTGTACTGTATTATTATTTTTTCATCTTGCCTACAAATTCGACTTAAAAACAGACTTAGGGAACGGAACTCATTCATAACCTACAGACTGCCTATATGAATGTGACACAAAGTTCTGATGAAGTGGGTTATCTATGTATATCTGAAAGAGGTGATGATATTATTCACGAATGAAACTATTTGAACCGTATAGCTCTGAACTTCAAGGGCAAAGCAAAGACAACCAAAAGAAAAGGTCATGTAGATTGACCTCATCAACTGCTCAAAGTTGAGGGGTGAGCCAATCTCCGAAGGCAACGTCTGAGAAATCTTCCCGAGTCAGTCACTGTGCTACAAAGGCCGGCTTCCCTCTATGAAATCCGTGCACATGGCAGGCAGCAGCTCAATCACCCCACCTCACTGCAAAGCTTCCAGAGAGATAAGCCTCTCTCTTTGTAATAAGGCCCTTACCGGCACTAACACACTGGCTGTGGGAGATTAGAGGTAACAGATACAAAAGCAGGTAATGCTTCCAGACACATATAATCACAAGGTTTTCTGAGAGGAAGAGATAATATAGGGGGTGTTTGGACTGGAGGATCCTGACTTCTTTAAGAAACAAGTCTCTACCAGTTGCAGGTACCAAATGTCCTCTGTGTGTTACAGTGTAATTGTTTAAGTTGTTGAAATATTGGGTGATGCTTTACATTAACTGCAGATTCATGGTGCCTTTATGATGCATTCATAGAACATTCATAAGCAGCATGTAAGTACACCTTAACATCCTAACATATATTAACAGCTTTAATATACATTAATAACAAACATTGTAAGCGTATAAATTTGTAATGTTTTATTAATGTACATTGCATCTGGTAAGGTATGTTAAGGATTATTTACACGATGCTTATGAATGTTCTATGAATGCCTTATGAAGGTGCAGTTAATGTAAAGAGTTACCAAATGTTGTTATTTAATATTTGAAAAGCACCCATCTGTCTAAATGTATGCTAATTTTCCATTTACTCTTTGCTCATGTGTTGTGTACAAGAGTTAGTTTGGAAAGTCAGTTTTTTTATGGAACTCGTGCTGTAAGAAGATAACTCCCCTGATCTCTGGATGAGGGACTGATGTGCAGTTCATTATATACTGATTGCATGGAGAATGAGAGTTTGTGCTAGAATGCACACGAACTTGCTGTGCTACATGGTGGCTCAGTAATTCATACTGCCGTGTGGTAGATTTGAATCCCACTGTTTGCATGTTCTGCTTGTGTTGTGTGGGTTTCTAATTAGGATAACTGAGGTCTCTTAATTTTCCCTATTATATGTTAATGGGGACCAGCACCGTGGTAAGGGTGTACCCCTGGCTTGTAGCTTGCACTACTAGAGGAGAGACCATTGTTCCTCAAACCCGATCCTCAAGGACTTACAGATGCTCCACGTTTTTGTTCCCATCCAGCTCCCAATAGGGAGCAAAAATATGGACTGTCTGGCAGGGAGCTGGAAGGGAGCAAAAATGTGGACTGTCTGGCAGGGAGCTGGAAGGGAGCAAAAATGT
>JAODJW010000040.1:15711333-15734329 GCA_026777045.1 Hyperopisus bebe
AGCAAAAATGTGGACTGTCTGGCAGGGAGCTGGAAGGGAGCAAAAATGTGGACTGTCTGGCAGGGAGCTGGAAGGGAATGACAATGTGGACTGTCTGTGGGTTCCTGAGGACAGGACTGGGAAGCACTGGGATAGACTGCAGGCCCTGCAACCCTGAACCAGATCAGAAGATGGATGGATGTTGAGCTCTGTGGCAGGCGAAGAGGAAGGGGGGGGGGCATGAGATAGACAAACACCCCATTTAGAGGTGGGGTTTGTTATAGGAAAATATACAAAGGAAGATTGTCCAATTATTGACCACCAGTTACTTTTCGTTGGACTCCCAACAGGCCTTTCCCTCACCCTAACCCCCCCAGAATTATTGGGGCCTGAGGCCACTTCACATGCAAGGGGGATGGATGGAAGTATACCCCCCATAGCGGTCCAATGACAGTGCATGACGAAGAGGCAATTTGCATTCATATGACGTGTTCCTACTTGATGATGTGCTAAAAAAATTGTCTTGGATGGTACGGAACCAGCAGCCATTCAGCCATTGGTGTTCTTAGCCCAGGCCACCATCCGCAAAGCAGCGTGGGTAGGGATGAGGGTAAATGGCTGCCTGAGGAGGTAATACCTTAGTTCATAGTTCCCTCATTTGTCCAGGGCCTTCCATTCTTCAGCAACGTACCATTGTTCAGCAGGAGTGAGCTTCTGCAAGATATATAGCACTGGGTGTACCATGCCCTGAAGACCTGGGAGAGGATAGCAGCTGACATTTCATTGGTAAACAGTCAGAAGTGCAGCTCAAATTTGGGGGCGTGGTGGACCAGTTCAGTGGTGAAGGCCTCTTTCATACCCTGGAAGTGGAGCTGGGCATTCTCGTTCCTCTGGACAGAGTCAATCCGGCCTTTGCGGATGAGATCTGAAAGTGGGAGGATAAAGCAATGATAGCACTCAGCCAGACCGAAGGCCCTGTCTGGTACTTAGGATGGGGCAGGGAAATTATTATTATTACTGCCCAGTGTACAGCGGCAGCCGTTACCGTTGCACATATTAGCAAGAAGTTTATTAAGCATCACCAACATAACGTATTGCTCATATTCAGTGAGAGATTATCTCAGGCTGAGGGAATTCAGAGTTCAGCAGATTTATAGCTGTTGGGAAAAAGGTATTTTTAGTCTGTTATATGTGTACAGATTTATCTAAAGCACTTTCCTGAAGGGAGGAACTTAAACAATGTATGTCCCGGAAGAGTGGTGTCCTTTATGATGCTTTTAACCCTTCTCACACAGCAAGCCTTGTGTAGATGGTCCAGCAGCAGCAGTTTCGTGCCGACGTCGGCCTGTCCTGTTTTTACCACTCGCTGCAGGGCTTTTCAGTAGCTTTGGTGCAGCTGCTCCACCACGCTGTCATGCAATCGTCAAAATGCTCTCTATAGTGCACCTGTAAAAGTTAACCAGCTGTTTCTGGGGGAAATTAGCTCTCCATAGCCTTCTCAGAAAATAGAGGTGCTCTTGTGCTTTGCCCACTACCACTGAGGGTTTGTCAGCCCGGGAGAGATCCTCTGTGATGGTGACTCTCAGAAACTTGGAACTGGAGACTCTCTCCACAGGCTGTGCTTTAATGGTTATTGGACTGTGACTGGTCTCTTTAGTAGTCCTAAAGTCCACAATGATTTCTTTGGTCTTCTTGGTGTTTAAGGTCAAATTGTTGGTGGCGCACCACTCTATTACATTCCAAACCTCGACCATATATGCAGCTTCATCGTTGTTTGATATGAGTCCAATGACAGTTGTATCGCCCGCAAATTTAACAATAATGTTTGATTCATGGTTGGGTTGACAGTCATGGTTGAAAAGCGCATAGAGGAGGGGACTTAGCACACAGCCCCGTGGCAGACCGACGCTCAGGATGAGGGTGGATGATGTATACTTGCTCAACCTGTCAGACTGGGGGCGGTTGATGAGAAAGTGCAGCAACCAGTTGCATACGGAGGGAGTCGAACCTAATGCATTGAGTTTGTTGATCAAGTGGCTTGGTACGATGGTGTTAAATGTCGAGCTGTAGTCAGCAAAGAGCATCCTAATGTAGGTGTTGGATTTTCCTATGTGCGAGAGGGCAGCATGCAAAGCCAGACAGATGGCATCCTCAGTCGATCTGTTTGTCCAGTGGGCAGACTGGTGTTGATCTGGATCAGCTGGGACATAGGCTTTAATGTGGGTGAGTAACAGTTGTTCGAAACAGTTTGCAATGACAGGGATGAGAACAACTGGTTGGTAGCCATTAAGACAGGTAATCATGGGTGTTTTTGTAACAGGCACTATGGTTGTGGATTTCAGGCATGCGGGAACTCTACGTAAGGACAGCGAGAGATTGAATATGTGTTTAAATACCTCCGCTAGCTGGTGAGCACAGGCTTGGAGCACACGTCCTTGCACACATCCTTGCATCAGCACCTGCTGCTTTCCTTATGCTGATGTCGCTGAGTGCATGCCGCAGCCCGTATGTGTGAAGGACCAAAGGCTCTGGGCCACCTGTCACTTTGAAGCTGCCTGGAGGTTGGTTATTGTCCTTATCGAATCTTGCGAAGAAGCCGTTAAGTCCCTCTGTAGGTTGGCATTGTTGTTGGCTAGCGTGTTGCGTGTTGCGTGTAGCGTCGTATGTCGCTCTTCTTTTTGTGATCCATCACTGAACAGACACCTACGCCACATCTGCTGTGAGTTCAAGTTATGATGGAAGTCCTCCTCAATCCGTTGTTTGTACTTTAGCTTTGCAGAACTGATGCCTCTCTTAAGAACAGCTCTGGTGACTCTATAGACTGAGATATCTCCTGATTTAAAATGCTGTGTCCCTCACCCTGAGCAGCTGTTTGACTTCACTATTCATCCATGGTTTCTCATCTGGGAACACTCTTTTGTTGACAGTTACGTTGTCCATGCAGTAAGTAATATATTATAGTACAGATGAAGTGTATGCATCTAAATTGGTCTAATGGAAAAATATGTTCCAATCTGTGTGTTTGAAGCAGTCCTGGAGTTGGGAGACCGCAGCCTCAGGCCAAACTTTGACAGTCCTGCTAGTTGGTTTAGCACTGTTAACAAAGGCTTTGTGCACAGGGACAAGAAATAGAGTAAGATGATCAGACTGTCCAAGGTGGGGGTGTAGTATGATCCTGTAAGCATCTTTTATTTTTGTATAAACATGATCCAATGTGTTTTCCCCTCTGGTTTTGCAGTTCACATGTTGATAAAATGTGGGAAGTACATTCTTAAGATTTGCTTGATAGAAATCCCTGGTAATGATGAAAACTCCATCGGGGTGTGTTTTCTGTTGTCTACTCATAGCATCATATGGCTGCTCGAGCGTTAGATTAATATTAGCCTGTGGCGGTATATATACTGGCATAATAATAACAACTGAATGTTTCCTGGGAAGGTCAGCATCTTCGCATAAGATGAGGTCAGAGCAGGCTTAGTCCATCAAGGAACCCCGGATAGCAGAACTCGGTGATCCCCAAGTGGCATTGAGCAGGATTGGCTATGAGACCCGCCTACTGAATGGAGTCCAGCAATCTGCCGAGGCAGACAATGCTACCATGCTCCCAGCATGGATGATGACACTGTCTAGGTAGCCCGCTGCATATTCTCAGTGGTGGCGAACTATGATGTTCATAGATATAGAGAAGGTGGCAGGTGCTATTTGGACCCAGAGAAGGAGCACACAGTACTGACCACTGGACATGCTGAAGCCAACCCTTTGGCAGCCAGGCTGAGGGATAACTGCCATTGACCCTTGGTGAGGTCTAGTGTGGACATGAGGTAGACCTAACCTAGACGCTCAACCGGTTCATCCTTGCGAGGAATGCAGTACCCATCAAATTGGGCAACCATGTTCAACAATTCAATGGTGCTGGCTCGCTTAGGAACCATCACAATGAGACTGGACCAAAGATTTAATGACACCACAATGTCACCAACTGCCACATCTTCTCAACCTCCTGTTTGACCAAGTCTTGTTGTGGTGCTGGATAAGGTATGTGCATCGTGCGAAGCTGAAGAACACATCTCGGTAGCCTTCAATAACCTCTTCCACTTCCTGGTTTTCAGCTGGGCTACGGTCCTCCCTTGTGTGGATTTCTTCTGAAGGTACCACACAGTGGGCTGACAGGAGGGGCTGTGGCTTCATTCACTGTTTTAGCAGGTTGATGTGGTGGGACCGGGTCAGAGAAACAGAAGCTGCCAGACCCAATAGTTTCCCATCGTGAAGGGGGAGGGGGGATGCCAGAAACTCGTAGGAGTCAAGGAGGACAAGTACTCAATCTCCTCATCAGTGGGCTGAGTGATACAGTAACTAGATCTTACTAGAACTTTGTGTGCCATGCTATTCCTCACCCATCAGGACCTGTCTGCAGCAGTGTTTGAGGTGGTCATCCCGTTGCTTGTTGACAAAAACCCCCACCCGTGTCTCTTGCTGGAGCAGGTCAGCATTGGGGTTTCCATCGCCTTCTGGTTTTTGGTGAGGGTGGGCACTCCGTGGGCTGGGGTGTAAGCCTAGTGTAAACCTAGTCCTGGCATGGTCGCCGTTCCCTCTCAGCCGTACATTCAAACACAGTGAGGTATGCGTCAGTGTCATCCTCAGCAATGAACTTGGTAAGGAGCTGCAGCTCGATATGCCTGGTCGCTTGATTTCTCCTGAGTTTCAGGCCCAGCATGCCCTGGAGATGCTGGGAGATCACAGCCACACTGGCCCTGATCTGTTGGTCCCATCTTAGAGACCTCCACGGTAGTTGCTTCAGCACATCGACTATTTGGTTACCTCATGGGTGAAGTTCTGCAGGACAGTTCTCTTCCACACAGTGTAGCAGGTAAGGAGGCATGGAAAACAAGGATACAGACAAAAATTTCTTGAGAAGGGAAAGTTAAACAAACAAGTGTGTGTGTGAGGAGTCCATTAGGAAGTGGCAGACCCTCCAGGGCAGTTACCCTCCAGTGTAGCAGATCACACATATATTTCTAGGTAACCCTTTCCTTTTATCCCTGGCATGCTAGACAGGCCAGCTCTCGGGTTGAGGTAGTTACTGCTTACCAGCTGTGTCTTGTTGGCACACCTTGAAGCCAATGGTAATGAGACCACAGCCACTGGCCCACATGGTGCTGATCATCCCCTGCTGGTATGCAGTGAATTCCTGGCAGGGGGGCACAGTAGGCTTTCTTGATAATGTTAGAGAGGATATTTCCTAAAACATGACAAAATATTTTCCATGATAAATTGCTAGTTCGTTGCTAGTTATTTTGATTCTTCTGTAGGTACACAAGGAGGTGCAGGGGCTCAAACACAGACTGGGTTTCAGATCCCAAATATGTGTCTGCTGTGTACATGAACCATTAAGGTATAATTCGGGTCGAGCCCATTAAGGCTGACATTCTCTGTTCTTCCTGGGATCAGCTTACTCCCCCAGACCAAGATAAGTGGCTGAAAGATAGATATATGTACATATATAGTTCATTTGTGTCAGTCATAAAAATTAATTCTCTCCAATAAATAAGCAGACAAGCAAATAACAGACACACCAGACATTTAGATGGCTGTCCTTCACCTTCAGCTTTGTCATACAAAGCAGTACGATTTCCTTTAACATCTGTGATGTTTAAATGAATGTTTCACCCAATTTAATATCCTTATTTTTTTATTAGGTGTTTTTGATTGGTAACCACTGTGGCCAGCCAACTGGCTACTACATAAGTTCAATAATAAAAATAATAACAATATAGAACAAATATTGACAAAGAAGCTCTTCTTAATATATAAAAAATGTTAGTCTGTGGGCTTATATTTAGACCTGTTTAAACAAATCTTGTGGCTCAAAAAATTGCAATTTAAGATTTATTAGCTATTACACATGCAATTTAAGTAAGTATTGCATGTATTTTCAAAAGTTCTAATATCTAAGTAATTACTAATTTTGCAAAATATATTACTACAAAATGTATATATATATATACACACATACATACATACATATATACATACTGTATTGATTCCTGTGGGAAAATCCTCTTTACACCTCCCCAATTGGCTCTCTGTAGGTTGTTATTCATTGATAATTTCTCTAAGGACTATGGCCTTTCCCACCAGTGTTTGGTTGTCTCAGTATTGTAAGAAGCGTATAGCCTATAGGCAAGCCTGGGGAAATACGAAGACGTGAGCGAGTACGTGTGTCAATTCTGGTGATGGCTCGACCCGAATTATAAAGGATAAGACCCTGTTCGCCATTGTTCAATAACACATTTTGTATAATTGCACATCACCTATATGTCTGTCAAAACCTATATTTATTTGGTTGGGAAAAACTTCTTAAATCTTCATGCATAGTGGACGACAGAGAACAAGAACAGATGTAACTGTAATGGTGTGTCATCACTATCCCGCAAATTACAGACCGCGTACAACCCACTACCGTTACTGATACCAGCCAGCAAAGGCTTGGTGATTCTTTACCTTCAAGGTGTAATTAATAACGACAAGCCCTTTCACCGCTTCCCCCAGGAGATACAGATTATCCAAGTAATCCGGTCCAGGAAGCAGCCCGTATCCGAATCTACCGCGGCGATTCTTTCAAAGCTATTGCAGCATTTGTTCTAAATAAATTTCAAAAGGCCGTCTATGTTTTCAGAATGGGTGGGTGTTTGGGGGATGTAAAGACGATTAAAGCTACAGGATATTTATTTGGGAGGGTGGGCGCTGATAAAATTAGATATAAATTAGATCCTCCTATTCAGAAGGCATCTGACTTGAATCTGGACAAGGAAGGGTACTGGCCAAAGTGATCTAGCACTACTTTCCAAAATATAACGGTAGAATTTTAACATGTTATAAATGACTAAATATTAAGTAACATTTAAAGAGGGTTTCCCATCGATTACGATTGATAAAATCGGTGTATATAGTCGCTTTAGACAAGCAAGGGGGATACAGCGTGCTTAAGGTCAGGCATGTGGGCGTGTGTGCTACTGTCGGTGTGCCTAATGCCGGCTTTCGTTAGCAGAGCGTCTGGGAACAACATAATACGACCATCGACTTCACTGGGACCAGTAAACCAGGTGAGAACACGATTGCATCCTTACTTTTACATTCTCACTTGCAGTCATTTTAGTATCTGCAACAACTTTGAAGCCAAGGTCAAACAGGGATTAGAGACATGAACTTAGTTACATGTGTGTACGATTTCGATTAAAAACCAAGATCGAACGTGGGCTACTTTATTATGAGATTTTAAGGGTACGCATATATGACGATTCTAAGTCTATGTGTGTGTGAAATGAAATTAATGTTAGTAATTCCACCTGTGTTGCATTATGCAGACGACCTGTAAGGCTGATCGTGACTGTGGCAATCAGGAATACTGCGAACAAGCGTCGCAAAAGGCTCCCGTGTGCACTGCCTGCCGGACGGAGAGACGCCGCTGTCAGGGGATCGGCGTGTGCTGTCAGGGACTCCACTGCATTAACGGTCTGTATATTTCTCCGGCGGAACTCAATAATATTTACTGTTAAACTAACCTGCCTGACTACTGATTAAGCCCGATGTTAATATTATTACGGGAAATTAAGCAACCTAAACGTAAAGCTGTAAATGACTGAATCCTGATATCGATCACTGTGAAATATCGTGGTTTTTTAAACTCCACCCAAACCGCATTCCATAAATAAAACACGTATTTACAGATTATATGGGGGCTTTTTAGCGCTTCTCCCGGCATCCCATCTCCTCCTTTTTCTTCAGTTTTTCATGTTCTGTGCGGTGGGGTCAGTGTCCGGTCATCAGTAGCTGGCGTATTCCTTCTGGGGAGCTGAGACATGCACCAAGTATACATATATACATATGGCCGGAAGAAACGCATTAAGTTTAAACATCTAACTGCTTAAATTGCTGTGTAGAATTTCTTACACTATAAGGCTACACGTATATGTAATTTGTGCATTATCAGCGTCACAACCGCATGAAACGGTGACACCGTCGCTGACAGTCACGAGGGATTTTGCAAAAATTACACCCCTAGAAATTGTTAATAAAAGTTTTACAGTCTCTTTTTAAATTCTATGCTTTTCCCGTGTTAATGCAGGACAATGCAAAAAATCAAGAAAAGACGAACCAAACAATCCCAACAGAAGAAAATCACGTCCAAAACACAAAAGGAAGGAAAAGAAAAAAGGTAAAGGAAATAGTTAGTTGGTGAAACAGATCCATAATATAAAAGGAGAGAAATACACTGAAACAAAAAAATGAGTTTGGGTTTTACGAATAGATTAAAGAGACGCTAATAATAATCAGACAAGATTAGATTAGAAAGATGAAAGGGTGAGGGGGGGGGGGGGGAATTAACCTACATGCAATAACAGATAAGCTAAGAGCTGCTTGGTAACTATCTGTTTTGGTGACTGGCCAAATCCCAGGCCAAGAGATGGCAAAATGCGTTCGCTCCGAAGACTGTGGTGAAGGATTGTGCTGCAGGCGCTACCTGAAGGGCAACAAGTGTCAGCGCATAGGTACCGAGGGCGAGGCCTGCTCCCTGCACTCGCACTCCAAGCGCCCCCGTGCTGTGGAGTACTGTCACTGCGCCCAGGGTCTCTCCTGCCATGCCCAGGACCAAAGCACGAAAGGCAATGGAATCTGCCGACCCACCAGCCCGTTCACTTAGATGCAGAAAGACCAACGGCAGTTTCCGCAACATAAATATTAGTCATTAATGAATGCATGTGTCTTGTTTCAGCTTCATCTTTTGTTTTGGTGCCCGCATTTAAAATTCAGTTGTGTTTTTCCATTCCTCAAGCCAATCCAGATTGTATTGTGTTTCTGTAAGAACGTTTGTGTGTGTGCGTGTGTGTGGTCACAGCATTTGCAAATGTTATTGTAATGTAGTAGAAATTATTTCTCTAATTTATATGTTTATTAGAGATTGAAATTTGGGACTCTCCAGGAACAGACCACGTTGTGAATTCCATGGTGCTCGCTTTCCTTCCCATTTAATATATTTATGAAGTTAAAGCCTAATACCATTAACTGTTTGTCATTGACAAAATGTGCTATTGTCTTCAGCCAGACTGTAAAATTAAACTTGTGGGTTCTGGGTTTATATGCTGAGAATAATTGTGCCTTTGGCACTGGATGCAAATGACATTATTGCTTTTCCGTATTTGAATTTGGATATCAGTTGTAAGACCGTAATCTTTGAAATGGCATCCTTATTTCCAGAATTTGCCCCTTATAGTTATTTAGATTCTTTTTTAACTCGGAATTAAATAGATATAGCCAGTCGTTTCCGATCTTCCCTGCCGGTTACAGAAGGAAACAGCGCACTCTGCTGACCACAGTGGAGAACTCCAACAGCATTAAACGTAGAGCAGTGAACTTCGTTCTAGCGGTATAGTAGCAAACTGACGAAATTATCTGTTGCTGCATGCAAGAAAAATAAAATGTTTTATTCTTGTAATTTGTGCACAATTAAAATGGTGCTTGAAGAAACGACGACTTATATACAACAAGGTTCCAGATTCAGTCTCAGGGTACATTTCACCTGACAAAGCATGTCTTTAACATTTATACAAGAACTGTAATAGTACTAATATTCACATGCATTACCTCAGATGAGTACAAATAAGATTTGGTTATTTTAGTGGATAATAGTGTGGTTTAACACCATTCATGCCGTTTCATGTAATCTCCAGTGTCTTTATTGCTGGATGTTACATTTAGTATAGCGAGTGTATACATTGTGTCTGAAGTCTTAATTTTTAGGTTTTAATCCATGGTTGACCTGTGACGACATCAAGAACCAAGGGTAGATCAAGGGGTTCATTCAATTTGATTCTAGTTAATGCTGCATTCACCAGCTAGGAGACAACATTCCTTAGAGCGCAGACATCATTAGGTCCATCACCTCCACTAATATCTAGTATTGAGGGGTAACCAAGTGGGAGTGCAGGATTTAGATACTTCAAGTTTGTATTGCTGCACAAATCTTACCGAAGTCCATAGAAGAGGTTCATAAGAAGAGTCCAATCACAGTGGTGCTCATTCAATGAATAATTTCAAAAAAAAAAAAAACAGACCAGAACTGCCCAGTGAATTTAAGCTGTACCCCCACAAACTAATGCACCACTAAATACGCATCTAACTTTAGAAGTAAAAGGATGACAGCCATCAGTTGCCTCCCACAGACATAGGAGTGTAATACCACACCATTTTAGGAGATTGCTCAAATTGCTGATGCCTGAAATTAAACACACAGGAATGGCACTTTAGGTTGTTCCCCTTTATTTCAGATTTTCATAAACAAATCAGGCCCTGTCAGACCAATTGCAGAAAAAATGTGAATGAAGGCAAGTCACAAATGCGGCAAGTTTAGACAAGACACCAACTTAAGGGAAGGGATAGCGGGGAAGTGAATCTCTGCTGCTTGGGAATGTTGTTGGGACACTTCAGAGCTGCCCACAATCAGCAATGGTGATCTTGGCCGAGGTCTTTCCACTCTGGGAACCAAGCTTCTCAACCTTCTTTACCACCTCTATTCCTTCCACTACCTGCCCGAACACAACATGCTTTCCATCCAGCCTGGAGGGAGAAACATAGGTTAGTGAAGACCATTATCTAGTCATAAAACCAGACCGTTACATATAAAAATCCTGATTTGACAATTTCTAGATTCAGAACAGATTGTACACTACAAAGGTTTCGAATTATATCTCAACCTGGAATAGGAGAAAGGTCAGAACAGTGACATCTACGATTCACAAAAAGGACACTCATTGGAAATCATTTTAAGAGGGCAGAGTACCTGCAAGTCATTGTAATTTAGTGGACCTTTAGAAGCGAGAAGTCAGTGGCTCACCAAGAAGTTTGCGCTGTGCAGATGAAGAACTGGGACCCATTAGTGTTTGGACCAGCATTGGCCATAGACAGAATGCCTGACCCAGTGTGCTTCAGGGTGAAGTTCTCGTCAGCGAACTTCTCACCATAGATCGACTTGCCCCCAGTTCCGTTGTGGTTGGTGAAGTCGCCACCCTGAGCAGGAGAGGTGACATGTGCCAAAGGGGACAACCACAGGACAGTGACCGCACAAGGTGTCCTAATCGGCTCAAGAGCCTGTACCAAAAAACTACCAATGGATTCCCACTTCCACTGACTAAAGTGTTTCCCCATGCCCCACCTACCTGACACATGAATTGGGGAATGACACGGTGGAAGCTGGAACCCTTGTAGCCAAAGCCCTTCTCTCCAGTGCACAGGGCACGGAAGTTCTCTATAAACAAAACAGCACCACAAGCTCATATGGGTTAACTGTGAAACTGGGTTAAACTGCAGAACTCTGGGATACCTGATCTGGAAGAGGAGTGTTAAAGAAATTGGCATGAGACATTGCAATTAGGGGTCCCATCACGACGACGGACAAGCGCACTGCTGCTTCAGGCCTGCATCATGGCAACAGATTCAGTGAAGCCACATACATACATACCTGCAGTTCTGGGGACAACGTCATGCCTAAGCTGTAGGGGGGAGGGGTAGAGGGGGGGAAATGGAGAAAAAAAAAAATCCCTTTTAATAAGGTAGTCGTGTCATCCTGATATCCACACCATAGCTCTGACATCAGATTACATGATGCGTCAGATGCTTCCATACACTCAAACAAGCAGGCCTTCATGTCAAACAGGGCAGACCAAGGAGAAGCCCCACGTGGAGCAAAGGTACCTAATGGCATCGGGCAGAGCGGCAGAGTCCCGCTGCTCCTGCAGCAGCGAGCTACCCGAGTACACCGACAAACACAAAAAGGACAACCAGTCAGCTGCGGGCTAAAAAAATATGTCCCCATTATGTGCAGCCTCAAAACCGTGTAGCTACACGGGGACCAGGCACGGCCTAACCATATGTGGATCTGCAACACTGAAACGCAACGTCATACATGGGTAACCAACTGCTCTCCATACCAACGACAAGAGTACAGATTTAGGCGTGGCTCTTATTCAAACTCAAAACGGGTAAACGGACCCAACTTAAAGCATTTGCCGCCACTATTGAAAAAAAGAGGAAACCTCAGATGATATTGCAGTGACCAGGGCAGCAAAATGCCCGGAGACTAGGAAAGGAGCGCCAGCCTCAGGCGTGGAGAATGCCTCCCCAGCAGCACGTGCTGCTATAACGTATTAATTTCGGAAAGCAATAAACTTCGACGGCATCGCCCAACTTGAAAGCCATTAGACGGAGGAGTGCGTAAAAATAATCCGAGGGATCGAGACCCTGTTCCCCCGCCTCAGAAGCATTCGTTTTTTCCACAGAAGTTTCTAGAACATTTCCCGGCACCGCCGCTCGGCGTCTACACGCGGTAACGGGAGGCAATCTTGCTGCAGAAGTACACAGTTCGCATTGAATTTAAACGGCACATCACGTGTATTATACATTCGATAAATGTGTCAATACGTCAAATAAGGGACTTAGCACAGCTATAGGACCGCCGCGCGCGTCCACGTGCAGCTACAGCGCAGAGCAACAAAAGGCAGGAACTTGGGCGCGCGCCCCCGCTGCCGCCCCGGATTAAGCTGAATACCGCAGTTATTGCAAAGGCGAGCCGATAACGCCGCCGCGACCCGATAGAACTGAAACGAAGCATGCAAACGACGGAAATCACACATCTCTCACATATCGTCAGCCCAAACTAAAAACGGACCAAGCATTAGAGATTCGGGTCCTGTGAATTTATCTGGATTCAAATTGGGTGAAGAGGTGGATTCCATCAGCCCAACCTCCATTGTGAACGTTACGCATTTAAAGGAGGCACTATTACCCTCCATTAATGGCCACCAACAGATTTTTTCGGAAGCGCCTCTTTTTCCACTCGTTCTAAACGTTTACAATGGCTATAGGGTAAATTCGACGAATGCGGAAAATTACTGCGGATCGACCCCTTCCTTCCCCTCCCAGTGAATCGGTTGAAGGAAATGGCGCCTGCTTGAGTGCAAATGCTTAGCCTTAAATCAAATCGAGGTTTACGGGGAAAACCGGACTAAAATGAACGCATGAATACCCAAAGAACAATCGTATAATTGTATACATTACGTAATCTGTCAACTATAAGGAGCCTATTACCGGCAGAAGACACCATACCGTTACTCCTGCGGAACGCAGCGCAGATAGGTAGGCGGCTAGCGCTAACTAGCAGGCAAAGACTGCGATTTACTGCGGCACCGAATTTAACTTTACGCACCATTGCGCATCCTACAGAATTATTTCATCAGACATCCAGAACATATTACAGTGCATGGTCCCATAAGAAAAAAAATAAATCGTTTTTAATGCAGGGGAAATATCCGCATTACATTTACAGCAATGGTCAGGTTTACGTTCAAATTCTAAGCCATCGAATGCTTTCTGCTTTTTTAGTCACAAATAAAACAGCCGCAAAATCTTACCTCCATAACAATCCTGCCAACGGGACTGCCGCCCGCTTGGATGTCAAAGTATACTTTTGGCTTAGACATGATTCAGGCTAAAAGACTGGCGTAGCACTTGAGAGCTTGGACTTCAACTTCCTTTTTGCTTAAAGCAGAAAAAGAAACGCTTTTCAGGACGTGATTAATATATGGTACAAGGCCCGAAGCCTCTAGGATGCCTTCGTCCAATAAGAATGCAAGGATGTCTGAGTGGCAAACAGCTCATCAAATTAAACACCAGCCTGTTATATGGCACCGAAATATGGTGCGGCAGTCAAAACAAAGATTGACATTCATATTAACCAATCACAAGGGCAATTTCAATCTAGGCTGTCTTTTCTATCCAATGTAAACCGAATAACGTCCGTGCAGCCAGAGGGTGGGTCGGTTCACGTAATGATTCTGCTAAGGATGTAAATGCGGGCTGTTGCGTCCAAGGCATGTTCGCCATTGCTCGACTAAATTTCTAAACATGTCAGCCAATGCTATTCTGAATGTTTCTGTTAAGGCCACAGACTAAGGTCTGCTTATTTGAAAGCAGATTTCCAGACAACTTTGATAATTAGAAGTACAGAATCGTTTTTGGAGTGGCATACATGCATGGTCGCAAAAATGGAGGTTTAATTTAACTTTAATGCCGTCGTATTTTAACGTCTTAACGGAACACATATGATTTATACTAATAGAGATTTCAATCTAGAAATTAAACAAATACGACTAAATAAGCAATCATGCACATTTTATATTTTAGGAGGTGCGATCCTTCATAGCAGTAAATAGCGCTGAAAAAAACTGACCCAGATTACTAAATCCAATACATAACTTGTTAATTACAATGTGTAGGTATGCCATTTAAAGGGTGACATTGTAGGCTCACACCTTCAGGGCTGAGAATTTGAATCTCACCTTCACTCTGTGTGTGCAATCTGCATATTCTAGCGTTGTGCGGCATTCCTCTGGGTTCCCTTTTACAGCCTAAGGGCCAGCGGTCAGGCTAAATGCTATCACTAAATTGCCCGTAGTATCTGAATGCATGCATGTATGTGACCTACAATGGACTGGCATCAGGTCCAGGTGGTACTCCTGTCTTACGAGCTAGGCTGCCTGGGAGAGGCTCCTTTCCAGGCTAAACAGCTGTCAGATGAATGGACCTCATTTACAGGGCAATATTTGGAAGCCACACATTTGCCAACTTTAGCCATATTGCCAGGGTAAGACTTTGGACTGTTGCAGTATGTGTTCATTAGCATTGCAGACCAGTTGAACACAGGCTACCATTGATATTGCACCAATTGTAGAGATCTAAGGTCTTATAAGTATGTTTGTGTGTCTTCAGAAATTTGGGTAGGGACCCAAAGAAAATTCAAACTGAATCATTCTGGTTGCAGGGATATGTTACAGTGTTTCACTCATTGCCAGAAATAGCGTTAGAAAGGCAGACTGTGCACTAACTGGGTAAACGTGGCTTAATTTGAAGAGCATAGAATTTCTGCTCACTTGATTTGGGCAGTAACTAATGTCAGCCTGGAATCAGTTGATCTAGGTTTCCTGTCCATATAGATAACTAACAGGGCATTACAGTGGTTCATGAAAGGCACTGTAGCCATACACCTCTGTGCTTATGGCTTTGATTTCTCTCTGCAGCTGTCTTTGTGTGGGACTCACCTCCTACGGTCCAAATATATGCAGTTGGGTGAATGTTCCTAAATTGTCCATAACATGTGAGGTGTCTGCTGTCTCATTCCCTGTGGCTTCAGGGTAACTCACATAATTGGATAACGTTACCCAAGGCCAGACTTACTGTATGCATGGGCTTACCAAGGCCCTGAGCTGTACTAGCTATTCAAGTCACAAAGCAACATAAAGCACGGAAGTGGACCATGAGTGTTTTGTCAGTAATTTTGCTTATATTAGCGAGAAACTGTAAAACGAGGGCTGAAATCATAAGTGTGACACCAAATGGTCTGCAAGGTTACATTAGTCGCTCAACTATATAGCATACGAGGTCAAATGCAATATTGACACCATCTGATCACAGTTTAAGTCCTTACTGGCATCCAGATACACAGGGTATCTTTATAATAATAGAATCTGTATCACTAACAACAAAAAAACGATGATGATAATCTGGCACTTTAACTCCTGAAACTCACACAAACTTCATGAGGCCGACACACAAGTTCACAGAATAAATCACACAGAGTTTGTGTGTTTCAGGGGTTGACCCCATGGAATTTTCTGCCTAGTGTCCCCATGTCTCCCTACAACTGCGTCTGTCCATCACTGAGGCGTTGCGATACTGATCCCGATGCATTGCTAACGATCCAGTATACTAAAGATGCATTTGAAGCAAGTACTATTGCTATCATACAATTCACTCATATTATGATGCAGTGCGATTCGACACGCTTCCAAATCACGCGAGACTTGCCAAGAGACTTTGCAGAGAATTGGCCAATAACAGCAGTGGACAACTTTGATAGGGGGAATTAATCTAAATATAAAATTTTTGGTAAAAAGTATAGGTCATATTTCTAAATAATAAAGGCATAGGGCTTCTGCTAATACTTAAGTATTTATATAACCCTGGTCGGGTGCTGCTTCCTTCTCCATAACTCCAGTGGACAGGGAAGGTCAGGTCCAGGACCCTGCCGTCGTGCACTCTGCACTGCGTTTTGGTATGCTGGTGATGTCATGTGGCGTGCGGAGGGCGGTGTTGGCCCACGTGAACTTTAGCAGCAGCGTTTGCAGTGACACTGATTTCTGGTGCTCTGACCTGGTGGGGAGTGCAATATGGTAAGAAAGGTGGGTGACGGTGAATACAGTCTGGAGGTGAATATGACTTAAACAACAAAATAAAATTAAAGACTCACTTGTAGGCCTATATCCTAAAATGCGCTTTTACTCAAAGAAAAAATAAATTAAAAATAGTTTACACTTTAAACTTTTCAATATAGATGAAATATGGGCAGATGCAACAAAATTATAACTAGTAATGTTTAACCAGTTATTCGCTTAGTTAACTTACCCATACCTATAAGGAAGACCGCTAAACATACTACGTTTTATCTAAATATTTTAAATGAACCAAATGATCCATCCGGCTCATTACCAAACATGGTTCAGCATTTAAACAAACAGATGGCTCGAATGTATTCTCCTAAAAGACGAGCCAGGAGTCGTATCTTACTTTCACAAGAGCTTGCTTTTGCACGCGACAGCTTACAAATGCAAGCAGGTACGCAATGAAAGACGTTCTCTTGGGGAGTGGAAGCATAATGAACCCTGAAACCATTAATAAAATCGGTTGCTCACCAAATAAATAATACGAAATCAATGAAGCAAAATTAAATAGCTAGTTATTCTACCTTAATAAATCGGATTTTGCCGATGCAAATATGTTAAAAACGACGCACCCCGAGTTCCTCTCAAATCGTATCCGGCGCACTTTTTAATCGGGCCAGTCGCTTAGTGAACTTTTATGCCGCTGCACCGATTGAAGTCGGTGAGAAAAGTCTGCGTTAAGGCGGCATTTACACACGTTTGGTGTTTCGTCATTGAAAGCTTTACAGTACAGGTGCACTACCTTTCATATTTGACATTAGGACAAATGATTTAAAAATATATATTTTACGTATGAATATGTTTGCAGATTTACGTTTAACGTATACGTGTTGCCTTCGATCCTTATCTGGACAAAATGGTTTTTTAAATATGAATGCTAGCCGATGTTGCACATTAGAAATCGTCACCCTAAAAAGAAACACAAAGGAGCACATGCGAAATGGAGGTTGCACGTGTTCTGCGGCATACCAGGAAATGCAGACGTACCGAATAACAGACTTTATGCCGAGTTCAGCTGTTGCCGTCATTCTGCACTTAAAGCTCGCGGTAGAACGTCGATACATCCCTCCTGAACTTTTGCATGAAAAGCAGCATTTGATTCACTCAATGAAATTTCGTCTTTTGTGTACAGCCATCTGCATAGTCTGTAATAAGGTATATCATGTTTTTCTCGGAATGGAGTTCACCATCACAATACGTCAGCTAATTTTTTAAACAAAACGCCTTTAGTATTCTTATGAAGGAGATAAAGGGAATTTGTCAGTCGGATTTAAATGATTCCATCTTTTTGAAACTGTTCGCGCATTAAAAAGATGTAAACTAATCAGATTGATGCACCACAAAAAAATCATAGTTGAAGTCGTTGAATCTGTATTTACAGGCAGGAAGGGATTTAAAAAGTGCATTTCAGCATCCAGAAATCCCGCATTTCATTGGTTTCAACGGTTACAAGGAAAAGTGTAAAACAGCGCGAAACGAATAATATACACGAATACAGGATTGAATTTCCCTTCACACACTAAATACCCCTCCCTTAAAACAAACAGCACACTATTTTTAACCCTCCCGGGAAAAACGTCGAATGACGTCATGAATGTCATACAAGGTAATAAGACAGTAGTTTGAAATGCCAGTACTTATTGATGTATTGCACTTACAGTGATGATTAGTATATCACATTACTCTGGAAGCACAAGGGATTTTTATTTATTCTGGGGGTCGCTACAGAAGCATGGCAGCTGTTCCACGTTAAAAAAAAAGTAACGCACATGCATCAACCGAACTGCAGCCATTTCCCCAGCCACTCTCCACATTACCCACAATGTCCACTATCTATTCAACCTATGATACACTTCCAAGTGTGATGTTTAGCGATACAAAATTCATGGGCAGTACGCCAATAAATAAGGCAATTTAAAGTGCAGTGACTTTTTATAGTGAATTTGAGTAAGACTGCCTCATCGTTCGTATTACTTACATGGCGTGGGATGGCAACCGCAGAGATTCGACCGTTTTATTCAGATGTTATTGCAAAACGAGAGGAATCACAGTAATACTATTCTTCCCGGACAGTCTACCTCTAGCACCCTGGAAACGTTTGTCACCTTTATCGTTAAAATAAAACGAGGATCAGTCGTAAGCTAGTGGGTAAAACCAACACATCTATGGTATTCACAGTGACAGGATTTTATGAATGATTTACAGTAATCTTACCACCAACATATTGCGAGAGTGATCGGAGGAGGGAGATTATTCAAACATAGACCATCCCACTCCAAGCAAATATTTCTCTCACAGTTAAATATATACTAAATTGGAGAGAATGCTGAAGACAAATATCAGCTAACACATAAAAGTACACTATCTCGTCTTATTAAAACTCTCCATATATTATTAAATTTGAATTACATATATTATAACGGTCTTTATCTCTTTGTAAATTACCCTTGACAGAAGTCTGACACTGAAGGAACAAAAAAGGTTAGAAAATCTCCTTCTGAATGTTTATGTATTCTTTCCCCCAACTGCATATGGGGCTGTGTAATCCTGAACCAAACCTGAATTCACAAACACGTGAGCAGCCAGAAGGGAGGGAACAGAGTTTATAGCTTAGAAATATAAAACCATAAAATCTGTTACATAGTTCAAATGCCATCAAACAAAGCCAAACATCACTTTAATGGATTCTTCAATGCCTCCAAGGCCGGCCACCATTTCCAGTTTAAGGCGATGGGGAGTGGGGGTTGATGATGGTTTAAAAGAAGCCCCCCCCCCCACGTCCATTGGGCCATGGAGCTCTCAGGACACAAAGAGGCCGTGATCCGTATTTCAGGGGGACACGCTGGAGCTTCAGTTATTCTCAAACAGAGAGAGCAAGTCGTCGTTGTTGTTACTGGGTAGGTCGGGGGGGCCAAGGTAAGACAGGAGCTCATCTGGGTTTGTCAGTTCTGGAAGCAGCTGGGGAAGACAGCGAGAACATTTGGGTTAGTGGCAGAAAGCCACAGATGGGAGTATACTGTGACAACAGAAGGTTGGCTGTTCCTATTCCAGCTGGGGTCAGGTTAGCGTACCTCAGGGTCGAATACATATGGATTTAATACGAAGATTCTGCCCTGACATGACAACATCAGTTTGGATAAAAGTGTGTTTCACAGTTAAAAAAAAACTCGATACAGAATTACATGCCAAGGCTGTGCAATGCATTAGTAGATAGAAGTACAGCACACAGTATTGGAGCATACAGCGGTAATACAGCACTAGCCAGCCTTAAACAGACAAGGCAATCAGCAGGAGTATGGAGGGAGCCGACAGCCAAGCAATGAGTGAGGTACCACACCCCCATTAAACTAATGCTTCATATGCCTGAGGACAATGCAAACTCTCAGATCACAAGTGATTAGTTATGTAAATGCTACATTAATCCGCGAGGATCCAAAATAACGGCATGACATCTATATGAGCAAATGTAAAAAACACAAGACGGCAACAAAATCAAGCCAAACACATTTCCTCACATCCAGAGACGACTCAGGAACGTCAGTAGGGCCCCCAAGGCCAAATGAGCCTTCTGTGTGCAGCCGGGAATTCTGGGAAGAACCACGAGGCGGCACCGGGGCTCCGGAACCTCCAAGGTGCGAGTTGCCATGGAGACCCGGGTGCTGTGGCTGTTGCTGGGGAAGGGGATTGTGGGAAGCCTCCATGCGACCAGAATGGGACACCTTTGGCGCAGGGGGGCAGGACACGAGGCATTAATGGCTGAATCCAGAACAGAGTGATTGCTTTACATTTTAGATTATAATAATTCATAAGTGAAAATAAGAAAAATATACATTTAAGGTATTTTCAAAAACATTGTCAGCATAGACTTTGTTTACACGCCAAAATGTTAACTCAAGTCTGGGAGTTGTTGCCGTCTGACATTCTCCTGACACAGGCTGGCACATGCTCCCTTTGATTTGCGGCCATGCCGACACACCAGTGACACGCGGCGTTCGGCTACGGCAGGCGTACCTGTGTGGGCATGGGGTGCCCCTTGTCAGGAGTGAGAAGCCCGCTGGGCGGGTCAGCCTGGTACGGGGCGGGGGGCGGCCCGGAAGCGAACTCACCAATGCTGGGGGCGGTGGGGGCATTGGGGAAATCTGTGAATTCAGGCTGGCTCGTATAACCAGGTCCTGAAGAGAGGACAAAAGGTACACGCCCCAAAGTTAACTCCATCTTTTGTTCCTTTTTTCAAAAGCCTCGTAAAGCCTATAAAGCCTCTGCGAAAAAGATTTAAAAATACAGAACTGTATACAGTTAAAACACGCCTACTTAACATAAAACGGTTGAGAATGACTACAGTATGCAGAACATTGTCCAAGAAGTGTCTACAAAACATTCTGCAAACCCTGGCTGGTGTAGTCAGGTGTGCTGCTGCTGCCACCTGGTGGCAGAGATGGGTACGGCGAAGGGGCAGGCCCAAGTGACGCAATCATCTCCATAACGCTGGGCAGGATCATGTGACTGGGGCTCAGCGTACGGCAGCGCTTCAGCGCCGGAGCATCCGGCTCCTCCTTGAGGTGCAGGTCGGGTTTTATCGGTACCGGCTTCCAGCTGCATACTGGGTCGATGGTGATCTCCTCGTACTCGGAGCTGGAGCGGGGCAAAGGAGAAGGACCAATAAAAATGGGCGAAAAGAGCAGCGAGAGGGAGAGCTAACCGGAAGTCAGAACAGTAATGCAGGAATGCTGGGAAAAACGGCATCAAGAGCACACATGAAAAAGCGCTTACTTCTGAATGTAGACAAGGATTCCCAGTATGTACTGGTCCACTTCCAAACCCTCCAGAAGAGCCGTTTTACTGTGAAATACAGAAATAGGCAGTCAAGCCCAAATTCAGTGAATTCTACGTTAAACGGAGTGAAAATGGAAGCAGGGTTCACGTACTTGCAGACGGGACAGCGCCAGGTCCCCCTCTCGCAGTTGAGCTGCAGGTAGGACTCTAGGTCGAAGCACTGCAAGGGGACAAGGGGCAAGCCTGTCAGCTTCAATAAAGGCTTCCTGGTCATGTGATTAAACTGAATAAAGTGTCACTGCATGTCCTCTGTGTACCTGAATGTGGCGGCAGTCATGACCTCGCGCCGGGAGCTGGATGCGGCGGAATGTGATGGGGCACTTGAGGGACACCCTGATGGCGGTCTGCTCCACTCCGTCCTCCCCGTTGAGCCCAGGGGTCCCCGGTATGGTGCCGCTGCTGAAGTTCTTCTTTACTGTAGGTTCAGGAAGGGAGTGTGTAGGAGGAGAGCTTGGATGTCAGACGGCCCGGGTGAATTGGCCCTTAGGGGTCCAAAGTCAGCACTCCGACGCCACGCATTGGCGCGGAGCCCGTCAGCATCAACACTACCAAAACAATCCAACCTCCGGGAAAGATTATAAACCAGCACGAGGTCACAACCCAGTATGCATGTGCCTAGTTCTCCATCGCTAGAACTGACTAGCGGCCAACCAAAACCTTTCACAGAGTGTCAAGACAGTGAGGTGGCAGCACATTACACAGGAGGAGGGGGAAGTTTTGCTAGCCCACAGAAAGGGCCTCGTAAACAGCCAGGGCTTGACAGCAGTCGGTTTTCAGCAAATCCTCACCCGGCACCATACCTGACACCAAGGCCCAAGCGGAAGCCGGGGGTCACACGACTACATTATACCTCTCTGTAGCTTCCTCTCTCAGACTGGTCAAGTTAGCAAGCAGCAAGGCAGTTAGGGTCACGAACCCATAGCCTAAAGCGGGGCTCTGCAAATCTGGACCTCAATTCCAAATAGAAGGCCTTGTTTTCGGTTCTCCCTAGTCAGCTTAATAGTTACTGATTCTGATTGGCTACATAGGCTTCACATCTGACTCACAGGTAAAGGAAGGCTGGAAAATCAGCAGGGCTCGGACCTTGAGGATCATGCTCTGAGTAGCCCTGACTTAAAAGTTACATGTTCAAACCCAGGAAACTGTGCTGATGAACCCCTGAGCAAAGGAATAAAAGTTTGAGACAACTAAACAAAGAACTAATAAAAATAATAATAATCCCTAGGTAGGTTCCTCAGCATTCGAGGCAGGATCTCTCTCCTCAGGTGCATTAGGTGGGTCTATACCCAGCGAGGCCAAACCGTGTGTGTGTGTGTATATGTGTGTGTGTGTGCGCATGTATATATTACATTGTGGGGACCAAACGGCCCGGGGTGGGGGGGGGGTGCAACTCACTCTTGGTGACGCAATGCTCTGCGGGAAGTAGGCGCTTCTTCATGAGACCCTGCAGCACTGAGCGAACGGTGGGTCTGTGCACCAGCTGCAGCACGAAGAGGTGAGACTGGGGAAGGACGGGGGGGGCGTTATCATCCAAAGATCACCAAGGAAACCTGTCATGTGTCAGGCTACAAACGGGGGCCAGTGATACCCCAACCCGCAGTACTCATATAATGATATATCAGTTTGACTAAAATGGTAACATTAAGGTCAAATTTCTATGTCTGATATTCCAGAGGAGAGAGACACACGTTCGTTCACTCCCTCCTGCCACAATGAAAGAATAAACAGGGGAGACTAACGCAGCAGCAGGCGGTGACGGTGATCTGGATGGTGTTCCGTCCCGGCTGGCACACGTGCTTCAGGTACAGGGGCTTGTGGGACGTCTTGTTGTCGCCCCTCTCGATGGTGAGGGGCGT
>JAODJW010000040.1:15759103-15777158 GCA_026777045.1 Hyperopisus bebe
TCAGAACAAGGATTCGCCGTCGCCTTGGATGTGAAACAGAGCAGACAAGAGGCTCCCCAAGCCTACTACAATCGCCTACTTATGCGAGTGTCCACTGCCTAAGGAAGTCACTTCGAATGCAGCCATAATGCTTTTACCCATACGAAGCTTTGATCGATGGCAGAGAGGAGTGAAAACTGCTCGCACATTTCGACAAACAGCCCTCAATCACTTTTATAGAGAAAGAAGTTACACGACGTTTCATCCTAAAATGCATTCTCGATTTGTCAAATTCGTTCACATCGGTACAAATTCAACACCAGTGTGACTTTTAACAAGCATTTATTAGAATAAGTACGTTTTAATTTTTATAAATCGTATGCATATAAAACTAAGCATTCGATTTCTACATATGCCGAAAAGTATTAATTCGCGGAATGTCAGTATATCGATACAAACTATCCACACATATTGCAGTAACTCGGGATTGCAGTTTCACGCATCCTGTAGAGCTGTCCTCCTGGTACCTGAAAGACTTCAGGGGGAAAGAAAGCGGTAAAACTGGCAATGATCTTATTTCGATAAAACATGCAAAGATAGCATAAAATAAACACTCTCACGCCAAGAATTATTCCTTAAAATGAGGAATGTAAGCGCTTTAATTTTGTTTTGGAGGATTTGCGCGAACTGTATCTGAGTGCATGGTCTTTGCTTGAGCATGCACGACATTCCGATGACGTAATTGCAGCAGATTGCAGCGAGGACAAAAAAAAATCACGACGATCCAGGCAAAGGAGTAACCAGGACAAGTTATTAGGACACACTTCCATATGGCAATCCAATAATAATAAAATATTAGTAATATAAAACAACTGCTAAGGATTTTCACACATATAGTTAAATTTGAATGACTAATATGGGTGCATAGAAATGTAATATATTGCATATATTTTTAAAATGTTGCCGTCAACTCCTTAATTAGGCGTCATGAAACGCCTAATTTATGCAGTATTGTAATTGAGTGCTGCCTGGAAACGAAAACCATGCGAATACTTCAGCTGTAAAAAAAATAACCGTGCTAAAATCAAATTATTTGATAACCATTTCGGCAAAACAAAGCAGACAAAAATATCATCGGGAGGAGTCATAGCGAATTTCACTACATAAACTGTCAATTTCGACACATGACTGCCACTTAGCGGCCAAAGTATACATTAGGTAAATTGTGTCCTTTCTACAAACTTGGATGTCTCCTCCTTTTAACGTGTTTGAACTTCAATAAAGCGTCGACTGCCAAAACTATTTCACCACAAGGTAAGAAATAGATTAAACCAGTATAGCTTAAAGCAGTATTTCTTGTCAGTAGTTTCAAATGTTTCCGATATCGCGACTTCTATGTATTGGTACTAGCCTACTACAAAGCTTTCCAAAGTAGATTAGCAAAACTTGCGATTATTTAACAATAATCCTTTCCCAAATATTTGAGACAAGCTAAATAATACGTAATGCATTATCTGGAAATTATTTCAACCCGTTAAAATACAATGGGATAACTGAAGCTTCGGAAATCGCCGCCTAAGCAGTTCTGATGAAAGCAAAGCTGCCTCATTCTCTTTCAGCTGCGTGCTGGGGTGAAATACGAAGGGAGAGGGTCACACCCCCTCACCCCAAATGGTGATAAAAATGCTCGGATCGAAACGACTCGTTGGGTCGGGAAGTTGAAAAACGCGAAACACTCCCGATGCATTTCTCTCGACAAACTTTTGCATAAAATCTCCGAAAACATCCCAGATACATCATTTAACGTGGTATCCCAATAGCTTCAAAAGCTTGATCGTTTTATTCCCCCCCCCAGTATTAGATGTTCAGACATTTGTCGCATGGGAGACTCAAATCGCAGCATCGAATAAGCATCAGAAAATGAGGAATAGCACAATTATGAGAAGACAATGTTTTATTGAACGAAGCAAAGTACAATGAAATAAAATTTTAATGGATTATGTGGAAAATAAATAAGATGGTGGTTTTGTCCCGTGAAGATCCAGAGTGTGTATTTTTGTAGTTCTTTGCCATGGAAACATTTCCATTACATAGGAAAATTGATTTTCCTACTTCCACAAATACCCTTAATTTAGGTAAAATTACAGTTTTTGGCACAGCGGTAGGGGGACAGAGAGGGGTTAGTAAAAAGGGAGAGGAGGGGAAGGGAGCGGAACCTTAATGCGCCAAAATCACTGCCGTGAGGGAGGCTGAGGAAGTAGACAGCAGGGGGCGCTGAGGAGTGCTGCTGAGCCGCTTACCCTTGGGAGTGACGCTCAGTTTCACTCCCAGTGAGCTCCTGCCCCACTGATGTCATCCCCATTCCCTGTATTCACAATGTACAACCTCTCATGGACATATTTATATACAGCTACAAATGCAAATCATACAAGTTAGTTTTTTGAGCCATTCCATATCCTTGGTATTTCAGCCTCTCTCAATAGCAACAGAGTATGAGGGAAAAAAATGTGCACAGCAGCTTCTGTTTTGGAACCAGAATTCAAATACAAAGCCTTGTTTTTTGACAGCTCCTTGCTACCAGGCAAACCGGGACCAGGAAAAACAAGAATGTCATCCAATTAAGGAAAGCCATAAACCTCGAGAAATAAAAAAATAAAGCGAAAACAAGTGAAACCAGGCATGTGGAAGCTGGCGGGCCGACAGCGCGATGCAGGAGTGCAACAGCAGCAGCTGCACGGCCTCCGTGAGACCAGCTGGGCCCATGAGGTGACACGGCTGGAAGGCCTGGGCTATAGCACTGCAAGGCAGCGATCAGGAGGATCAAAGCTTTCAAGATGCCTGCCGTGCTGCTGCTGAAAGAACAGAACTCAATTTTGTGCCGAGCTTGTACTTCCCGCTAACAGACGACAGGGCGGCGCAGATACAGCAGGCGGCCGCTGGTCACGTGACCGGTCCCATGCACCCCCGACACGGTTACTAGCTGAAACATTGGCTACGGCACCCAGTCTGAGCGATGAGAGCAAAACAGAGAAGTGGTGAAAACAGCAGGAGGCGGCGCTAAGCATCCATGGAGGACAGCATGGTCACTGTCAGAGTGCTTCTAAGGGAGACAGCGAGGTGGGCGGAGCGAGGTGGGGGGGGGGGGCATTGCCAGTATGAGCAGATGGGACGGATGTGGGGCGATGTTGAGGAGAAGGCTTCCCTGCAGCCAGGGACAGCGCAGGCAGGGCAGGGGGGCTAGACCTGGTCCTTGAAGGCATCCAGGTTGAAGGCAGTGTCCAGGAAGCGAGCCAGCTCCAGCAGGTGGGCCTTCTTGTTGCCGGTGGCAGGAGCAGCTGCAGGGTCACGGCCGGCATACCTGCGGACATGGAGAGACATGCACGCCCGCATGCAGACACGGGGATGAAACGTACAACGCAAAGGCATTCAGGTGCATGGGTCATGGAGTGCGGCACGAACGAGCTGACAGTACTACCACACGGCCTGAACGCTGCCGCAAAGAAGCTACCGTTAGGAAATGGGACAAAGCTAAGCTGGAAACAAGTTTAGATACAGGGCTCCACTCGACGTTTACCAGACTGGTCGGGTGCGGTTGATGGTGGTGCGCATACGGGGCTTCACGTAATCATAGTAGCCCTGGTTCTTGTGCTCCTCCTGGCACCACACTAGGTCTGCATCCGGGTACTTCTCTGTCTCCGCTTTCACCAGGTCAAAGGGGAACGGGGACAGCTGCAGAGATAGGACACGGCCACCATATCAGAACGGGGCACTGAGATGGGCCTCGGGCTGATGTGGTTAAACCACGTCATTCGTGTTACAGGAGACAACCTGCTCGATGCGAGCAATGGCCACCGTGTCCTCCAAGTCTCGGGCCTTGCGCTCCCTGGTCAGCTCGTAGTACACCTTCCCCGTGCAGAAGATGAGCCTCTTCACGTTGCCGGGCTTCTGAGCGGCGGGGCCCTCCTCCGGGATCAGGCGCGAAAAGTGAGTGCCTGCACAAAACAGCCACAGCGTGTTGCCAGAGGCGCCATGAAAATGACCTCAATCACAATGAATGGAACTGATACCAAACCTGACTAAGGGCATCGGTAAGCAACACCCCCTCTCACCTGGTAACATGTCATCAAAACTGGATTTAGCCTCAGGGTGACGCAGGAGAGACTTGGGAGTGAAAATGATGAGCTAGAGGAGACACAATCTGTCAAGGAGTGCAAGGAAAAGCAGCCCACACCATCAGGGGTACCGTTCCGTTTCAGGTTTGGGGTTTCACCTGACCCCACAGACTCACTGGTTTCCTGAACGGCTGCAGGATTTGCCTCCTCAGCACATGGAAGTAGCTGGCTGGGTTGGAGCAGTTCACCACTATCCAGTTGCAGTCGTACAGTTGGCGCACGGCAAAGTCCTCTGTGATTTTCTGTGGGGACAGGACAAGCAGCGAGCCATCACTTCCCAAAAGGCCTCTATATCGTGAAGGCCCCTCCCCCCACCCTACCCGCTGTGTGAGAACCCTACCGGGAAGACATCCGGGTCATCATTGCACATCTGCAGGAACCTCTCCGGACGAGCTGAGGAGTGCTCCGGGCCCTGGGGGGGGGAAGGAAGATCATTGAGTTGTGGTTCCCATCAGCTAGAGCTAACGGAGCTGTCCCTTACATAGCACCCCCAACTTTTTTTGCACTCAGGCAGTTCTAGGGAACAGAAATTAGAATCGATGGGGCAGAACAGGTGACTGACGAAGCAGGGAAGCGAAGGGGAGCAGGACTGAGAGACAGCACAGCAGATAAGGAACCCGGGTGTGAGCAGAACATGATGCTCTGTTAATCTGTCACTGCTGTCCTCCTCAGCAAGGTGCCGAACTTCAGAAACTCTGTAAAATGGACACAGTGTTATCCCCAGATAGCCGGTTCTGCTGGCAGCGAACGGGGAGGGAGGTGGAGGGTACAGGAGCAGTCACTAGGCACGAGGGGCCGGGGGGAGGGTCTGTAAGTTTTAAAGTGGTAATAAAATGGAACTGAAATTTCTATAGTGCCCCATTCACATAACTTTGAAGAGGTCGACGCCTTTAAACAACAGCAAGTCTTTAAAGCACTAGGGAGAGCCTGGCGTAATCTGCAGAGATCACTGGCTTAGAGGCACTACAGAGCGGTAATGAAGTGCGGCCTCACCATGCCCTCCATGCCATGGGGCAGCAGCAGTACGATGCCGTTCTGACGGACCCACTTGGCCTGGCCGGGGCTGATAAACTGGTCAATGATGCACTGAGCCGTGTTGTGGAAGTCTCCGAACTGGGCCTCCCACAGGACCAGTGCGTTGGGGCTGGCCATGGCGAAACCCAACTCAAAGCCTGAGGAGACAGGGGTGCAAGGCAGGGGGTCAACCGCGAGGAGGGGCAAAGGGAGGGAGTGGGGAGAAAAGACCGTAATGGGGGGAGGGAGGACTGACCCAGTACGCCGTACTCAGACAGGGAGCTGTTGCACACGGTGTAGGGGGCCTGGTTGGGGGACACGTGGTTCATGGGTATGCAGGTCCTCTTGTCCACATTCTGATCATGCAGCACATGGTGACGGTGGCTGCCGGGGACAAAAAACACAAACATTCCATTAGGAAATCACCACGGATAGGGGACATTTAGTAATCAGTATGGTTTTCAGTGGTGAACAATGACAAAGGGAGTCTGAGGAGGAGTGACCCACCTGAAGGTGCCCCTCTCCACATCCTGACCACTGAGGCGGACGTGGATGCCCTCCTTGAGCAGCGACCCAAAGGCCATGTACTCCCCGAGGGCCCAGTCCACCATGCGGTTCTTTATCATCTCCCCTCTGCTCTTAAGGATGCGGGTCAGCCCTGCGGGCATATACAGGGGTGTATGATGAGCGAGCTGAAAACACGACCCAAACCAAAACGAATCCACCAAGTTATAGGCAGTTCTGCCCACATTAAGGGAGCACAAATATCATTCTTTTCTTTCATGTTAATTATCATTAAGTGATGAGTCAAGCTGCGTGTGAACGCCTGTCCTCAGAAGGCAATAAGGTTTTCAAAGGGCTAAACGGTGCAGAGTGTTTGTCTGCCTACCCCCATGGATGGTGAAGTCCTCCACTGGCACGGAAGACGCCACCTGCCCAATGTGGCAGAGCTCCTCCTCGCTGAGCCCGGTGGATGGGCAGCTCATGCTCTTGGGCTGGCCATCCAGGGTGAAAAAACCTGCAGGACAGAAGAGGTGAGGCTCCATCCTCCATTTCCCGAACGCCGTCATAAGGAGACCCATACGGTGCCCAGGCCTGGCACTGCTCACCTGTCTAACAAGCCCGAGTTCTACTCACTGCACCGATACTGAACACAAACTCAGAGAGAGCCCGACCCGATCAAATGCTGTAACGCGTCATTAATGTGTACGGTGCCCATAGGTGTGATAAGCAGTCTGTCTCTTTAAGGCACTTCATTTGTTTAGGTTAGAGAGAGAAATCGATATGCAACAAATGCTTTCTACAGCCAAGTTTTTGGCTAAAAACACGCATCTATGCCTAAAGGAGACATCCTGCAGAAAGGAGAATGTCTAGCACTGACAGGCATGACCATCGCGCACTCACCGGGCCAGGGGGAGTCAAGCCAGTGCTTGATGTGGAGGATCTTCTCGTCTTTAGAGCGCGTGTACGCTTCCTCGCAGATCTTGTCATATTTGGAGATCTCCTCCTGCAGGAGAGCCAAGCGCAGAGGAGATGAGCCACCAGGTACGTATGAGTGCAAGACAGATTGGGGTTGGTATGGCGTGATAGCGAGCCCCCCCCACCTCGTACTCCTGCCGGGTGACGGCACCATCGGCGATCAGTTTCTCCGCGTACTTCTGCAGGACGCCTTTTTGCTTCTTGATCTGCTTGTACATGAGGGGCTGCGTGAACATGGGCTCATCCATCTCGTTGTGGCCATTCCTGCGGTAGCACACCTGGGGACACAGGCGTCGTGGGTTCAGTATCCCTCCTCAAGCATCGAGCAAGACATGGAAGCAACTTGCCCATCAGACCCCACTGTCACACGAAGTCCACCATCTTTAGCAAATTCTCCCCATCTTTGAGAACATGCCCCTCGGGACATGGGAACCAATCAGGCTCCAAGCTGTGGAGGGCAGAACCTACCAGATCCACGACCACGTCCTTGTGGAAGGTGGCCCTCCACTCGGCAGCCACATTGCACACATACATCACAGCCTCCGGGTCATCCGCGTTGACGTGGAAGATGGGGGCGTTGACCACCCGTGCCACATCGGTGGGGTAGGGGGAGGACCGGGCCATACGGGGGTCTGTCGTAAATCCGATCTGACAGGGAAGAAAGCAGAAGCGTATGCGCCAAAATGAACAAATATATGAAAAATACCTGTCAGGATGCCATCTTTCCAACAAGTCAATTGGCCAATTTCCTGCTCTGGTCAAACCCTGTTGCTTTTCCACTGCCACCAAGACCGAAGCCACAACTCGAACCGTCATTGTAAATTATGCGGGCCGCACCCCTGCTAACACAGCCTCGCGTGACCTGTTCGTCTCACAATTTTACAGCAAACCACGTCGTCTGTATTTGCAGCAAACTACAGGGGTCGCTTAATTGTTTTTGAGAGAACAGGTGATTCTGCTGACTTGTTATTTTAAATATTCACTCTGGTCGTTCACTTCCAGTTTTTGGATCAATACTATTAACTAAGTACCCCATAACAGAAATATTCCACAACATGTCATTTCTGTATATTTATAGTAGACCCATGAACACGCACTCGGCAGGTGTTATGCAGAACTTTTATTAAACAGAGAGAGAACACAAAGAACCTGAAATCACAATATCTGGTTTAATATCCCACTCTGGGCTGGTGGAAATTGCTCACAAGCAGTCTCTAAAATGAACCTGTTCATATCACTGGGATTACTGTTGTGAAACAAACTGGCACAAATTGGGCGCCATCGTAAAATATGCCATAACGTGTTCTGCTGTGCATGCGCAGATGTGCAGGGTGCGAATTGGGCATGGAGAGTCCGACATTTCACAAAGCAATCTGTAAACTTCGGTGAGCCAAAGTTGGCACTTCAGGATGTAACATGACAAATATATTCAACCACTTTAAAAGGAAGAAACTTAAATATTTTAAATAAAGTTTAACTCAGGATTTAATTGCCATTTCGAAAACACTAGTGCAATATTGTGTTTTAAATGGTGCTAACAGATAAGTCCTTAGGCTTGTTTGAATCTGGATATTCTTGACAGTACTTTTCAAAACTGGCAACGAAGATTGCAATTCTGATCGTGTGCAATAAAGATCACGACATGGACTTTTTGGGAAGATCCCAATGTACTGATACAATGTATTGATTGTTCAGCTGTTGTATAGTACTTTTGTACTATACAACAGCTGAACAAATGGATTCAGAATGCAAATTTATGGAAGCTAATGCTAATTCTGCTAGTGTTTGACGCGGACATAACAGATTATTACAGACATGCTAGCAGAAATTAGCACATAGTAACTCATGATGTACACTGCATGAACAGTAAAGTGTCGCTTCGGTTTTACATCACTGTTGCTCTCCAAACCCGACAACACTTCAACCGAGCAGTGGAAAACCGAAGCGAGCTGGAACTGTGCTGGAACTAGTCTCTCTTCACAGTATGAGTAGGGTACGGCTTGGTTCCTGTATGCCAGTGGAAAAGCACCACACAAGTGACTGAGAAGTAGAAACATCTGGAAGAAAGCTGAAATGTGAAGTGGTAGACCACGCGAACAGAAATGGACTTGGTCACTCAACATCAATGCCAACTGGAAGGCAGCATATTCCACCAGCAATGTTCCAGCATTCATTGGGAAATCTTCCCAGAAGAGCACAGGGAATTATAACACAGCAAGGCCCAACTCCATATCAATCCCCTTGGTTTTGGAATGGCGGTCAAGCTGGTGTCCACGTACTATCGGCCATACAGTGCCATCTGGACACATGCCCTGAGTGTCAGGCTGTGCTGACCTGGTTGTTGACGACGACATGCACCGTGCCGTGAGTGGTGTAGGATGGCAGGTCGCTCAGATGGAACGTCTCGTACACGATGCCCTGGCCAGCGAAGGCAGCGTCGCCGTGCAGCAAGATGGACATCACCTGGAAGACAGGCATCCATGTTGTGGGATCAGCTCTCTCACACAGATGGGAGACATGCGCAGATGCCTACACAGGTATATGGACCATACAGGGGAGGCATGGCCAGTCCGTACCCTGTTACCCTCAGTATCCCCGCAGTAGAACTGCTCAGCTTTGGTCTTCCCTTGCACCACAGGATCCGCAGCCTCTAGGTGGGAGGGGTTGGCCACAAGAGACAATGTGATGTTGCGATCCGTGACTCGGTTGATTCGCCGGTGGTACATCCCCAAGTGGTACTTCACATCACCAGACCCCTGAAGCAAGGCAGGGAGAGAGAAAGAGAGGCATGGATAAACATGTCCTACATCAAAGGAAATACACCCTGACTAGGGAGGAGCCAAACAAGCTTTAGAGCCCTTCTGCTGAAGCCAAACCCAACACGGCATTAAGAAAAAGGACACAAAACCACCGAGTAACGAAACAGACCTCATCTGCTGCCTCCAGCTTGGAGTCGAACTGGCAGAAGATCTGCTCCAGCTCCTTGCGGATCACGTTGGCCAAGACATTGAGGCGACCTCTAGTCCCGGTCAAAAGAATGAAGCAGCCGGTCAGCCTCAGCAGTCGATAAGCACCCACCAGCACCCTGTGTCTAGGAGTCACTCGTCTTTAACCCCGAAGCAGGTGTATAGACGTGGAGTGGGGCTGTTACTGCGGCCATTCTCCGTACCTGTGGGGCATGCCCATGATGACATACTCCACGCCTTTCTCACTGGATCTGTCGATAATGGTCTTGAGGGCAGGTATCAGAGACTCGCAACCCTCCAGGCCAAATCGCTTCTCAGACGACCACTTCCTCTGCAGGAACTCCTCAAACCTGCAGCACATCACATAGATGCGCATGTCAGTAAGCACTTTTGGTCCCTTGAATCATGGGAGAACTATTGCATACAGCAAAAGCTCAGCACAACGACCCCTTAGGGAGCCCATTGCAATTGCACGCTTTGGAGAGCAGAACGAAGGGGAGGTGAATGAATGAATGAATGACAGTTGCATTTATATAGCACTTTTCAAGACACCCAAAAGCACTTTACAGAAGCAACAGGGAGCCACTTCAACCACCACCAGTGTGGCCCCCACCTGGATGATGCGACAGCAGCCATTTTGCCTCAGTGTCCTCAACACACAGCAGCTAAGGTGGTGAAGGGGCAGGAGAGAATTCACCAACTTGACATAGAGGATGATTAGGTGGTCAGGTCTGATAGGGCCACAGTGGGCAATTTTAGCAAGGACATTGGGGCACCATCTCTGTTCTTTTGAAAGATGCCCAGCAATCTTCTACCACCTCAGGTTTTACGTCTCATTCGAAGGACGGCACCATTTTTACAGTACAGTGTCCCCATTACTGCAGTGGGACACTGGGATCCACACAGACCACAGGATGGACGAACCTGCTGGCCACACCAACACCTCTTCCAGCAGCAACCCAGCTTCCCTAGTTGGTCTCCCATCCAAGTACTGGCCAGGTCCAAACCTCATTAAGCTTCAAGTGGATTGCAGGTGCTGTGGCTGCTTACAACTGCTGAGGTCACCAACCTGGTAGAGCGGACCATGCGAGCCAGCAGCGTTCTCTTCTCCTCCAACGTGAACTGCATCACCCCGGGTTTCTCGAACTTCTGTCTGATCCACTGGCACTGGTCCAGGTCGTTGATGAACATGAACTCTACCCCAATGTGCTGGCAGTATGCCATCTGTAGAAACAGAAAACCCTTGGTGAAGATGCCCTTCTGTTTAGATGAACCACCGTCATGCCTTCATACTTAAGGGTCAATGGTGATAGACAAACACAGGTCTTCTCTTCTAACTGTGCTATAAGATCTTCCCAATGAAATGGATTATCCTATTTGACAAAGACGTTCTATTTTAAAGAGGATATTTCAATATCATCAGGGGTTCCAGGAAAACAGGACAGTGTTTGATGAGTCATGCATGTTTTTGAGTGCGGCAGATAGGGTGCAGCACCTCCAGCCGTCGGATGATCTCTCTCAGAGGAAGGGCACTCTCATTACCCCCGATGAAGGTAGTGGTAGGCAGGCGGAACACCTTATCCAGGTCAGACTCTTCCAGCCCATAGAACCCTGAGGTCAGCGGCGATGTCATCACCGGATATGGGATACAAGGACAGGAAGGTGGGGGGGGGAGGGAATGAGGGTAATGAGGTTGATGAGGAATTGTGGGAGAGTCACAAAAAAAAAAAAAAAAAAAAAAAAAAGAGTACAGAGGAAACACAACACAAGCCATCAAGGCCACAACAACACAAGGTGAAAAATACAACCCAGAATGAGTTAGCCGTGCGGAATGGGGCAGGGAAGTACGGAGATGGGACAAGACAGAAGACAAAGAGCAGCAGGGAATCAACCATATGAGGGTTGATGGAGACCCATTGTGAGACACAGACGTGACGGACAGATGCGTAAGTATCAAATGGAGAGCAGATTGAGGGGGAGAGTGTGCCAGCGAAAAGAGCAATCAGAAATCAGGGGTTAGGAAACTGCGAGCAAAAATATGAATAAAGTGAGACTTATTAATATTATGATAATCACGTCTGAAGCTTAAAATTTTAACGAAAAGACCGGCATTTTGCCAAAGGCAAAACTAAGCTGGCAGATCCAAGGTAATTATTCTTTTCTGGGTGACTGAAAAAAATGAGGTTTTCATGTCAGGCTACAGACTTTCACACACAACACTGTTGTTATGAAAAGCCTGCAGTGTTACAGCCCTGCTGTCCCAGCGTGCTCATTCCTGGGGTCTTTACTTATGACTCTTAACAATACCACCCCAACAGTCTAGTAAAGCGTGGTGCTAGCAGGAATCAAGGGTGACGTGGTGCCACCCTCAGCTGCCCGTTCGTCTTCACGCCTCAGTCAACACGCCACAGCAAAGGTCTTATTCTGACCAGTCCCTTGATCTCAACAGTCATTCTCCTACCCCCTGTGATGACAGCAGGCTCCCATCTGACCCTAAACACCAACCCTCTAGCATCCTCAGACAATCCAGGATCACAACTCACTGTCTGCCTGCTAGTCTGCAACAGAAGCATCCTTTTGCTTTTGACCGGTAGTATACAAAACACATTCTACAAAGTTTTGATACAGTTAATATTTTCATGTATCGATACAGCCTTCTATTCATTTACTTTTAGCTCTGCTGTATGATCCTCAGCATGATGGAGTATGCAAAATTCAAGTACGCAATCTTGTATAACATTTATGTTTATTAAACAAGGAAAAAAATTAGAGCGAAATACAGGTAATTTCATCCTAAGAAGTACTGATGGCCGAACACAATTTAGCAAAAACTCTCCACATCAATATCTTTTCCCACGGCGTTTGGAAGAGAACTCACGCAGCCGATGCAGCAAGCAGGCAAAGACAGCACACAGGCAGAACAGCACGTTCAGCGCTGCAGGCCAAAAAGCCAAGCAGCTGCACCTACAGGTTTCCAAAGGCAACTCTGACCTTTAGATATTAGCAGCACTGCCTGGGTAAGGCTCAGGTCTGGGAAAAAATTCCATACAGAAGCCACCAAAAAGGCATCCCTTTAAATGCCCATGAAGACACCCAAAGTGGCAAACATTTTCATTAAATTTGAGGTCTTCTCCTACAAGTTCATAGAAAATGAAACCTCCCTCAACATTTAGCATTCTTGCACGCTGTTGATGCAAAGTCCTTAGTTTAAAAACAACTTTAATGAAGATATTCACAGGATGATAGCCAACAGCAATATGAATGAGCCCAGAACATAAACAGCCCCAAAATTCCCAATATTTGTTTTGCATGAAATAACTACGAGAAGCCGATTTGTACATTGTGATATTTTAAGTTTCCAGATTCAGTTGCAAAACTTCAAGAAGCTCTCTGTGTGAACACAGCTGGGATTAAGTCTTTAGTGTGATCAGCCACGACCAGATCACCACATGCCGGGAGAGAGAGGGGAAGTTAGACAGGAAAGGGAACCTGGGACAGCAGGAGAACACAGGGTAGGTGGAGAGGAATGTGAAGCATGTAAATATCTCCAAGTACTGGAGCAAAAGCCAGAACAAGTGAGACAACAAAAAAATGAGAATGTTTTGCCAAATGGAGGCAGTGAGAAAATCCTAACTGATCTTTGTCACAACAGGAAGGAAATAACCATTTACACATGATGAGCAGATATCACAGAGGTGATGGTCTTGGATTCTGGCGTCTTCTTCCAAGATGAACAGCAGTGATGGCAGAAGAGTTATAAATGCAGCCAGTCAACCACTCAAATGAACAGAACGAACGCCGCTGTCACAGTCAACCACTGCGATGTGTCCCAATAGTCTCGAGGCATGAAGATGGTCTCCAGAGGTGAGGGAGTAGGATACCTGCTCAACGCCAGTGCTAGGCTCAGAAGGGACAGGGTCCCCTAGGCTACGCAGCAGAAGCAGACATGCAATGAGAGCAGTGCCTTCAGCAGTAATGCCAGCCTCACCCTAACCCTATAGCACGACCGCGGACATGGTGGGTTTTCCTGAAGCGGTCCATGTGAACCCAGCTGCCCGCACACAACCGGCCTGGCTGGGACACACACAGCGCCACCAAGTGGGCGGTCACCTAATTAACACATTGATTCCAATGCGTTAATTTTTAGAGAGCAGTGGTGAGTCCTCCTAGGGTAAGCGAACGCTGCTTCACCACTGACTTCACACAGCATGTGTGGGCTGCAGCCCCAGAAAGCAGGCAGAGGGACCCCTCCCAAATGCATTCAAGACAGAGCACACTTCACTTATTACCACTTTCCCGGTGATTCGGACAAGTTTTAAAAAATGACTTAAACTCTGAAAAACAGAAAACGAAAAGATTAATATGTGAATTTTATTTTGCTAATAAAGCCCATGAACCATTTAACAGAGTCTTGACAGCTGTAACATACCTGAAGCATTCTCCAAAATGACAACCCCCCCAGGCTGCATCAAGAGATAATTCTTAACTAGACCATTAACATAATACAAACAGCCAAGCACAAGGGAAACACACCAAGAGGCACCTACTAGGACATATTTACTCATCTGAAACAATCTGAAGCACCTATGAATGCATAGAAAGGCTAGGAGGAAAGACAATGGCTACTCTTATGAAGGCCTGATTGAGAACGAAGGTTAAGTATTCTCTAAGAAATGATACTTCAGTGACTAAATTTTCCCAGTGGGCATGACAATTTGTCTGAGAAGGTACTCTCTCCATGTCAAGGCCAGAAGGCAGAAGATAGGGCCAACTATTAATCACCACAGCAAAGAATGCCTGTCTGCAGTGTGCAGGCACAGGTAAATTCCCCACCCCCACGAGTACGTCTATGCCTGCACGTGTGTGTAATGTGACCGCCAGGCCTCCGAGACTATGAGCTGGCTAATGGTCTTAATAATTCAACAGGACTCAGAAGTGAAGTGTGGATCATCTGGTCTGATGCATTTAAAACCGGCACCACGAAACACTCAGTACTTTGTCTACTGACAAAGCTAGACCACAAACAAAACGTGGGAGTAGGCAGTGAAACAGGGAACGGGACCAGGAGAGCGGAGCTGACGGATGTGATTTGTGCGACCGTACCTCCGACTGTTAGAATACTGAGACGCTCCTTGAAAACGCTGAGGTCTGGGGAGAAGGGCGGCACGGGGGAGAGAGAGCCAGAACGGTTAGGGTGCTTTAACCTGGTAGGGCTTCACTCACTCCAGCCATCCACCAGGGGCTACTCTTGAAGCTAGGGGGCGCCACACAGGCAAAGGTGCAGAGCACTACATCTGACATGCAGCTCGCAGCTACAGCCACTAACACGTTAACGGCACTCAGGCCGGCCGGTGGGCCTAGTCTCAGCCACGGCAATTGGGGGCCTCGGCCTGGCAAGCTGGGTGCTATGGGAGCACTGGGAAGGCCAAAGGCAGCAGCGAGTCGACGTACTGAGCTCCGCCACGTAAAGCTGAACTCCACACAGGGTCTCACCACCTGACAGATGACCCCTTCGCCACAAAACTAGAACTACAACAGCAAAGCGAGAAGTGGGAAGGGGGAACTATCTCAAGAACTAATCATGCAGCCTAGGGAACAAAAGCAGATCGACAGATGATTTCAGGCACTAGTCAAAGAGGAACTCTGCGCGACCAGCATTAGGAGCCAGATTCATCAAGGAGGTGAGGATGAGGCAACCGAGGTAACTGGAAGCTAATCCAAAATTATTCAGAAATCCATTTGTACACAAGGCAGTATTTGGGGAAACATCAGCAACGGGAAAAGTTTGGATTCTTTAAACTTTGTGTGTGGCCTCAAGGAGAATGTAGAATACTTTCTCTATAAAAATCTCAGAGAGAAAAATAAGAATCTTAAGTCTGCGAGCTTGAGACAGAACTACCCAATATAGCTGGACTGGCAGCCAGCAGAGATGGAGACCGTGAGAGACTGTGCCAGCAAGATCATCTTGCAGCCAAAGTTCTGGCTCTTAAATTAGAGTCGCATACAGACTAGACAGCTCACAAATACGGCAGGCAGGAGGGACATTACAACTCAACTGCAATTGAGTCAGGGTAGGGTTATTCGAGGTTTGAGATGGGGTTCAAGCTCCAGTGCAGGGTCAACCACTGGCTAGTTTAACCCAGAGGGACACAGTGGAGAGTGGGTTAAACCCCTGGGTGGTGACCAAGCACAGTAATGACATCCACCATGAGGAAGGAAGCCCAAAGTCTCCTGTAACATCTCAGGAGCTTGAGGTCCTTAGTCACACCAGCAAGCTGTACTTGCAAAGAAGCCTCATAGTTCCTTGCCATTCTTTTCAAAGTATGAGTTTTCAGCTGATAAGTTGAGCACACTGATGTCATCGGACTGACTATTTTTTTACACGGTTATCCAATCATTCGTGCAGTTTTTAATAATGCAGGGGATGTGGAACTCAGGTTGACACAACAAATACAATGAACTGGGCTGCATACTAATGGATAGCGGAGGTCTTGAAATTCACTATACTGTGAAAAATTCCTTGCCTACTGGCCTCTCCTCACACTGCACAATGACAAAGCACACTGCAGGAGTCATGCACACAATCACTGGCTTGTTGGGTGTGCAGAAACAAAGCCCTCCCATGATGCTGAATGTGACCCTCTTGCCATCTGATCACTTTGGTCAAGTGCAGTGAACATAATGTGTTAAAAGCTATTCTATGCCACTGAGGATTGCCTCATCCAAACCACTTCCAGAGGACACCAAAGTCCATTTTAAGCATATTCCGCAATAGCACTATGCCGAAAACAGGACTTGCGAATATCTATAGTAACAGTAATGATGTCCTGAAATGAAGAAAAGCTTGCTTTATACTCCATAAGTAATGACATTTGTCACCGTCAGCGCAATTTAACTTGCATGCACTGTCACTGTAGTACAGACACCTTGTGAGTGAGTAATGTGACAATCCATCAGACTGGCTGTATTGATGAGAATGTACAGGACATATGACCCATTAACTATGAACTATTATACCTTAGATGAGGTTTCACGTGTACATCAACAACAGTAAGCAAATGCTCGTTTGTGAACCCTTATGATCAATGATATCACCCTCCTCGGGAATGAGCAGTCATCCGTAAGTCTCCCCCATTTTAGAGACCAGCTGGGGATTTAGTAGGTCACCATGTCCGTGGTCATAGGCTTCACCCAGTAAAGGGCCAAAGCCCAGCAGCCCGGAGTCATGGCTGTAGAGCAATGGGTCGAGTGAAACCAGTCACTTCGAAAACATTTAGCTAACCTCTCTGCTACAGAAGGCTAACGAGGCATATTGAGGACCAGACCGCTTGCTTCAGAACATACCTTTACACCAGCAGAAAGTCCTGTTACTATCTCCACCAATACAGTCGTGTTGTAAAGCAACACAAATCCTCGCAGGCGACAGAGTAATCGCTGAAAATAAGCAGGAAGGCTTAGCTGGATGCATGACAGCATTAGGGCGGACTACATCAGCCTAGGGAAGAGCTCTGAATCTCAGGTCCCCCTCGGAAAAAGTGCGAGCTTGCACATTTCTGCGAGTCGCAGGGAACTGGAAATCAGCCGTGCGGCCGGTTAGCAGAACTGCAGCCAAAGCGAGGAGGAGGAGGAGCCTGCCTTCCACTGCAAGGTCGAGCACTGGAGCTGGCAGGGGGCACTGCCCAAAAGGGCATGGGGTGGCGGGCACGCCGAGGACCGCTATTGCCTGGGAGAACAGGGATGTTTCCAATGGGTAAATGGAGCAGAATGTGAGGCTTCACCGGCCCTGGGGAGTCCAAACAGCTCAGGTGTGGCACACCCCAGAAATGGTCCACACAAGGGCAACTGGCTGACACAAGAGCCCACAGCCCTTTCCTACCGTCTGACAAAAGGCCTCAGATGAGACGACCAGCTAGAAAGCGGTTCTTTCCCCCTAATCACTGCTCATTACGAGCAGGGTGTCAGGGTCCAATGTCCCAGACGATGTCTAGCAGATGTGGCGTTTCAACCAGGTCGGCTTAAGGAGGGAAAACCCCAGCTTAACCCCGGATGTCTGGGCTGTTTACCCATTGCAAAGTTCCCTGGCGGGGGGCAGAAGGTCACAGAGAAAATAATGCACACACAGAAAGGGGAATGGTGATAAACCACAACAGCTGGGGTCCAGAGTTCTCCTCCCCGGGGAAGGGGGAGAAGTGGCCGGCAGAGGCAGGTATGAAGATGCAATGTTCAAGAGGAAAAATGCAGCCGGTCAGCTGAGCAGTTGCTAAGGCAACAGGGTCTGGTTATTTCACCAACGCATCCCCGCCCATCCTGCCTCTCAGGCGGCCCCCTCACCGAGTTTATCCGAAGACGTGATTATGTCAGCGGGGACGCAAGAATCCAGATCGGCGTCCATGATCCCGAGGGGGTCCAGCTGAGCAACATGGTGCCCGCGGATCTACAGGAGTG
>JAODJW010000040.1:15779725-15790411 GCA_026777045.1 Hyperopisus bebe
GAGGGGGGGGGGGGGGGGGGGGGGGTCTCTGAGGAAAAGGCCCAGACCTCAGCGGCACATTGGGCTGATCGCTGTAGTTATGTGACCTTACACATCGCAAAGCTAAGGATACACACAAAACCATATAACAACCACTAGATTGCTAAAATCCTACTGAGAAATTCTAGTTGTTAATGAGAATACAGACAGCAGGGTACTGAAGCCATTTTTGCGGACTAAATATAGAAGCATTACAGAATTGTGTACCTTGAATCCGCAACACTCCCTAACAGGAACTGCAAACAACCCTTTAACCCTGCAGAGTGCTGCCTTTGAGTAAGCAGAAAGTACGAGAACTATTACGATAAGATTACTGTACTTCTGCAATGAACAGACTGTACCTTATCGAAAACAGCCGGACTTGGCGTGACAAGCATTGTAAAATATTATGAAATACAGGACTCTGCAATGGTTTTAGGCACTGTGGAAAAAATGCTGTTTAATGAGGATGCTTTCAAAATCGTTTGGAGTTTATCTATTAACATAGTTTTTGCTTGAGTAGCGTTTTACTGGATGACTTGTACTTTTGAGTAACACTTCAGTGTGGAATCAGTACTTTTATTTAAGTATGAAAATTGAGTACTTTTTCCCCCACAACTGATTAATTTTGACCAACTCCATTTGAAGAAACAGCCCCAAACCTGCAAGGAACCACCACCACGCTTCACCATTCCCTGCACACTCACTGCCACACGCCTCTCCAGCCCCTTGGCAGACAAACTGCCTTCCGTTACAGAGAAATATTTACATTTTTGACTCCTCATTCCAAAGCCCCTGCTGCCATTTTTCTGCACCTGGGTTCCCGCACTTCCATGCATAGATACAACAACAAGCAAATTTATTGTTGTACAGCGCATCATCACAACATTACATCGTCTCAAAGATGAGTCGATCGGCTTAAACAACAGAGGTATGGCTTTTTGGCTGCAAGTCTTCTATGAGGACCATTTATGACCAGAGTTCTCCAGTCTGCAGAGGGGTGTAGCGCAGTACAACAGCTTTCTGCCAGGTCTGATGGTGCCACTGGATTTTATTTGACGGTGAGGGGAAGTTAGCATTATGCGTCTCTCCTTGGCCGACCACTGATTTTTTGGTTCTCAACACTGCGCGTTTCTTTGTGCTTCTCCAGAAAATCTTGGACAGTACAACTGGAAACATGTGCCTTGATATTTATCCCTAACAGACCACCCCATGTCTGGTTTCTGTGCTATCTTGCCATGGTATAAAGATTTGTTTCATTGAGCAGGTCTTCAGCACCCTCACCTTGTTAGCAAACCAGGCCAGTTTCTTTTCTCCTACACAGCTATTTAATTATCTTTGAACCTACATATTAGATGCTTTGTGCAATTGCTTAATCATGCACTGGACTATACACTTACAGAATCCATAACTGCGCACATGTGTACCTAGTAGAATTCATGCTGCTTTAAAGGCAAAGTGGTCATACGAAATATTGATTTGATTTCATGTCATAATTTCTGAAAGCATGTTCTCTTTACAGCAATTTTTTTCCATGAGTGCCTAAAACATTTGCATAGTTCTGTACAACTTGTGCTTCTCCAGAAAATCTTGGACAGTACAACTGGAAACATGTGCCTGACTTGATATCTATCAATTGATATTTACACGTCAAACCAATATCAATTAAGATTTTGTGCTTAATGGACACATTTAAAAATACCAGAGTGTTATTTTAAGCTCTAATAAAGGAAAAAAGTTAGGTTCATTTTGGTCATGAATGTTAGATTTACCTAGAATTTAAACGACAATATCATGGAATATCTTTATATGCAGGGTATATATAAAATCTAAAATATTTGTTTGTTAACCCTTATTGTACAGCCCGATTCTGTCCCTAGAGAAGGGGAAACTTCCTCACATCATGGTCAGCGTGCAGCAGCTATGTTTGCTGTCACAGCCACAGAGTTGAAGCTCTCTGCAGCATTTCCCGCTTCTTGCCCTTATTGGACATTTCCTTCTCCAGTCAGTCCCACCCTGTGTCCTGCCAAAGGACAAAAGGGACTTTTGCCCGTTCCCAGAGAAATACCACAAGTACAGAGTCATGATTTCTGTCGGTGTGACCTACTCATACTGGGATTCACTGTTTTTAAACAGTTTACCGTCACTCTGATGGGAGGGTACAGCTCCTATGGTAAAAGGCGACAGGCTTGTACCCTCAGGTCTCAGTCTGGAATGAGGGAGCTGGCTTCACTGGGAATTCAGAAGCAAGTGGCAACAAAGGAACGAGACCCAACGTTCAATTCTGACAAAAGAGAACTTTTACCTTTCTCTACACATATCAACTAACTTGTAATGCTAGTTAGATATTTAACAAAAAAAAATAAAAACTCCCAGAGCCTGAACGTATCAGAACAACACTAACGTTGTGTAGTTGCTTACAGGCATGACCCTAGAGAAGTACAGCTAATAAAACTACTCTATAAAATTTATGTATAAGCCACACCCCACAAAGCTGATCAGATAGGTTTCTGAAAGGTTGTAAATAAAGCCAAGACAGAGAGCTTCAGCTTTCTAAAGTGCTATATTTCCCCAAGATCTTCTAAAGGTGAAATATGAGAAAGTACAGCCATGATATTCCAGTACTGACAGCAAGCACCTGCAGCTCCTTGGATGCATCACATTGGCTGTCATTCTGCTGGCCTGTCCCACACTTCACCCAATCATTAATCATTACGACCACTCCAGGGAGGAATGTGTTAGGATCTCACTGACTGACCACATAACGAGGGGAAATGGGGTCATAATCGGGCTGCCCGAAGCGGATTGTGTTTTGGAGTGCAGGCTGGATGATGGGTGGTCAGGGTTTAATAGCACCATGTGAATTCTCACAGTGAACAGATTTTCAGACTTTCATAAACTTTCACATTTTTAAATTCCGACAGCCAGCAGAGAGGTCCAGCTTGAAACTCACTTCGCTCCATACTTACAGCTTAATCAGGGATTCAGCAAGTCTATATTTTACACAGATTTATAAATCACATCCAGCTCTGATGTTTTAACTGTTAAGGAGCTAGAGTCGCTGTTAACGGCTGACATGATTATACCGGAGGATTTTTGGATATTTATCAGTAAATAACTGAAGGAATAGTTGCATAAAACAGGTTTAATGAGAGGTTACAAATGTAATAAAAATGTGAAGTTTCTATAGAAACTGCTGCAGGGCTGATGAAAAGGGCAAATTTACAACCTTGCAGTCTGAAAGTGCATGTGTGGGGTATCAAGGCTTTATTTTTCCAAACAAACCAGGATATAACAGCTTTGATGGGGAAGCAGAATGCCATTAGCTCACTGCATGCTGCCTTCTGCACTCAGAACCATACCTGTTTTTTGTTTTTTTTTGGGAGGTGGGGGGGTGTAAATAAATCTATTCACACATGGGACATTTGGGAAGTTTGTGGAGACGGTATGAGCTGGTGCCCCCCTCAGGCATACTGATGTCATCACTTCCCCTTGGCTCTGCCCTTGACTGTGTCACCTGACGCGGTGCTGCAGTCTCACACCCCCGCAGGGGCACGTGGACGGGTGGGGGGGGGGCGCACACGCGGTGCTGAGCCAGCCCAGGGACAGGAGCAGGCTGGCCCAGCCCACGGCAAGAACAGAACACAATGTTAAGGGGGGCGACAGACCTGAGGACTGACAGGGGCATATAGTCTATAATACAGAGAGAGGGCAAACTGAAGGTAGAGAGCATTGCTCAGTTTGGATTAGGAATCCACAGTCTGACACACCCAGCATGTGTGTATAACAGGCATCTTTGGCTTTAAGACACGCTGCATGAACAGGGCTGTGGGTCACAGCGCTCCACCGCCACTGCCCTCGCCGTCCTTGGCAGAAACTTCCACCCAGGATGCCAGTGCCAGCATGGACGCGCCTCTTTCCTGCACGCAGAGACTGTGGGAACGCCTACTTCCCGGGAGGCGAGGGTCACTAAACCCAAGAGGGTTTTCCCTCTCCTTCTAAAATAAAATGCTTTGAAAGGAAAAGCTGGCCTTAAAAACCAAACTGCTTCTGCAGAGTTCAACTTTTTCCACTTACGGGGCAAACATGAATGAAGCCAAACCAGACGGATGCATATATCACCATCTGCATCTGTATTAAGAGACAAGGCAATTAATGCCATGTCATTTGCTATCGACCCAACTTAATTCCCTAAAAGTTGCATCTATCCAAAGAGGAAAAATGAAGACTGTCACCAACTTCTATTTAATACACAAAATGCTCTACACATCTAGTCTTGAATATACACATCATGTATATTCAAGACTAAAATGAAAGTTGTGTCACATACGTGCATTCGGGAAAACTGATTTCCAAATTCCATGACTGACATCGCTGAGAACCAATACAAATTGGGGGGGGGGGGGGCGCCCAAGGACCCAATCAAATTCCGGGGGAGGGCAGACTAAGACACTAACTCTAGAAGAGAGCAAAGCCATTAGCTGGGCTCTGACGCATTAGCTAACAAAAGTATACTAACCAGCCTTTTCCCTGGGCATGGCTCCAAAGCAGATGAGTGTGTGTTCCTGGGATCTCTGTGGCTTGCTTTCCATACTGCTGTGGGTGGATCAAGTATCCCTGCCTGAAGGGCTTTTCCATTTAAAATACATTTCAAGCCACTTTCAAGTTTTAAAATCCGGTTTCATCCTGCTGGTTTAACGCCTCCCTCAGATGAAAAAAAAAAACTGGATGAGCGGCAGGAAGTGACTGCATGACGGATGCCGTGAGCTTGAGCCCTTTGTGATCCCGAAGGAGCAGGCGGTGCACAAGGAGCCTGGGGCGAGGGTTGCAGCACGGGTGCCCCTGCACACAGGCTAACGGCTAATATTAGCAAGACCATCAGGCTTTGCGACACCAGAATTCGATGCGACCGTCACCCTCAGGCTATTTATAGCACACGGGGCTTCAGAAATGTGATCTTCACCACAAGGTTTTGCCATGCGGTCACTGCAAACTGACAGCGGACTCCAAGCTCATAACCCTGCAAGTTATGTACACCAGCTTCGCAGAGTTTAGGAGAACGATCCTGTGAGGAGAAGGTGACTTAAGAGGGCTGCAGTGCACTTCTAGGGGTCCTCAAGAAGCTTGCGAGCAAAAACTGGAACTGACATGCAGTCGGAGGATCCACAAATCTAACCGCACCCCCACACACACATCATATGTAGTAATGCAGCTGCGTATCACTGCGCTCAATCGGAAGACAAAACAATAATCTGCAATATATCAGTAAAGGCTTTTAAACTTGGCCCTTGAGCATGGATCTCAACACCTTACAAAGAGGCAGTCCGATGTAGGAGTTTCCTCTGTGGTCAGACCGGCTGCCTGCATTGCTGCGATTCGGCACTCCCTCCCCCTGCGGAATGGGGTGGGGATATTCCGGACCGCAGCGCCCCCCTGTGGATGATGTGGGGATAGCCGGGAGCGCCACACCACCCCTGTGCATTAGGTGGGGATATCCGGGAGCGCCGCAGCACCCCCCTGTGGGCGAGGTGGGGATATCCAGGAGCACCACCTTCCTCAGATTTGGCCTTACCTTATGAACACTCTTGGGGTTCTCCAGCCAGGCATAGTACATCTCCTCCACATAGTTGGAGCTAGTCCCATTGAGAAAAGGCTCTGCGGCCACAGGTGCCGTGTAGCACCTGACGGGCCGGAACGTCCTGGGGGTGGCCTGCTGCCTCTGCCATGGCAGGCTCTGAGCAGTCTGTGAGGCCGTGAGGGGCCGCAGCCGCGCAGCACAAGTCCTTAAGCGGTGCATCGCTGTCCGTTAGCACGCAGCTCTCCCCCGCTTCGCCAAAATTGCGACTGTGCACGTCCGAGCTTCTCAGCGCTCACAGCTGGACACCTGGACACTGGAAACGTCCTCTTCCCGTCTCGGCCTGAAGGAACAGAGCAGCACGTAAGAGGCTGCAGCGTAAGAGGCGGGGCAGCACTGCGGGCTGGTGAACGGGACGCGCTCATCCTGCTCATCCTGCCAGACCCACCTGACAGAGGGTCACTGCGTATGTAGCGGGAAAGGGGCTGGCTGGCAGCCACATTAAACAGAGCGAGAACGAACAAATGCAAATAAACATGCTGACCAAAGAGTCAAATGGGGGGGGGGGGGGGGGACAGCAGGACCTTCACCAAGAAATTATGTCTGTGTCGCAGCACAAGCCTGGTAACGCTCTGGGGGGTTTCATCCCACAAATAAAAAGTTACTGCAAAACTACACAGGCTAAATTAGCTTAGAGCTTAACTTGTTTCTGGCAAGTCATTTTTATTCCAACCACAGTTAGTAATTATTATAATATATCATTATTATAACACCACCATATGATAAAATAATCTGGGGAAACTTGTCAGACAACTAACAAACCAGGGTGGAATACATGTGCATGCTGTGACTTAGCACTTCACCATCATGTGCTCTGGAGGAACAACACTCTGGAAAAATTATGGTATTTTTTCCCCAAATGTCAATGGGATGTCAGTCCTTGTCCAGTCCTGTTCCAAATGTCCTGGAATGTCAGTCTCTGTACATGCAAACACTAACATCTACATTTTTTCCATTTATTCACATGGTTATACAGTCTTAAGCTGTTCAAAAATTGTTTAGAAGACGTTGCACTGAAAGTCTTCAACAGAACAGCGAACCCTAGGCCAGGGATTCCCAACCTTAAGCCCAGGGGTCTCCAACTCCGGTCCTAGAGAGCTACTATCTAGTCGGTTTTCTATCATACCCGGCTTCTGATGAACCATAGCTGTTCTCAGGTAAATACCAGGAACAGGCGTGGCACATTAGAAGCCAGGTAGGACAGAAAACTGGACTGGAGTTGGAGACCCCTGCTTTAGACGATAGTGCAGCAGTTTGCGTCAGGCAAAAAATTCACAGACTGGTAGAACTTGACCAGGGAATTTATTGACAGAACAGATTTGATGCATTTAACTGCCACCATTTTTTTCGATGTAATAAAATCTTGTGGAGAAAAAAAAGCCATACTTAGTACATATTTTATATGACATATATGTGCGCGACCCAGTGGATTACTCACCCCAACCCTAGACTGTCCAGGAAAAGTAGATTTCAGTTGTTAAAAAAATGCTCTACCCTTTCTACTTACCCAAGCGATTCACAGTTTATTACTCGACAAATCACACAATTCATAAAGATTTACATTTTTAAAACAATTTTGATACCTGCTGGCCTTTCTAGCATACATCCATCCATGTGTTAAGATTTTGTATAAGATTTTTAAAGCAAACAGTTGAAAATCCCTTTCCTCCGTAATTTCAGGACTATAGACTTTACCTGCTGTTTGGGACCTGGAGAACTACCCACATGTAGCACTCTCCATTTTAATTCCTGAACAATCGTTTCTTTATGTCTGCACTATACCATCATATTTTAGATTTTAGACAATCTTAGATCAAATGAAGATAAAGTGAACTTCTTGTAGGAAAAATACAATGTGTACAAAGGGAGTGGCTCTCTGACACAGGACTGGAGTGTTCAAAGGGTTCAAAACGACTCAGGGGTGGAGCACAGAACAGAAAGCACTGCTTGGGTCCAGTTTCTTGAGTCAGCACAACCAAATGGAGATCTAATGACCGCAAATAAGGTGTAATTTGACAGCACTTGCAGTGACAAAGGTCGCTTAAACTGGCATCTCATGCGAATCAGGTACCACAGTTAATGAAGGCTGGGGAAAATGAGAAGGACAAAGTATAAAAAAGGAGTGGAACTGTGTCCTCTACCATCTCTGATAGTATTAGAGGCATATTTACCCTGAAGGGATAAATAAAGAATTCCAGCAGGCAGCATGGGCAGTGTGTGAGTCTGACCATCACCCCCAGTCAGTCACTCCCAGAAGCCCTGTGACACACAAGCACTTCCTCGTTTTACGCCGGTCACACGTAAGCGCTCAGCCAGCCTTCACTTCCCCAGTAGATAAGAGTCACGTGGCAAGAGGGCTCCTGGGTCAATCACTGCGGCTGGCCTGTTGCCACTGCCAGGGACTAGCTTGAGGTGACCCTTATTATATATAAGGCGAAAACACCGATATACTGCCAGCTCAGATGTCATGTGACCAAACTGAACAAAAACATATCATTAAGTGAGGTAGTCATTAACTATTAGAACAACAACTGAAATATTAGTCCTAGTTGATTTAAGTAAACATCTATGTACATGCAAAATATCGCATGGGCGCATATAACACACTAAAATAAGTTTTTACTTTTAAGTGAAAACATATTCAGTAACACATATTCAGAAACACGTTACTGAATAGAAACATAACAGATCCAAGGTCTAAAATTTTAAAGGCTTCTAAAAAAAAAAAACTTTCAGTATAATGCAATTTTTAAGGACAAAGACAATGACAAAATATCATTTTGTTGATGGACGTCAACCCAAAGCAGAAAGCAAACGGCTTGAAACAAAAGTGACTTTACAGCGCTGCTCAATATTTAAAATAAAATTAATAGTATGAACCTTAAATGCACATAGCAAAGTCTGCCTACTGGTGCTGCAGGGGAAAACGCCACGAAGAGAGCCAAGTGTGACCGATCTTTATAAAGGGTTGGGAACAGAGGCCTTGCACTGCATAAATGATTCAAACTAAGTCTTTACCACGGAGATATGGGGAAGGCATAAAATGCAGCCGGACGGTAAATTCAAAACAATCATGCGGTCCACGCGTGTATGAAGTATGTGCCTCCGCGGGGCAATGACGCAGAGCTATACGGAAAATGAAGGGGTTATGCAAAGCATTCGGTTCGGTGTGAAGATGAACAGCAGAGGCAATGGCATAAAGCCGCACGATTTCGACTTCATTCATGGACCTCTACTCCCGATGTAGTTGTTTTGACCTTGTCTTGACCACATTCTAAATTCTCCTTCACGTCCCTAAGCCAAGCCAGGTTCCGCCTTTTTGTGACTGCGCCACGCTCATTGGCCACCCACGTAAGATCCCGCCTAAATGTCGTCACTACGTGGCAACTGATTGGCCTCAGAGTCCGTCAAAGAATTTGTCCTTTTCCAAATGCTAATATTTTCTAAACGAGCTAATTTGTAACTAGACAAACGAGAAACCTTACAACCACTACTTTCTGTGTTAGTAGCGAGATTCGATGTGTTTATCATCGCAGCTTCCTATTTATGTGTTACCGTACAGGAATTATTTCCATGCTTACATAATTATATAACGATAAATGGCGTTACTGTTAGAGATTAAGTAAATTAGCTAGTTAAAACGCAGCAAAACCAAACAGTACTGGAATATATGTTTTAAACACCCCAATACGCATTTTCACTCGTCATACTTAGCCACCTAGCTTGTGCCGAACGTAACATAATGTGCGCCTACCGCACTACTTCTGAAATGCCTACAGAAGCCGAAAATACTTACTTTGTTTTTGTCTTTTTCCAGTTACTTGCGACGCACAATCACACAGTTCTTTCCAAACTATATATTTTAAGACAAACAGCTATATGTACAAAATTCTGCAGGACCGGCGTGCCCTCCGTGTCTCCTGGCCAGAAACGTCGGCGTGAACAGAAACTACAATCTCGGGCCCGATGCGTCATGACGTTCTGACGTTGGCGTCACGTGAGGATGACGCTGCGACCCGCGCTCTCTTCCTTTGCTATACAAATTCTTAACTTTTTTCAAATTTTCCATGGCTAATCTCCGTCACAATCGAATTGTGTTATTTGGATTAAACATACCGCTGTACCCCCCCTCCCCATCACCCCAGTATCCATCGAAATTCAACATGCACGACCTAATAATGGTAGATTATCAGCTCTATCTTGTCCTACAGAAGACTGTCTACATGGCTGGGAGCTGTGTTGCTGCTTCAGGCTTCAGACGTTATCACTGCAACGTCCTATGGATGGGCTTCTGATGTGGCAGACTTGATAAATCTGTTTTTTAATGCTGGTTGACCTGTGGTTCGTCGTGTTAAGTGCTGCCTAGCCATGTACCAAAGGAACATCAACGCCATATGTAAATATCTCATAAAAATACTCTTGTGAAAAATAAAAACAGAAAATATGCTCTATGTGGGTTAAGAGCTCATATTTTTGGCTGGGTTAGCACAGTGGCTAGCACTGTCGCCTCACAACTCTTGAGATCAGGCCCTGAGTTTCCATCCCCAGTCTGTGTGTTTGGAGTTTACATGTTCTTCCCGTGTCGTCTTGATTCTGTCAGGTTGGTTCTCCCCCACAGTCAAAAAAAATCCTAAGGTCAAATGAAGTTGCCACATAGCTACAAATGGTGTGTGTGTGTGTGTGTGTGTGTGTGTGTGTGTGTGTCCGTCCTGTGTTGGGTTCGTGTCCCATCTTTGGTTATTCCCACGCTCTGGCCGGGTTAGGGTTCAGTCCCCCATCACGCTACATGGGACCTGCATGCTTTGACAGCTTTATGTCTCTTAGGATATATACCCTGGGTACCAACTTTGCACTGAATTTTGTCTGTAAGTGTTAAGAATGGAGTCAGACAATAGTTTTCAAATAGTATCACAGACTGAGTTGGATTGAGATCTGGCCCAGTGAAAGCCTTTTGTTTGCAGCACATTCACCACTTTGTTCTTGAGTCCCTCCAGTATCACCTTGGAATCATTGTCCTGCTGCGAGACGAATAT
>JAODJW010000040.1:15826623-15839419 GCA_026777045.1 Hyperopisus bebe
GGAGAGAAGGAGTGAGGGAGAGGCGTTGCTTGGGGGGGGGGGGTGGATCTCATACCTGGCATCCGCCTCGCTGTAGTACTCTCTGGCCACAATGTCCTCAAACAGCTCCCCTCCTGTCACCCTGCAGACACATCACAGAGCTGGCCAGTGAGTGATCCTCCTGCACCGCAGTGTCCAGCCAGATGGTGGCGTAGTGCTTAAGGAAGCAGACTCAAACTCTGAAGTGGCTGGTCCGTTTGTCAGGAAAGGCTCTGCTGTTACACCCATGTGCAAAGGTACCGCAGAACTGATCAAGAAAAACTCCCAGCTGAGGTCAACGGAGGGTCAACGTGTCAGCAAACAGGCTGAGTGTGTATTACAAACCAGCTCGCGTCGGCAATGTGTGTGTCACTCTTCCCCTGTGCGTGAACACGGGACGTGTGTGTGTGCGCGCACACGCACACGGGATGAAGCCCAGCCAACCAAGGAGGGCGGGGAAAGCCCCATTGCAGGATTCCCGTTCAGTAGATGGTCTTGTTGCCATGGAAGCGAACATACCCATAAAGCCCAGGGGAAATAAAAAGAGACGGAAGGTAGATGAAAAAGATAAAGGGGCAGAAGAGCAAGGCAGTGCAGCGGTATAAAGGAAAACGAGAAGAGTAGGGGGGCCAGCAGACGCAAAGGGGAGGGAAGGTGAGCGTTATGCCGCCTGGGACTGGAACGCACACTGTGCACTACTTACAGGTCAAAGATGAGGTAGTGGAAGCCTTCTTCTGATATGCTGTCATGGAGACGAACTGGAAGAGGGAAAGGGAGATGGTATCACTCGTATGCACGCTGTGAGAGGCAGAGTGTCCGGCCTGGGGGACTGCGGTGAGCACAGGCTCTTTGGGCCTAACGGTGCAGCCAGAAGGTACCCAGAAGGTACCCAGAGTGCCCATCGATGGGCTGGAGCCCTGAGCGGAACCCGAGCACGTGCAGGGCCACTGTTACCTCCCTCCCCAGCTGATCTGGCAGCCCCACTTCTATTAGCTGTATTCCCCTGCTGGACCAGAGCGCCCAACTGACACTCACCGATGTTGGGATGCTTCAGCAGCCGGCAAATACGAGCCTCACGCTCCAGCTTCTGGTGGTCTGTGGAACAAGGGAGGCGAGGGGGCAAGGAGGGAGACGGGCAGAAAGGGGTGGGTGCTCATTAGGAGCGTGCAGTGATGTGAGCGCTGGGCCACACGCCATCGGGCAGAATTCATGCCACACCCTAAAAACACAGACGGCTCCTTTCGGACACCATCGCTATCAGGAGCACGATGCCGTCCTGTGAGCCTCAGACCTGTGATGTTTCACACTGCAAGCTGCTCAGGACAGTAATATAATTAGGGACTAAAGCGGGCAGATCAGCAGAGACACAGGCGAAGCCTGGGGGCTCAGCTTACTTTGCCCGAATGTGCAGATAAACAAAGATACACATGCTAACCCTAACAGACAGGCAGGCCGAAGCTAGGAGGCGCAGGGAGCACTGGGGCCGGCTCCGATATGCCAGCTCCTTTACAGGGACCGGCAGCACTGGGCTGGGATTGGGCACCCACACCCGCGACTGGTAAGCTGTGCTTCACTCTGACAGACACATACCGATCAAAACATGGTCACATGATCAGTGAAACTGATAACAATATGCCTCCAGGACGACAGCTTCCTCTGTCCAAAAAATACACTTCGGGGAGCATGACATGCTTATGATCGTCCCGACGCATTGTGGAATAATGTACTGTAAAATGCCCTTACATGTGGCTAAAGAAAAGTAATAACAGGTTTAATGCATTATTAATGGTGTATATTTGCTTATATTACCAAAACAATAAAAAGGACCTTACAGGTAACAAAATAAACTGATGCAACTGTATGTTATTATGGGTAGCAGGGATCACAATCATGACTTCAGCATAAACTGCTTAGAGCAGTGTTTCCCAATCCAGTCCTCTGGGACCCACAGACAGTCAACATTACCGGGAGCTGAGAGGGAGCAAAAATATGGACTGTCTTGCAGGGAGCTGGGAGGGCACAAAATCACTGATGAGTCCCTGAAGACTGATGAAAAACTGCCTTAGAGTATAAGGGTTCGGCGTTAGGGTTGCAAAACATTTATATTTATGTTTATATATGATACAGTTTGTATAAATGGCCCCAAACTTCCAGTTAATTCCTATTAATTCCCATATATTCCCATTAATTCCCATGGAAAGTTTCCAATGTGGAATATTTCCAAAGTTCCCCAGCTTAACTTCCCATGGAATGGAAAGTTTCTGGAAAGTTTCCAGAAATTTTCCACCCCTTTGCAACCCAGCTATGAGGTCGGCATATATAGTTATGATGTCAGCACACTGTTTAAAAGCATCACGGTTCACTGTTATGACATTGCTTTGCATATTATGGCTCCTACGCCTTGCATGACTGCAGTTTTGTTAAGAGCCACTGTTGCCTGAAGGGAAGTTGTGTTACATATGATTAATAATTTACATGAAAAAGATCACACAGACTTTGAATGACACACAGGCAAGGACCCTGATAGTTGACACCCAGGGGCGCATGCTGCGGTCGAGCTTCAAGGCTGGGATGTTACGTGCATCCGGCAATAAGGCCCAAAGATGTCAACCTGACGAGGACCAGGCCTAAGGCATGCTCTTTTGCTGTCTGGGCTACCAGTGTGGCTGTGAAAGACAGCCAGGGAGCACAGACCCAGGGTGCACGGTGCACCAACCGCCACATCTCTGCATGCAGAGACAAATGCAGGAGCAAGAGCGCGTCACCGTCCCCACGGCACCACGCTTAACGCCTTGCCCTACGGCCATTTCTCTGCCCTCACATCTCAGGCAGCTCCTGAGCTCATAAACAGCCGAGCGCCAAACTGACCATGGGCAGCTGGGCCTCGATAATTATCACCGACAGCCCCCATCGTTAGGGAAGCAGAACAACACTGGAGCAACCACCAAGTCCCGGCTTGTGTAAGGAGCCCCTGCCCAATTCGGCAAACAAATAGTTTTAGTAAACAAGTGTGACACATACTTCATCTCGACAGCCATCTTAAGAAACGAGCGCAGGAACCAGAGGCCTCGCCCACATCACTCTGCAAGCCCTGGACCTCCAAGTCTTTCCTCTAATCTGGGATGGCTAATTCAGAGAAGCCGCTAATCTCGTTAAACCAGTCTTGGGTGGTGCGATAACCATTTAAAGGCTCCTTATTACAGTAGAATGGCAGCCCCCGAGCTCACAGCTAATCTCCATCCCGTCGACATTTCTCAAGATCACACAAGCCACTTCCCGCAGAATCACAGACATGCGACCAAAAAAAAAAAAAAACGATTGCATAATGAGACGTCCTCCTGTTGTTTCGGCGGGCACTTGCCTGCCGTGCTTACCTCTTGCGGAGAGCTTTTTCGTGTTGATTATTTTGGCAGCGTATTCTTGGCCCACGCACAGCTTGACACATCGGCGCACGACTGAAAACGCCCCCCTGGGAGAAGCGGGAAGAAGGGAGGGCACAGTTAGCGGGGGAGTCCAGCAAAATCTATCCAGCTCTTTCCAAGGCCCGCGGCCCCCAGACCAGCGAAAACAGAAAGAGGGGTTACGCTTACCCAAAAAGGAGCACAGTGTGTTTTACAGATACTGCTGACACGACAAAAACACTGTAGAGTTAAAAAGAGCCCCATCTTACAGGGACCAGAGCCTCACGGGGCCTGCTCTTGGGTTTCCGTGTTGTTTGGGTCACTGCCCTCTTGTTCTCCTGATTCTAGCGTGTTCTCTGGCAGAAGGTGACCCCCAGCAAGTGGACACAGAGAGTCCAGTCCTACAGACAGCCCAGCAGTAATTCCCAGCTCAATTCAAACAGCACACGGACCACAGCACCCCAGACAATGGTGAGGCCCACGTCATATTCTAAGTGCAAGCCACAGCAGCCCAGAAGCAAGGAACAAGAAGTATGCTCCAAGCAGTTTTGTTTAGGTTGAAGTATTATGTCATGACATTTTTCTGCTAAACCTGCGCATTGGCAGAACCCCACGGGACGATGGCAAAAAGACTTCGGTGTCCTTCCAAAGCACGTTAACCTTGGCCTACATTTGTGAAGCGTAAAACTTGGCTTTGTCTGTCTAACTGGCTCCCTTCTGACACTTTTTGCTAAATCGGCTAATTCTTGAATGTTTGGGACAAGCTTTAAGCCTGTAAATGTACAAATGCAAACATATACACATATACACAGACGTGACCTCACACACACACATACAGTACGGACACACCGGAAGCAATTTCTGTGGTGTCTACAATTTCCAGATAGTAACTTTCTTCCTAATTCACTCCCTCTATTTATATTATTACTCATCGCTAAGTGTTTTTTAAATTCTGAATCATTAAAGTGCTATATAGCAATATTATTCTAAAAAATTTAATTAGAATGTATGGAGAAAGTACATTTATTTCCTTGTTTGCCAGATAAGTCTTTTTTCTTAAGGACTGAAGGTTGCCAGTTTCCTGACAGAAATCCTCATGAGTGTGGGAGAACATCAGGCTGTAAGTCATGTGAACACCATGAAATTAAACATCTTCGGAGTTGTCGCGGACATTTTCCGCAGTGCGAAGCCCGACGTGTCAACAGAGTCAGACACGAGTGACCCGAAATGAAAGACTGCGCACGCATCGTACTATAAATATCGCTGACATTTTTATCTCTAAGCACCCCACCGAAATGTCAATTGCAGACAATGTTAGGTCGTTGAAAAGGTCTGTGATGAAGCTGAGGAGTTGCCAGTTAGCACGTGTGAGCGATACCTCCTGATGGCAAGGGTGGCCCTCCGAAGCCCAAACCGGAAGGCATACCCCTGTATGATTTCTGATAACAAGGCAGACCCCGTATATCCGGGCCGTGGTGGCTTAATGGTTAGGGAAATGGACTCGTAATTGAAAGACTGCAGGTTCAAATCCCAGACAAACAAAACACCACTGAGGTACCCTGAGCAAGGTGCCGCCCCCAAGCACTGCTCCCCGGGTGTGGAGTTAGCTGCCCCCTGCCATGTCACATATGGGTTAAATGCAGGAAACACATTCCATTGTTGTGTGCTGCAGTGCGTCAACAATGCCAATTAATCACTGAAACTCTTTTAAAAATATCTACAGAGCATGTGCTGGCCCACAACTGGAGAGTGCAAACAGGGCCTGTGTAGAAGTGGAGTGTGCAGCTGCACTGCGTAAGAATGGCATCCATGTGTCCAGTGACGAGAACTCCGTCTTAACTTTAGACCAAGGTCCCGCAATGGGCTGCTCGTTTTCCTTTAGCAGCACCCACGTACCGCTGAGGTGTTAAGCTACTCCAATGACATCATGGTTCCATCAGGTGCAGAATGTACCATCTATTAAAGACAGGGGAGCTGTGGCTTGGTTCACTTACAGGAACCGGCGTGATTCATTAAGGGAGTCAGTAATGCCAGTTAGGCAACACAGGTGGCTGCCTAAAACACCATCTTCTGAAGAGGCACTGACTTACGTTACCATTTAAAAGTTCGGGGTCACTTAGAAATGTCCTTGCTTTTGAGAAAAAGCAAGTTTTTTTTGTCCATTAAAATAACATCAAATCAATCAGAAATACCGTATAGACGTTGTGAATGTCGGAAATGACTATCATAGCTGAAATGGACGTTTTTTTAATGGAATATCTACATAGGTATACAGAGGCCTAAAATTAGCAACAATTAGTCCTGTGTTCCAGTGCAATGTTGTGTTTGGTGACGCAAGTTTATCATTTTAAAAGGTTAATGGATCATAAGAAAACCCTTTTGCAATTATTTTAGCACAGATGAAATGCTGACTAAAAAAGCAATAAAACTGGCCTTCTTTGGACTAGTTGAACATCTGGATCATCAGATGTTAACAACAAACAAAAAATGGTCAGACGGAAAGAACTTTCTTCTGAAACTCGCCAGTCTATTCTTGTTCAGAGAAATGAAGGCTATTCCATGCAAGAAACTGCCTGGAAATTGAAGATCTTGTACAATGCTGTGCAGTACTGCCTTCACAGAGCAGCAAAAACTGGCTCTAACCATAATAGAAAGAGGTGAGGGAGACCCTGAGTGAGAGTAGAAATATATTAGTGTGTGCAGTTTGAGAAACAGACACCTCATAGGCAGAGGTGGAGATTTCTGGTCTGGTCCAGACCAAGATTTTATTTCAAGCAACCAGTTGAGTACTCTGTGACTACGAGTCTTTATGCTCAACTGGTTGGTTGAAACAAACAAACAAACAAATTTATTTTTGTACAGTGCATTATCACAGCATTACATCGTCTCAAAGCGCTTTACAACATCCCCACCCAAAGCCCCCAGAGAGTAAGCCATAGGCGACAGTGGCAAGGAAAAACTCCCTAGAAGGAAGAAACCTTGGGAGGGACCAATAACCTGAAACAAAATCTTGGTCTGGATTTGTACCCTCTGGATCTGAAATCTCTACCTCTGCTCATTGCTCGTCAACTGGCAATCGTTAAATAGTACCCACAAAACACCAGTCTCAACACCAACAGTGAAGAGGCAACTCCAGGATGCTGCCCTTTTAGGCAGAATTACAAAAAGATTGGAAAAAACTGCTATGACTAGACAAATCTGTTTGAGGTGTTGGGATCACAAAGATGTTTGTGAGACACAGATCAAATGAAAAGATGCCGGAGGACTGCTTGATGACATCTATCAAGCCTGGTGGAGGCAATGTGACGGTCTGGGGCTGCTTTGGTGACGGTAAAGTGGGAGATTGTACAGGGTAAAAGGGATCTTGAAGAAGGAAGGCTGTCACTCCACTCTGCAACGCCATGCCATACCCTGTGGACAGTGCTTAAGGTGGAGCCAGTTTCATCCTACACCAGGACAATGACCCAAACACAGCTCCAAACCATGCAAGGAAGCAGTCAGCTAATATTCTGCATAAAACGGAGTGTCCAGCACAGTCACTGGATCTCAACTCTATTTAGCTGTGAAGGGAGCCGCTTTACTGAATGGTACGTAAGAAGTGCCCATTAAGCCAATCCAACTTGTGGGAGATACTCCAGGAAGCACAGGGTGAAATCTCTTCAGATTGCCTCAACGAACCGACATTTTGAATGCCCAAGGCCTGCAAGGCTGCAATTACCGCAAAAGAAGGAATCTTTGATGAAAGCAAAATAAAGAACACAATTATTATTTTAATTCAACAAAAAAAAAAAAGATTATTTCCTATTTAGTTATATTTCCTATTCAATCTCATTTTCATGTATGTTTTCATGGAAAACAAGGACATTTCTAAGTGGCCTGAATCTTTTGAGTAGTGGTGTACCAAACTACCGCCGCCTGTCTGCTTAATGTAGCCATTTTTCACGATGCAACACAGAGAAGGGAATCGCATCTGCTGTGGCCCCCCCCCCCAAACCCCAGTCCCACCAACAAGAAGGCAGCATCCCCAGCTCCATCACCAATAGAACAAGACCCCTGAGCTCCAGGCAAAGCCACGTCGCTAGCCTTACATCAGGCCTTTCAGTGACTGCACATCAACTCACATCCCATCTGTAAGGCTGGCCCTTATACGCTTGCATCCCACTCATCACCAGAAGCTGAGATCTTAGGCTCTCTACACCACACTACAGAAATAACTGAAACAAGCTTTTTTCCCCAACAAGGGAAATGGTAATTGTACAAATCAAGCAGCAAACCGTGTTGTGGAACACACCGTGAGCACGCGTGTGCACACAAGTGCGCGCGCGCGCGCACACACACACACACACACACACACACACACACACACAGCACTAGGTCCTCCACACAACTAAGCAATAATTGCAACATTCAGCTACTACAGGCACTGAGGAGGCATTACCGTATTACTCACCAGCAAACACTGAAAATGGTCTCTGTGTTCATATCAATCACTTCTATTCCACTCATTAGATAATTAAGTGGATGATTTAATAAAGTGAATGACAAGCACCGGGAACCCTGAAGTAACTACTGTCTTCATTTTTTGTAACGAAAGAGGTCTGAGATCCAAGTGCAGAGCAAATGGTTTTAATGATTCGCGCCAAGGAATGACAAGCAAGCACTGGTGAGAGTCTCAAAACAGAGGCTTGACTCACAAACCAATCCTGAGGATTGTAAGTAGCAAGGCCAAATCGCAATGAATAAATAAGGTTATTTATTTAAAAGACGTGTAGAAACCAGGGACAAGCGACCAGAAACCCAGCAAGCCAACAGCAGAGCAGGTAGCATGCTCAGTAACACACAAAGGGCCTTTAGACAGACTTCTTAGATTTCCCTTAGGTTAATCAAGCAATAAGAACCAGGATTGCCTGCAGTACTGGTGAGGTGGGGCATGGGCTGTTTGGGTGCGGCTGCAGGCCTTACATTTTCATCACGGCGTTTACCTACTTTGTAGATTTTCTCTCCTGGATGACAAACAGTTTCCAGTTTTGGCTTTAATAATTAAAGTGAAGGGTCATCTAATGTCTGTTTTTCCTCTGTAAATGAAACCAATTTACAGTAATTTAACTGATGCTTATCCAAAGCCACATTACATTGAAAATGTGCTGCATCATTATCAGAAGCATTTTTTTTTTACTGGTGATATATTTCTGTAAATGTCCATGCATGCATCCATTAATGCACCCAGCCTGGAGTACGGAATGCGTCGCAGGAAACACGGGTCACGTGTCAGGAGACGACCCCCGAATTTAACAGCATTTAAATGAAATGTAAAAGTGTGCAGTGGATTGTGCAATGATATGGATGTTGTCAGGAATATGATGGTCTGCGGCGCTTCTGCGTGCGAGCGCACGCAAGCGGGAGGGAGAGTGGCATTATCACAGGATACCTCCACAAGTAGCGCTAACGTTTCAATCTGCCTGAAGACGGAGAAGCGGGCTCACACCGCATAGCGTACAGCGATCGGTGAGCCCACCCCCGCCAAACGGCCCGGAGTGGGCGGGCAGGCGGATCGCTGTAGCGGCCCCCCCGCCCTCGCTCGCTCGCTCGCTCGCGCCGCCAGCCCCGCAATCTTAGCGCGCGGCGTCAGCGCGGTGTTTCATAACGGGCACGTGAGCAAGGCCAAATATTTAGTAAAAATCCTGAATTGGTAAGAAATCATTACATGCCGAGGAGATTAACAGCCGAGCGACGCTGTTTGACACTGGCTGTCGGTTGACGGTTATCGGGCGTAATGACCGGCGGGGGTGATTATCCATCCGACGGCACGGGGGTCGTTTTAAAAGTGACCTAAACCCGCCCCAGAGCGGAGGCGGCGTCCATCGTATTAGAGACTCCCCGACTGAAACCGCCCCCCCGGGTAGGGTACCTCGCAGCTGCGGCGGAGCCGGGAGGCAGTGGGCTTACAGTCAGCCGCATCCCGCCCGCCCAGCGTCGCGCTTCCCCCGGTTTCTGTCATTATCCCCGACAGCCAAGCGTCTACGCCGCCGCACACAGCCCCGTCACCGCACGGCCGCCGAGCCCAAGCCCGAGCCCAGTGAATAACCCTCCAGCCTTACTTTCCGAGCTCCTCGTACAGCTGGTACTCGTCCGTGAAGCGCGTACAGGTCGTGGTAGCCATGTCTTATCCCGCTGCCGTGTGACACCGCCTCCGAAGCGCTATCCTTATCGCTCGGCGACTGTGGCGCCCGTAGTGTCTGCCCAGGAGATTCGCCGCTGGCCGGTAGCAGGTGGCCGCCGGGTCCGCAGAGCCGAGCTTCGCTGGCGAGCTGAGCCGAGTGCTGCGCGCCTCCCCGCCGCGTCTATCTGTAGTACGACGTTCGCTCACCCTGCGCTCGGGCTGCAGCCAGCCGGACGCCCCCCCGTGAAACTAAAGCCCGCCACTGCCACCCCATGGCCGATCACCGTAACTGCACACGCCGCTCTGAACATTAACTCATGAGTTATATCCGCACTAGCAAATCATTTAGCTAAATATAATTATTGGTGCTATAATGATCAAATAGAGACTGACATTCTAGGAAAAAAAAACATATTTGATTATTAGAGTATGGATGCTGGATAAGTCCTCAGGGTCATCAAGCAGCATATTCAGTTGAATCAATTATGTTAATTTAAAATACAGTTTTAAATTTCAGTGCAGAGATAACTCTGAGATGTTTATTGGAAATCTAAACCAGAGATTCACAAAACCTCCTCCATGGTATCCAATCATTCCGATATTTTTCTAGTTTTGTAATCCCACTTTCTGATTAAAGTAGTCAACTAACTGCAATGCACTTATTTTCATTCAGATGTACTGCAGATGAAAAACATTAAATCCACATGTTGGCTGCACGTTCTCAAGGAGAGGTTTGGAAACCGCCATCATATATGCAGCTGTTCATTTTATTTCCTTCATTTCAAGTGATAATTCATGTAAATGTTTAGAATTATCACTATTTCAACAGTGGGGGATTCAAACAGGGCCAAAATTAGTATATATCACAATTAAAAATTCCGATTATTGTATGCTATAAATATAAAATATACCAAGAGTATTCTGCCAAGGATTATATAACACACTTTGTGGCATTGCTCACTATAGCCTGCATTTCATAACAGTTCTAGATTTTACACATTTCAGATTCCTGCGGCAGGCACAGTCATGACGACACACTGAGCAGGACAAAAGTAAAGGTCTTACTGGGCAGTAATGGCAACCACATCAGCTAACTCAACTGGGATAGATGGGTCAATGATTCAAGGAAAGGGAACAGGTAGGAATTCAGAAAATCTACTCTGAACGTTCAGCAGGGTAGTGGAGGTATTCACTCGTCTTGTAACAGATAGGCAGACTGAGCTGCAGTACAGCCCCCATGCATTTCCAATCTCCCTCCAGATCCAATGATATCCTGCATGTATATATATATATATATTTCTTCAAGAAAACAGGTGAAGCAATGCTTCAATAACAAAGAGAAAAATAAAATGTAACATTCACGTAAAACAGTAACATAAAACCATGTAGAGATGCAGCCATATAGTAAAATAATGGGTGTGAACCCCACCCCCCCGAAAAAAAATAAAAATAAAATCTCAAAAAATGTCTGGTAAAGTGTTCTGCTAAACAGCACCACCCTTAGCTTGATTAAAGGAACTTCTCTGAATGAAAATATTTTCTGTTTCAATGAGCTTATAGACTTCGGTGTATTTCAGATCGCCTTCTATTTTGTAGTTGATTGGAATATGTTGCTTTTTAAAAACCTAAACAGTGAAGCAGTGATACTCCTTGATGTTGTGATTTTCCTCGTTTTTGACCCAAAGATGACTGACACAAGTCAATCATTCAGAACGTGAGGTCAGTCACCAGCCAAAATAAACTCACTCATTCACCATCATTCCTGCTCAGTTTGTGATGTACTCTAAGTAAGAGTCAAGAATTCTATTTTAAAAAAAGATTTGGAAATACTGATTTTGTTGATTGTAGCTAATCCTGTGTATATACTGTAATAAATTTTTTGTTCTGATTTTTTTATTTTGCAAAAAAAAAAAACAAACAAAAAAAAAACACGTCAGTGCAATTAAGTCTTTTAGGAAATGTGAAGATTACAGTTGCCACCCGTACTGTATATTCCGGGATTGTCCCATACTAAGAATAAAATACTGTGTTCCTTTCTTAATCAATACGGAATGTGATTTGTTACATACTCTTGAACCGCGCTAGAGACACTCCCCCCACTAATTTTATGATTGTAGACCTGGAGGGACGGGAGTGTTGGCCTCTCTTATTTCTTCAGATTGAAAGTGGGAACCGTAGTGAGGCCTGATAGATTCATCTATCTATCGCCACAATGACACACTGAGGAAAAACTGTGAGATTCTGAAATGGATGAAATTTCATTCTTGGGTCATCAGGAGTTTAGGGGACACAATGAGAGTGAGAACTCTGACAACAAATGTTGAAAAGTCCACTATCTCACTTGGATAAGCTACAGAATGTGAGCGCCATACCTGTCCTGACTGAAATACACCATCTGTACTGGTGTAGTACATAGCCTACATGTGCAGTGATTTCCCTTATATTGCAATTGGACTTTTCACGGTTTAAAACGATTTTAACCAAGGTTTGTTAACATTTGGATTCATTAGCTGACTATGTGATGAGGTGTCAGATTTGCGTTTTTAACAAACATAAGTAGCTAAGGTACAATGTTGAGAGACTTGATTATAATTCGATAAATATTATTTCTTGTATGACTTATTAATATACTTAGCTTACTGCTTAGTACTATTTAGCCTAAATAATAGGCGATTTTTTTTGACATGTCGGAACACAGTGTTTCAGATCTATTTCATGCAAACAGGAAGTGCCACTGAACGAGCTGCTGAACGAATCAGAATGAATTGTTTAGGTGAACGAAATCAAATGAACCAAATGAGTCATTTCGGCCATCTCTAATCTGCACCTTCACACTGACATGGGATCATCCTGTTTTGCAGAATTAAATGCTGTATTCCGTGAAGATGTGTGTCTTCAGCGTCTAGCCAACAGAACTACAAAAGTAACCATAGGAAGTTGATAGATGTGCTTTACAGCTGCGGGACGGTGGGCAACTTGTCTATCTCGAAAACTGTCGTTAAAAAAGTGAATAACAGACACGTTGCTATAACTTAAATTATCATATTATGTTACATCCTTATATGTAACTACTGGAAATTCTGTCTTCATGGGACCCCTACTGTAGTTTTCGGAGGCCCAAAACGGTTGCCTACCTTGCTTAATGGTGAAGTCTGCTTTTGTGCACCTGTAACGTAAACCAAAAAACATTGTAAGGCTGTGTAGCCTACTGATATTT
>JAODJW010000040.1:15868538-15879164 GCA_026777045.1 Hyperopisus bebe
GTTTAAACGTGATGCCATATCAGTGTAGACAATCCCAAACTGCACTGAACACAAGACTGAGGTACTTCCTGGGGGGGATGCCAATCAGTGCATGAGCAGCTATTGTTTTACTAACCCAAGGCTGCCATAGCGAGTGACACACCCAGCATGACTGGCAGTCAACAACAATCTGTTCCTCCCCAGACCCTGTGAGATACGGTATGTTCATCTTCGCCATATGCTCATACGTCTTCAGTACTCCTCCTGATCTGTTCCTGCATCTGAACTCCTCCCCTTAATCCAACCCTAAATATCTTAAATTTTTCCATTTATCTGTTTATTCACTTCACAAATGATCAGGTTAAATTAAACAACCAACAGGGGATGCGATGCTGGACGTGCTGGTAATTACAAATGACTGAACAGCAGGTGGCGCACATCACTGAGATGTCTCACACATGACTACTGTGACTACGAGGCAGGGGACCCCAATCTAATTATCAAGGACATGCAGCATTATTGACGGGCCCACAGTCCTTTCATCTGGCTCCTGGGTGGTAGGCTGGCACGAGCGTGACCGCAGATCATCAGTGCCCGACACACACTGACAATAGACAGATGTCATACGGTAACACTGGTCAGTGGGAGTGGAGCTTGGAAGATATGAGCACTGGTGGCTGACTTTCAGTGATCGTGGGCTAGAGGCTGTAAGGTTTACACTTTGCAAAACCGTGTTGGGGCCCATCCCCAGGAAACACTCAAGTCTTATGCCTTGAATACTCAACATATACAGATCAAAGGCTAATACCTCTAAAAAGCTGAAACTACTTCCAGGCAGTACAGGGCATATGGCAGGGGTAGATGATGGGGTGCCAGGGTAATTCATCAACAATTAAAATTGTTAGTTATAAGCTTTGCTAAACCTATGGTGTAAAACCTGCCTCAGTACCCTGTGCAACAAAGACAAATAAAGCACCTGCGGCAGAAGCTGTCCTGTTCACTGGGTCTCCAATACGCAGGGACTGCTCAGATATTTAACACTTTTCAGTACAATGAAACTAAACGTGTTGGGTCAGAAACACTGACTAGGAATGCGGGCCAGGAGCATATCCAGAAAGTAACATCAGGGTGAAAAGTCGGATTGGCAGGAGATGCACCACTTATCACAGTTTATTATAACAAACATTCTCACTGGGCATTTTATATGCATAGGATGTATAGACAATGCACAATACCAATAGAAATAGATAACATACACAATGTCACAAAGTGTGACTTAGGAAGCCGGGAAGCAGAAGCAGGAGTCCAGGGAAATCGCATGAACACAGGGTCTATTCAGGATAGAAACACTACTCAACACAGAACGACGTCAATGAGCCGGACACACAGACACGGACATAAATGCTTAACAACAATTTACTCAACTAGAAACAGCTGGGAACACGGGGATTCCACACGAGGTAGAGAAGGGGGCGTGGCACATGGGAGGATCGTAACTATAGGGACGTGACACACTGGGCTCCAGGCTAAGTTTTCAAGTGGTAGCACTGCTGCTACCAGCTTTCTCAGTTGGTCGCACCAGCACATGATTTGGTCGCACCCTACGTTTCGGTGCAGCATGATATTATTCAGTGACCTTGCATGTTGTCACTGAGACAGCTGAGTGAGGCTGGTTACCGAGATGTGATGCATACCCAAGCCAAGACTTTTAATATGCACTTACAAGAACGAATATTACGTATTACTAATATTTATGCATTATATGATTTTATGTGACCCAAATCATTTTCGGTATTGTTTTGGCTTAGGCATCTTTTGAGTTTCTCCGAAAATATTCCATTTAATTGTTCACGGCCAACTCGCGAATGGCCGAATCCGCGAATATGAAATACGCGAATGTGAAGGAGATAAATTAGTACTGTTCTCGCCAAATATTTCAATCTGAAAATTAGCTTTAATAACATAACTCTCATCGTCACTTGTGTCTGCCTCAGGACTTCCCTTTGGCTCTCCCTCTCCATCTGCCTCCTCTTCTTTCTTCGTATTTAGATTTTTGTTTTAATTATCAGCCTACCGCCTCCTTTTTTAACACCACGGTTTCGCACGTTTTATCATCGGTGCGCGTATATTTACGCTCTCCCCGGTGCAGGTAAGGAGAGACCACTTCAGCAAAAAAGACACACAGAACCGGGAAAAAAGAAAAAAAAAATCACGCACAATTCATTAACGCAGTACCAGTGCAGGAGCGAAACATCCTAGTGATTATTATACACTGATACAGGTGCGACCTGTGAAATTTAAAATGGCGCATTCTCAATGAAAGGTCGCAGTCTATATAGCCCGATACAGCCCGCACGTACACCACAATTATTCCAGCCCGCGCAGTGTTGCCAGGTTCAGCAAAAATCGAACCAGCGGAAGCTGAAACTAGCCAAAAAATTTAAATCCCTGTATACTGTATCTCAAAGAAATAAACCAGTGTTTTGCATGCTGATCACATTCAAATATTCAATTCAAAATTTAACACAATGACGTCACATAGACGGACGCACTCTCTTTTCCTAGGGTTGGCATTGGCTCCGTCAGTGCAGATTCGTGTTGTTCTTAAGACGATGCTGCAGCCACTTGTAATTTTAACAATGAATACTACATCAATATAATCAGGTACTACTTTTTGTATCCATAATACACCACAATATTTTTTACATTGTTAGTGAAGATGTTGTTTTCACACATTTTGTACACACAAAGCTCGAACTCATATTGCCAACTATGTGGTCAATGAATTGTCCTCATTAGTAATTAGGATGCACACCAATGCTTTAGCCAATGGCGAATATGCTGGATAGACAGTTTGGTGAATTTGCTGTGTTACTCTTACTGCAGAAGATGCCAGAACGTAGGTGTTATGCACTGAACTTAGCCTAGTGACTTACTGAGCGTGTTGGTGTGGGCTGTATTTGCACACTTACAGTTGTGGACTGGGCTCATCTTCTCTGGTTATGTCAGCCAGCATGGGGGCAGCCATATTGGTGTGACAGTACCTGACTGCTATCCAGCTGTCTGTTTCGGGTTCCATTGTTCAATGACGTTCAATGATGTTAGTCCGTGATTTTGCTATTATTACTATTAAAATATTTAAATAATACTCAACGTATGCATCTTTTGCTATTGCTGTACTTTAATTGCAATACTATAATCACTAATGTATATCAGAGTCATTAGCATGCAGTCTGTAATGCATATTGACTGCAAGGAGGCTGTGTAAACTATTAAACTAGATTGATCCGGCTAGCTTGACTGTTGGATCTCGATCCTCAAATTTGGCTGTGCAGATTAGTAATACTATTCCAGAAATGTAGAATGAGGGAGAAAATGAGATACAGGAGTCAGTGGGTGAGCAGTTTGAGCTGAAATGGCTCGTCGCAGGTGCACTGGGAAGGCCTCCGTCCCCTGCCCTCGGTCAGCTCATGCCCAGTACGCATTGCAGCACTTGCCAAGGTAATGGAGAGGAAGTCGGCCTGGTGGCTCAGCACGGCTATGCAGACTGACCCTGAGACAGACCGACTCCTTTCAGACCAGGGCCGTGAGAGACGTCTAATCAGACGGCGAGAGAAAAAAAGAAGGGAATCAGAGAAAGAGGCCCTTTAATCAGAGTCGCACCTTCACTGCAAAAAGCACGGGCCACGGGGGTCTGTGCAGCCGCTTGGTACGATTGAGGTCCTCCACGGCCGGCCGCCTACTGGGCAGTGGAGCAGGGTGGGGGCTTCACAGGGAACTGGGGGAGGCGCCTGATATCCAGTGTTGCTAACTGGGAGCTCAGCCAGTCACCCAGCTGCAAAGGCTGTAAAAATGTACTGAAGGTCACTGTCTATAGGATGTCCTGAGCTCAGTTTATAAAATGCATTTTGTGGGGGGGTGACGTTCATCTTGGATGGGAGTTTGAGACAATGGATATCGTGGTTTGATATCCTAGACGTCTCAGCTTGATACGCTGGATGTCACTGTTTTATACAATGGTTATCCTGGTTTTAAAGACTAGATGTTACAGTTTGCTGCACTGGGTGGCATATAGAACACTTGAATGGGGTCACATTCCCCCGTGTGTGTCACTAAGGGTTCACTCACACTAAGCCATCCATCGTTTGACTAGTGTGATTGCTCCATGCCAGGGCCCAGTTGAAGAAGTGGGCATGGCCACGGTTCCGTTGGACTCATGCACAGTATACATACAGTTTGATAGCTAACAATGGCTGAACCAGTTCCAAAATCCAGAGTCAACAATTATAAACATTTTCCTTTTATTACCTTTTGAATTGTATCCAAATCCATGTATTAGCCAATTACATCTGTACTAATTCAAATTAGCTCATTATTTGCTACTAGTTTTCCCTGAGTGCATGTGTATCAGTGGATATGACTATTAAGCATTAACTTAAACACCTGTTATACCTCATATCCCAACTTACTCTCTGCTGTGAACTAATTTCTAATTTTCTTTCTCTAAAACCTTACTCATCCTCATCAGCTGCTTAAAAGCTTCAAGACACCATGAGAAATTCATAATAGAAATGTTCCCCTGAAGGACACACCCTAGAGTACACTAAGGCCCACACCGCCATGACAGATATGCATGCGATCGGTAAGGCCCACACCGCCATGACAGATATGCATGCGATCGGTAAGGCCCACATCGCCATGACAGATATGCATGCGATCGGTAAGGCCCACACCGCCATGACAGATATGCATGCGATTGGTAAGGCCCACACCGCCATGACAGATATGCATGTCATTGGAGGACGTGCTGTTAAATGCATGAGGGATACAGGTTCATGGCGCTGCACTGCAGGGTCCCCGCAGAGGTGGGTGCGCAGGTGTGCAGGGCTGAGGAACTGTTCATTAGCAGCGCTGGAAGTGGTATACAGCTCCACCAGGGACCAGGGCAACGGGACCCGATGGGGCAGCGTGATGTCAGGCCTATTGGAGGGTCTCCGCTCAAACTGACTGATTCTGAGACCCGTGAGTGTAAAAACCCCCACGGAGAGGTGATGCTTTCATTCTAGTAACTGAGGCTGAAAAATCACCCACTTGTTATTTAAGTTAAAGCAAATTACATTGACACTGATGGTGTGGATCTGCAAACAATGATCTGCTTCTGCACTACAGTGAAAGACATGGACAGACACACACACATGCACACGCACACACATACACACACACAGACATACACACACGCACGCATGTCCACTAGAGCCTCAACAAAACACTGAACCTGAATAAATAAACACCGTTGCTTATTAAATTTAAGGGTGGGTTGAAACCCCTCAAGACCAAGCAATGAATCTACAGCCGACCGCCCAGCTTCCCGATGGCTGCCAAAATCATTTATGCGACGTCCACAGCAGGAAATGCAGACCATGAGCAGAATATAACGTCGCCGTTGATACGTAAAAGATAAGAGCATACAGATTTGGAAACAAATGAAAGGACACATTAAAGCAGCATAATGGAGAGCTAATGGTGTGTGTAATGGTGATGATGATGACGACGGCGTCGCTTCTCGCACAGATAGAGACAAACACAGAGCGGGAGACACAGGTGGCAGAGAAGCTGCCTTGTCTCCTACAGGGGCAATTATGGTGGGCAAACAGGAAAAAGGGAAACTGGTGAGAGAGGTTTCTTCTCTGAGATGCACATGATTGATAAATGCTGCCATGCTGGAGACCCTTTGGGCAAAAAAGGCAAAAAATAAAAATTAATACAAATACAAACATATTTTGGCAAATGTTCCCGTTAATTTCCCAGCTATAGGCAATACGTTATTTAATTTTTGTTTCCATAGTCAGGTTCAGGTTAGGTTAGGTTCAGGTTCAGGTTTATTTGTACCAGCAAAGTAAATTTAGTCAAACATTTCATAGAAAAATATATGAAATGATTTGAAAATAAATGAAGTGCCACATGCTGAACGGTCCTGCTTTTAGCGGGAGACTCGACACACTCGCGCACAGGAAGTAAACACTAAACAGGACCCATTTCCTAGATGCTGCGCTGTGTGCAGGTTTCGCGTCCCAATGATGCCATTAAAGGCCTCTTGGGGAGTTTTGACCCCCCCTCCCCCCAAGTAGCAGAGCCAGGGGAATGAAGAAAAAAAATCACTGATTGTAACTGAGATGGCCTGACAAAAACACTTTATATAGCATTTTCAATATTTTATTTAAGACTATGGCTAACAGGAAAATGTTAGCAGTTACACAGATTTTTTTGAGTCATTTACATTGATTGCAACGAATTGCTGTATCAGGCCATATAGAAGAACAAAGATGCAAATGCGGGCTTTTAAATTCTGTTAGTTGTTTACATAGGTGTAAATCATTTATCAGTTATGATGAGGAGGTGTCCAGGACCATAGTTAGCATGGAGAGAAAATGGGTGACAACCAGGCAACTGAACTGGGCTGGATATCGGATCTGGTTCCACTGATATAGCATAAGCGTAATGAAGCTGTATTAAGAATAAAATAAAACTGACACATATACCTCTGAGACTATGTGGTGGATAGAGTTATCCTTTACTGTCATAAAAACACGCTTCCCGTCTGCTTTAATTATGAGGCTGAATTCATGAACTGTGTCCATCCTCCCAGGATTCCAAAATGAAGTATTTATAATCAAACCCTTTGGTCTAATTTTACCGCTCCCACATGGCACGGTTGCCCACAGATCTGTTTTAAGATTAATGTTTCTGCGCTTTAGTACCAGCGGAGAGTATGGCCAGAATTAAACGCTGTCTGAAAGAGAGAGTCGCGTCCTGAAACAGGCGACCGCGGGCATGGCAACCCGTCTGACGCTGAGGTGAAAAACAAGGTGTTTCTTTGCAAAGAAATGATTTGCTGCTCTTTCAGGACCAAAAGAACATGAAGATGTTCATAACATGATTCATTTGGAAGCCTTATGAGTAATAAGTACTCATGGTCTCTAGTAAGTATTCATGATCCTCTGTGGGTACATGTAATACTTACTCATATAAGTACAATGATTCCCTTCTAAATCCTGCCAGGTTCAGTATTTGGGTGATGACCCGGGCCTGATCGGCAGATCCCCCTGACTGCTGAGCACCGCCCAGCTGAGGGGGAGGGGTCATGGTGTGGAACCTGCTTCTGGCCCTCCTGCTGCTGCTCCTCCTACAGGCCCAGCTGGCGGTGTGTCTCCGTGGGCCGCGTGGGGCGGCATTCCCGCCGGGCAACACCACGCAGCGGCTGCCCGGCGCCATCATCATCGGCGTGAGAAAGGGCGGCACGCGGGCACTGCTGGAGATGCTCAACCTGCACCCGGACGTGGAGGTAGCTAAGGCTGAGGTGCACTTCTTCAACGTGGACGAGCACTACCACCGCGGGCTGGCTTGGTACCGCGCCCAGATGCCGGTGACCCTGCCCGGCCAGCTGACGGTGGAGAAGACTCCTGGGTACTTTGCGAGCCCTCAGGCCCCAGCGAGGGTGCGAACCATGGACCAGGCCATGCGGCTGCTGCTTATCGTTCGTGACCCGGCGCAGCGGCTGGTGTCCGATTACACGCAGGTCCTGCACAACCGCAGGGAGCGCCACAAGCCCTACCCTGCTCTGGAAGAGCTGCTGCTGCTGGACGGCGCTGTGAACCCTGCCTACAAGGCCCTGCAGCGCAGCCTGTACCACCTGCACCTCAGCCGCTGGACGGCCCACTTTCCCAGGGCCCAGATCCACGTGGTGGATGGTGACGCCCTCATCCGCGACCCCTTTCCTGAGCTGCAGCGGGTGGAGCGCTTCCTGGAGTTACCGCCGCGCATCAGTGCCTCCAACTTCTACTTCAACACCACCAAGGGCTTCTACTGCCTGCTCTCCGCCGGCCGCGACAAGTGCCTGGACGAGTCCAAGGGGAGGCCACACGCCCCGCTCAGCCGGCCAGCTATGCGCATGCTCTGCCGCTTCCTGAAGGAGCCCAACCGTCGCTTCTTCGGCATGGTGGGCCGCACCTTCTCCTGGTGCTGAGGCTCCACCCACTGCCCCTCCCATTGCCCCGCCCACCCCAACCGAACGGTCTCCTCCAGTGCTGGGGTGAAGAACAAGGAGCGAGGTGTCCGGCAGAGAGCGTGACTGTACGTACCCCCGTACCCCCCCCCCCAATTTCTCTCTGCTGTGTACAGAGCAGTTTAAGGGCAGAAGGGAGAGCAGGACTGCCAGGTGGGTTTCTGCCCTGGTGCATCGAAAATAACTTGCTGGGAAGACAAGGACCAATCAGCTTTAGTGACACTGGGGTGTTATAACTGTGACTCAGACCAATGAAAACAGAGTGCAAATGTAGAGGAACAATTAAGGGGAAATGAACAGCTACAGATTCTGCCATGTTTGTGTACTGAGAACACTTTGCATGACCATTTATACCCAGGTGAAGCGCATATTTTTCTGTAAATTTTAACTGATCCCTATGCAGTCACCCCCCAAATTATGTGGATTGTAGAAAGGCAGAATTTCTACACACAACTGGGGCATTTAACCAAATTGTAAACCATTTAAAGTAACGTAGAATTATATAGTATTACATGAAAAGTGTAAGGGATGCATTCTTCACTCAGTACAGAGAGGACACACCACAGTGGCATAAAAAGTATTGTTAACCACACCCAGAAATGCAAGCATCGCAAACAGAATACTCCAGGCGGTTTCAGAACTCACCTTTAGAGAAAATATGTATATTTCACAGCACACTGTGCCCCACAGTTTGAACATTATTTCATCGTGCACGCATGATTCCTAGAGATCAGAGGCCTGCAGGGATATAGAGATACACTTGTAAAGTATTTAAGTGGCTGTAATAAAGAATTCACAAGCAGCTGCCCCTCACGCACACTGAGGTCCTCATACTGGACAGAATTTCTAACAATTTTATAGACATCCCAGCTAATTTAATTGTTCATGCATCCACAAAGGCAAGAATCTACAAAACCTGGGCATCAGATCCTGGCTACAGATTTTACGGTGCTTATGTGTGCAGCTTTAATCACTTGTACTCCATTTACCATTTGTTGTCTTTTTTATGTTGGATCTTCAACATATAAATATTTAACTGAGAGTACCTTTATTTTTAATTTTCTTCTAAAACAGATGATTGTAATGATTTGAATGGTAATTTCACAACTTTTGGCACGTTGTTTTCTTGTATATTGTATATTCTCAACACAAACAGGACACCATTAAAGTGCTTTCGAAGTTGAGTCTGCAGTGAAGCTAAGTCAATGATCACTCCTTCCTGAATTACATGAGCGCCCACTAACAGTATAATTCTAACTTCAAAGCCTCTGCTGGGATGCATTTCCTCCCAAGTAGATGTGACAAACACTTTTTTGGTTAATTGTTTAGGCTTTACCTTCCTGACTATTATCAAATGTTCCTGAACATGTAAAGAAGGGGGGTCCCAATCAACAACGCCTCATCCCCTCCAGTCGGCCCCCTAAACAGCACGTGTGTGAGTCAAACTGAGTGAAACAGAGCAGAAGCTTGGGCTTACTATGGGCTCCAGGGATGCGCAGCACTAGGCAGAGCTGCAGGAACAGCGGCAACTTCCAATCTGTGAGCTGGGGCCACAAATACCCCCAACCTTCTGCTATGCTGTTTCCCTAATTCGACACGCAAGACCTCCAGCACATCTTGAGCCTACAATTGGCTGGAATCAACGCTCTTTATCAGACAGAAGACCCACGTACAGGAGAAGAGGTGCACCGGGGACGTTTTTCAACTGACTCCACACAGCCAATTAAAGGAGCCCGAGAGAATGTTCAGCATTGTGCTGGCTGTTTACATCATCCCACCTTCGCTCATTGATTCTCATCGTGGTGTCCCCACTGGGTGATCAACAGTCTCGCCCAAATGACCGGGATCCCTTCCACATCTGACCTTGCCAGTGTTTCCCCCCTGAGCATCCAAACATGCAACAGCTTGTCATCTCATCACAGGATGTTTCTTCCTACTGAGTGTGATTACTTACCTTTTTAGCCATCACAAGCTGCCATTGGTAGAATGGCCTGTTTCTGCTAGCAACATGTCATCAACGACACGACGATTGCCTTTTCTTCTGTGATGGCGGTGGCCTTTCTCTCTCTGACTAAGCTGGCCAGGCAGCTGACCCCTACAAACAGTGGCCTGAAGGAGCCACCCTCAGCAGAATTCTGAGCCTGGGGCCAATCCTTTTCCTCGGTATGTAGTAATGATTGTGGCGATGTGGGTTCAATCCCGGATTCCCTGCGATGACACAAACATAAACAAGAGGCCACTGAGCACATGACTGGAATCAGCCAGTCAAAACTCTCCGCATTCAAGCGGCCAATCGAAACCCTCATCCTGAAAAGGGGATGCAATTAAACACAAATAATGGAGTTGCGTGCAACCTAAGACCCAATCAAAGAAATGAATGCAGGAGATAGAATAATCAATAGTGCCAGATCCTGGACATGCTGACATCAGGCCTAGGATGTTAAACTCCTTTGGGTACTGGTCACTAATTAATTTAATTTATCTCACTCTGATGTCTCTCTAACTAGTGCTTCCTGTGACTGCCCGCATCAGATTCAAAACACTGATGCTCGCATACAAAGCCAAAAATGATCTGGCACCATCCT
>JAODJW010000040.1:15879264-15895450 GCA_026777045.1 Hyperopisus bebe
TGGTTTTATTGAGCTAGTATCGGGAAAAATTCATTTTAGAGTCTTAAAGCACTTATGTAAATCGCTCTGGCTAAGGGCGTCTGCCAAATGCTGTAAATGTAAATGTAAATGTAGTCCTGCTGTTCCTGCAGATCAAAAATGCTTCCCCCTTGTTGCCTCTCACTCGACCACACTGGCAGCAGGGAGGTTGTCGGGTTTGTAATATCTTCAAAATCATCTGAGCAAAGCAGGACATTAAACCGCAGGGTGAAGCAATGGAAGGCCCAGATCTGAAGAACGATGTTCTGCTCTTGGAAGATTTCATTTTTCATGCCCCCCCCCAGTGTTACTTCCATGTCAATATTTTCTGTACTGTTTACAATAACAGGACGTACAAACTCAGAATGGAGCTGCTCTGAAAATGTCACAGTAGTTAAGGGAAAAGCTTTGGTGGAACAGAATGAAAAAGGCAGACTGTGAGAAAAGCCACTTATTTAACATAATGATAATATGTCACTAATTAATCCATAGTGATTAGACATGGTAAATGTTGGCAGCTTGCAGGATTTTTGGTCAGTTGCCCACCGTTCATTATATTTTCGTGTAACACAGATATGGGAAGTTGCTTCAGGAGCGGGTGAATTGTTGCCTCACATTTCCAAAATGGCACTCATTCATTTCCTACCAGCATACTAAGACCCACTGAAGAAATTTCACCATTTTAATTGAATACTAACCATTCTGCCGTATAGCTGAACTACATGTAAAAAGCCACTCTAGTAAGAGCATAAGAAAACAGGGAATACTAAGTGCTTTGTAAGAGCTCTCAGTAAACTGTTTCTCGAGCTTGAGCACATTTCCCGTAGCTCAAAAAAAAAAAAAAAAAGACAATTCCCAAAGTTCCACAGAGGAACTAAACTTTTTAAAACTATATCAATACCACAGCCACTTTATGCACAATATATGAAATGCATTTATTATTAAAATTTGTTAATTAATCAGCCAATTGATTGATTAATTGGATGCTTATTACAACAATTAAGATTAATTAAGTATTCCATAGGCTAACAGCCATTGGCCTTGAAACAGAACAATATGTGTCGAGATTAATTATCTACATTTAAACTAGCTGTACTTTTAAACTTTAAACAGATGACCCACATCTAACCTGTAGAATGTGGTGCTGGGGAAAATATTTTCAAGAACCTATAGTCGATTCATTACTAACAAAACAAAACAAAAAGATCTCCCACAAATATTAAGAAACTCTTATTCTTAATTGAAATTGTTTCCAGATAAATGTTTTGTTACTCTTCTTCTAAAGAGTAACTCTCACACACAGTTTCTAATATTTAGTAATTTTTTCTTATATTTACTTTATATGCATTTTACACGTTTCACAGAGCAGGTTACAAGCAGCAATAAACCCAGACCAATCTGAACTTTCACATTAAAAATACAATTGCACCCTCTATAGTCAAAATGGTGCATATCCAGTAAACTAGCGTATTATGGCATATCCAGTAAAATAGCGTATTAAGGACTGAAGTAGTAACCAACATAAAACGCTTTTGTCGTTATTAAATTTCGCTTGATCAGTCTCATGTTACCTGCGCATTCAAAGATGGGCGCCTATTGGTTAGGAGAAATAAAATGAGCCCATGTTCTTATGATTTCCTACGCATTTTCTGGAATTCGATCCTGAAAACCTACTTATGGAGTTGCCGCTGTTCGGATCCATACAGATTTTTTTGACAGGGGTTTGCAAGAGGAACAGATAGATATTATTGTAAAAACAATACAAGACAGGACATTGCAGCTTAAACAAAATAAATTATAAAATACTAAGCAAATAGGGAAAAATAAACTGAATTTCAAACTGGTTACTTGGGTGGGTACACGATGAACAGCTTCCGTCATTTGAGTTCTTATGTCCTGCATTTCGGAGCGGTTTCACAGCGGATCTTGCTAGTTGCAAGAAATCTTACGGTTAATCTACATCATTCCATTAAACCTAAAACTTTACGCTGCGGTAGTTTGCAAAACCTAAAGACCATTTAAGACCAAAGTAATAAAACTGCTACATACATTTAAATGCGTGCCAGCCAGTTGACCGGAGCTGTCCATTCTAAAGTTTTCAACAGTTTATCTATTCAACGGCATGGGGAAAAAAACTATTCCAAATAAAAAGCTTAACGTAGCAAACGCGGCGTCGGTCCTTCGCAGAACATTCGGTCACACTCTGAAACAAACCTGTGGAACGCAGGGAGCAGCAGTACCAACGTAACCGAACATATTTTAATAAACGGAACGGTTAAATCTCTGCGTAGGTCACTGCACACCAAATCAATGATTTCTTTGGCTTGGTGCCCCAAGAAGGGTGACACCAGTTACGACTGAGCTTACAGGGACTGTTCCCAACCTCGATATCAAAGCCAAGGAAAGAGGTGAAGAAGAATGTTACATGCATCTAATCTAGGTGATGCAGCCGTTTTTAGGCACAAATTTCCAACAGCATATGACATCAAAATATTTCGTATAATTAGAATCTTGTCTGAAGAACAAATCAAACTGTGGAACAGAAAAACATATGGAATTCGCCATATTTAAATGGATCACTCTTCCGATGAAACATAGGCTTAATTTGCAAATGAGGATCTACCCTCTGCGATTTGATTTCTAATTATACGTATACAACAGCGTAGACTAAGCTAAATCTTTGGCAAGCTTGAAGTCTAGCAGAGAAAACACAGGGGTCACACTGGATGGGAGACCAGGCCACTGCAAGATGTTCACACACTGCAATTCAGAGATGAGTGTTCATGCAACATGTTTTGGGAGGAAATCAGAGCACTGGAAGGAAGCCTACATAAAGGAAGAACATGCTTAAGTTCACAAACACAGAGCAGGGTCAAGTCACATGACATCACCTACAGAACCACAGCACAGCCAAGTTTTTACTCCTCTTCCTACGCCTTGCAAACCTATCAGAAAATTTGAGTAGAGGTTCTCATGCGGTGTCAAAAGTTTGGACACACCAAGCTGCCCATGGAGAGTGCTAGTGTTACATCACATGACCTGACCACCTGACCTAAATACAGTAGGAATGGTTTTGGAGTTTGTTCAGAGTGAAGAAAAAGCAGCCAATGAGTGCTTGATATATTATAGGACCTCCTTCAGGACAACTGGCAAAACACCCCCAGGGTGCCACCTTGTGAAACTGGCGTAGACAGTAGGGTTTGCAAACCCCTGGAGAAACTGAGGTTAAGGGCCTTGCTCAAAGGGCCAGCGGAGGGCGAGTGGTACTATAAGTCACCCCACACCGCAGTACCAGAGAAGCACCTCTCGCAGTCTGCTGAGCAGAGTTCACCTCCAGATTCAATGCGAAGTGTGTATCTATAGCCACTGCAAACCTTAATTCCTTTTGAAAAACGTGTTCAACATAATGGAAATACTTACCTGAAAACACCCACTTTGTGACGATAAGGAAAATCTATGCCTGACAGTACAGAAATAACCGTGAAGCATATTAAATCACCAGCCCACACTAGACAAGATGAGAAATCAAGTGCTTGAGTTTCTTCACCTACAGTGTACATGCACGACTAAAGGACGCAAGTATACAATGTTGAGTAATGCCCAGTAAAGATACATAATCCTAAAATTTCCTGGATGTGAAACCTTAGAAAAATGCTGAGTGAATAGATCTTAACTACATGCTAGTAACTCATAGCTCCTACTCTTAATGGCTTGTGAAGGACACTCAGAAATACTGTAATCAGCAGCCACACAAGAGATAAAAGGAACAAAAATAACAACTGGACTCAGAACACTGAAGACAGCTGAAGATGAGGAATTGCAGCGAATGAACTTGAATTGTTATTGATGTAAAGCACTGCAATACTACATGTCTTGGCATTAAACACAACAGCCCACAGTTCCTATGAATTCTATAGACATTCAGAAAATACACGAAAAATAGGCACAATACTGCAAGACCAATGGAAAAAGTTTTTTTTTCTTTTAAAGTTTAACATTTCCATCTTAGTATAAAACACTTTACATACCCTCACCAATCAAAATCAGTCACAAGAGATTCAATCCCCCCCAAACTGTCAATCTAAAAACAAATGATTCACTTTAGCATTTGCGTAGATTTCGAAATATTACAATGCCAAATCTTAACACTTTAAACTACAACAAATAATAAAAAAAAAAAAACGAAAGAAAAAGAATAAACAAAGGCAGCCTGATCTGGGTGGCATCTCCACATCTTCAGTGAAGGACACACAACGCAGGCGGCCCCATCTCTTATGCAGTCTTCTGCTGGCCCTTCTTTCCAATCAGAGACTTATGGATGTGAGGAATAACACCTGCAGGGAGAGATCAACCCACATCCATCAACCCGCAGCAGAGCTAAAGGGCTTAGCGTACATCCAACCTACCAGAGAACTAAAACTGCAACCAATGATTGTTCATTCATCTGTATCTATTTGAGACAAGCAAACAGAGTGCATTTAAACGCATGCCATCCAGTGATGACTGAAGCCCAGTGGACTCACCTCCTCCTGCGATAGTGGCCTTAATGAGTGAGTCCAACTCCTCATCCCCACGAATGGCCAACTGTAGGTGACGGGGGGTGATACGTTTCACCTTCAGATCTTTCGACGCATTTCCTGCCAACTCTAACACCTGCAACACAAAAGCCGCCACGTGACTGAGCAACTAACACCCTGGAGAATGCAAACGTCTCACTGTGATGTTACCATGTGACTCAATGCTTTCACGCTTCAATGGATTGAAAAAATGCATTTAAAAATTAACTTGTTCACAGAAATAATTATAAAACCGTAAAGAAAAACAGCGATCGCATCAGGTGAGTTCCACTCCAAACTTTCATTGCAAGCACAGAAGTAGGTGCACAAAGACCAGAGAAGTCCAACCAACTTTGAAGCATCAAATCATTCTGCCAGTTTCACTTTTCCTGCAAACCTAGTCATTAACCCACCAAAAGGAATCATTCATTAATGTGTGACTCCCAAAATATTTATAAATTTATTTATACAAATTACATACTGTATGCCTAACAAATACCACTACTGTCTTGGACATGTTTTTCCTGTCCAGTAAATTTGCCAAACCCCATGAAATATCAAGTATTGCCACCCTCTGAAGCAACTGGAGACAAAATCAAAAAATGCCCTAGTAAAGCAGCATTTCTCATGAGTGGATAAACTATCATTTTAGTTCAATGGAGGGTTATTAGACAAAACAACACAGGGAATACAAATCCGTTTCCAATCAAGTTGGGACCCTGTGCTTCAGAATGAAATGATTTACAAATCATATAAACTCATATTTAGGTGAAAATAGAAAAGAGACATATCAAAACAAAATTTCTCAATAAATTTTAATATCTGATGGCAGCTACACGTTTCAGAGCCATTTTGACCACAGACTTACATCACCTCTTCCTTTAACACTCGGTAAACATTTTGAAAACTGAGACCGGCCGCTGAAGTCTGGAAAGTGAAATGTTGTCCCATTCTTGCCCGACATAGGATTTCAACTGCTCACCACTTCAGGGTCTCCTGTCATACATTTTGTGTCCCGACGCACCAAATGTTTTCAATGGGTGACAGGTTTGGACCACAGGCAGGTCTGGACCACAGGCGGGTCAGTCTAGCACCCAGTCTCTTCTACGACGGAGCCATGCTGCCATAATGCATGCAGCGTCGCATTTTTTTATTTTTTTTTGAAAATTTTGATTTGTCAGAGCATAGGACAGTTCGCCATTTTGCTTCAGTTCTTCTTAAATGAGCTTGGGACCAGAGAAGTTGGGAGTGTTTCTGGATCATTTTTAGATACGGTTTCCTCTGACTTTTATACTGCATTTATGGATGCAGTGATGAACACGCTCGCAGACAGTGGTTTTCGGAAGTGTACCTGAGCCCATGCAGTGATTTCCACTATAAAATCTTGCCCGTTTTTATTGCAGTGCTGCTTGATCACTTGAAGATCATGGCTATCCAATATTGGTTTTTGGCCGCGACCCTTGCGTACAGAAATTTCTCTAGATTCTCTGAATCTTTTAATGATATTACATACTGTAGATGAAATTCCCAAATTTGCAGTATTATGTTGAGGAACATTTTTCTTCAATTGCTGCACCATTTGTCCACACAGCCTTTCAGAGGTGTGAACCTCTCCCCATCTTCACTGCACAGAGGTGTGAACCTCTCCCCATCTTCACTGCACAGAGACTCTGCCTCTCTGGGAGGCTCTTTTTCATACAGTCATCTTACAGGCCTGCTGCCAATTAACCTAATTGCATGTTATTCAACTCCATGTTTAAGCATTACATTACTTTTCTAGTCTTTTGCTGCCCCCGTCCCAACTTTTTAAATTCAAAATGAGCATTTGTCATAAAACAAATTTCATTTGAAGTACTGTCCATTTTATTTTCAATTAAATATGGGTTTATATTATTTGCAAATGGTTGCATTCTGTTTTTATTTACATTTTAGACAGCATCCCAACTTTCTAGGAAACAGGCATGCATCTTAAAGAGATGGAACGGCTGGCATTCAGCCCACCTCAGCTGTAAGGTACTCGAGGATGGCAGCACTATAGACGGCTGCTGTTGCCCCAACTCTCCCATGGCTTGTGGTACGGGTCTTCAAATGTCTGTGGATACGGCCCACTGGGAACTACAGGAAGAAAGAACAGTAATTCAGTGGCAGCACATGTAGCTGACAGATGGGTGTCTGTCTGATCACACTGTTAGGCTGCTGAGCTCACCTGCAGTCCAGCCCTCTGCGAGCGAGACACTGCTTTAGCCTTGGCCTTCCCACTGTCTTTTCCAGCCTTTCCTCCAGCCTGAGTGGAAGACGACAAGTCAGACTGACTGAAAAGCCCAACGCTGTGGTCCATGAACCCGCCCCAGATGATATTTACTCCAAATCCATCTGCAACCATCTACTTGCATGAATCTCTTACAGGACGTTCTGCATTCCACAAAACATTGGGTTTCTACCAGCACAAGTGTCAAATTTATATTACTGCACAACCACCTGGTAACTTAAAACTTTACTACAGAATTTAATCAATCCTTGTAGACTGTTCAAACGTTTTCAGGGCTCCAGACTAACTCTTTGCATTGGTTGCACTGATGTGCCCAACCTTTTCCATTTAGGTGCACCCAATTTTTTGCAAATACTGGCCCCTTCTCTGCTTTGACTCTGACCTTGATGTTCTTCCATGAGTGTGAGTTTGGAGGAAAGAAAAGCACACACATGCAGTGAAAGAATACAAAGAGACCGGCAAGATGTTAGGTGCACCAGTGTGACCAAGGAAATATTTTAGTCACACTCAACAGATTTTTGGTTGCACCTATGACCAAACCGGTTGCACTCTGTAACCCTGATTTTGCCTTAAAAAAAAACCCCAAAACATTAGTCTTGCAAAAAAGAAACCACACAATTTAACTGCCTATAAACGCCTTGGACAGCCTTTTAGGAATTGTCGCTGTCTTAGTTTTCCTATTCTAGCGCAAAAGTCACAAAAAAAATCACTGCTATGACAAAGTTTTTTAAAAAATGCTATAGATAGTTGGAGGGCAGCATAATGGCTTTCCATCCGTCAACCAGAGCATAACAAGACGGTGGCATTTCAAACATCTCATTTAGCCTTTATTAAGCAGTTAAAGCAGAGGACACGGTCAAATTGATTTTAACACGCAAGCAGCGCGCCCTAGCTTTCAGAAAGTACACTGAAGCGGCAATGACATGCTGAACTAATGTGCAGATGCCAATCTCATTCTGTGCTTTACGGCAGGGGATTAGCGTTAGATTTAAAAAGGAACTATCCCATGATCGCATTGTCTATAATAAACTGTGTGAAGAGAGAAAGTGTGAGAACCCAAAACGAAGTACAGATCGCGCGATTCTGACAATTTAACTTACCGATGGTGCACAGGAAGTAATAATCAGACCACCTGCCATCGAACTACAGGAGTAATAGATCGTAGCTACATTTCACTTTGAACTTAATGTATTATTTGGATGCATTTAATCTTCAGAATACCATATCGCACATCGAGAAATTCCCTCATCGTCAGCTAACACTTTATCCAAGTACTTTGCAGTGGAAAACTGTTGTCAACGACACATATTCAAACCCCTTTAGTGTAATGCGATTACCAAAGCCAGACTTGATATTGGGAATTATCTGAACGGAACTAAATTCGTCATCCTAAAAATATCCCCTTTTCCTGCATTTCACGCCAAACCGGCTATTATCCCCCCTCCCAACTATGCATTTTAAGTGTTACCGAGCACAGCTGAAGTTTGCATGTCCTGGTTTGCAGTGACATACCGTCTATTAACCGCGCAGCCAAGTCACCCGCGGATCACGGCGCCGTTTTCCCGCCAACAGAGATCTTTTTCAAACACACACACACACTTGAACCGACTCCAAAATATGGTCATTATACAGTGGCTTCTAATGCAATACAGCAAGTCAATGCATTGCAATTCATACACAGAAAAATATTTACAGTGCACGCCAATCCAAGGAGTTTAATTCGCGGGTTACGGAGACAAATCACTCCCAACGTCAACCACTCAACTCTAGATGATGAAGCCCATTTAACAAATATTAAGGAAAAGAAGTGTCGTTAACAACAAACAGTTTTATTAAAAGAAACCAACCCATTTAATTAATGGGATTACCGTATTACCACCAAACAGCATCCCTATTTGATTAGTTCGCAGTAAAAAAAAAAGCCCCGTCCTTAATCATGAACACTTATGGGAGTGTAGAAGTTGATCAGAGAGGACCGGATTGCTAATCACTTGCATGCTAAAGTTGACCATAGTAATATTATTAAGCAATCATTAAAAAATCACAAAATTGCACAATTAATTAGCGCTGGGTTACGGAATTAGCTTCTTATAACATTCCAAGCTAGCAAAGTAAAACTTCAAAATCAGCCTATGGGGAAACCACTGTTACATAAATAAATGCAATCGAGCGGGTAAAGTAAAATACTACCATTGTAAACCCTTATCTGATTTTTCTACTTCGGAATCCAGATCTCGGCAAGAAATTTTCCGTTTGCGACGAAGAGAAACAATAAGCCTTCTCTCAAGTCTGTTAAGGAGCAACATCTGAACCAGGCGGGACGACCAATAGAATCACGCGGTACTGGTTTGAATAATTACTCCAGCCAATCGTATCTCCGTTTGTATAAGCTACTCCCATCCCCCACTTCAGCTTCAACTGGCTTTTTTTGCGCACGGATCTAAATCGAGGGAGGGACTGCAAAGACGCCGGAACAAATGCACGCAATTATAATCGGTAATTGATTATGATACATCCTATAACACTTAAACGGCACAACAAGCCGCTTAAAACCATGTGATAAAGTATGACATTTCACTTCAACGTCCAATAAAAAGTCATATAAAACAGACATACTTTTTTATTTTGCCCTCTTGGAGAAAATAATTGGATGGATGGATGTTTCGTTACAATTACATTCACCTTCGCTCCCTATAATACTAAGAGATAAACACAACTCTTTAGACAAACTTATGGGCCGTGGATGTTGCTGATTATGAGAGTATCTAAGCTTATTATAAAACTCCAGAAAGGCATTCCAAATGACAACAAAGCGGTAGCCAATAATAAAACACGTGATGACGACATTTTAAACGTCAGTACGGCGAAGCGTGCCAATAGGCCAGGGAAAATTACCACAATTAACATGTTATTTTACGTCCTGTCATGTCGAATGGATGCGCGGGTTTGCGTTACTGGCAACCGATCTGTACCCATGAACTGGCGCAGTTAGTAGGTTCTCCGGTAACTGACAAGCCTAAGGCCAATGGAGCCGTACTGGGCGGGACTCCACCGTGCCCGCTAAGTGGGTGTGCGCCGGGACAGGGGGGAGGGAAGACAGGCAAGAGAGAGGAGCTGGCTGCTGGAGGCGAAGATGGCGGATGGAGACAGCGGGAGCGAGCGCGGCGGCGGAGGAGGGGGAGGCGGCAGCAGCTTTCAGCACTTCCAGCGTGAGCAAGAGACCCAGGAGCTCGCCTCCAAGCGGCTTGACATCCAGAACAAGCGCTTCTATCTGGACGTGAAGCAGAACTCTAAGGGTCGGTTCATCAAAATAGCCGAGGTAGGAGCCGGGGGCTCCAAAAGTCGCCTGACCCTCTCAATGTCCGTGGCGGCGGAGTTCCGCGACTACTTGGGGGATTTCATAGAGCACTACGCCCAGTTGGGGCCCAGCAGCCCCGAGCAGATCGCGCAGTCCTCCGGGGGCGAGGACGGCGGGCCTCGGCGGGCCCTAAAAAGTGAGTTCTTGGTTCGTGAAAACAGAAAATACTACCTCGATCTGAAGGAGAACCAGCGAGGAAGGTTTCTTCGGATACGACAGACAGTTAACCGTGGGCCTGGGTTCGGAGTAGCCGGAGGCCCTGGGGTTGGCATGCAGTCCGGCCAGACCATCGCCCTTCCCGCACAGGGGCTCATCGAGTTCCGTGACGCCCTCGCCAAGCTCATCGATGACTACGGAGGGGATGATGAAGAGCTAACCGGCGGCGGAGGGGCAGGCGGCTACGGCGAGCTTCCCGAGGGGACCTCAATCATGGTGGACTCTAAGCGATTCTTCTTCGACGTCGGGTCCAACAAGTACGGCGTGTTCCTGCGGGTGAGCGAGGTGAAGCCCAGCTACAGGAACTCCATTACCGTCCCCTTCAAAGCGTGGAGCAAGTTCGGGGGCGCCTTCTGCCGTTACGCGGAGGAGATGAAGGAGATCCAGGAGAGGCAGAGGGATAAGATGTACGAGCGGAGGGGAGACGAGTCTGAGGGCGACGACGTGGACGACGACTGACCGAGACCCGGTTATGGGTCCGGACCAGGGGCACGGAAAATACAGAAACAAGGGGGGAAAGAACCAAGTGCATGACGACCCGAACATTCATACTAATATCGTGGAGTAAATTAAGTACACATGACTGAGAGTGTCGTAAAAATATTGTCTACAGAAAAAAGTTTAGGTGGATAGCTAGTCAACTGGCTGACCTGTTAAACTTTCGTCGGTGAGACTTGTAATCGGTTAAGATGTTTTTAATGGTCGCATCAAAAATAGCATTTCTCCCTTTGGAACCAGCAATCGGTTTTACAAACTATATAGCTAACACAGCAGCTTATTATACGTTGTTTCTATTAAAATATATATTTATACATTTTAAGACATTTTCCTGGACCCAAACAATTAGGTAGAGAAATACTATAAATTATATAAAATGTGACTTATATTTGGCAGATTAGGGAGAGCGCATTAGTTAAAAATCAGCATCCATTTCTATTTGTATGAAACACATGAATGTATTGTAACTCCACATTAGTGAAAGTGGCTCAATTGGATTCATTTGTAATGCGATGAACCTGCAGAATAGCCCAGGACACAATCCTGTAGTGACTGTAGGTCCCAAACTCAAAGCTGGATGATTTGGCAGTTTAAGTGATACATGTTAATAGTACATAAAGCACACCACTATGTTGAACAGATAGGAGAGCTGCAAGGACTTGGTTCATGTCACCTGCATGCTACTGGGGCTGCGGTCTGAGTCTGATTCACTGATGCACTGAGGCATTGGGGTTAGACACTCTGGGTGAGTCTGACTCAAGTCTAAGGTGTGGTGTGCCATTGGGTTTATGTCCCAGTGTGCTCAGAAGACACGCAGAAGATCAGTGCCGAGACAGATGGAGCATGCCGGTCCTGCAGTGACTGGGCCATGGATAACTCTTTGCACTTTCATTTCGCTCTGAATTTTTAAGAACCTGTTTGGACTTTCTTTTTGACAGGGTGGGGAGATTTTATTTTTTTTTATGATCACCTTTTTAACCGCTATTAGAATCGACAGCCAATTCTGGACATTGCTTTACACCAGTAATCAAGCTACTTTAAACGACGTATTAATTGGGTTCGTGGAACAATTTTGTCATACAATGTGTTTTGGACAAAAAAGCATGGATGGGTGATTTTAAAAAGTATAAATGGGAGACAATACTTTAAAGGAAAAAAACTGAATTAACCAGCATAGAATTATTTTTAAATAAGTAAATGGAAAATATATATGAATATGGGATTCTTGATGCTAAAGGAAAAAAAAACATTTATTTAAACAAAGCTGGGATGGAGAAGATTTGACCTGGAAGATTTTTTTCTCTTTATTTCATTTCTAGGAAAATATGGATGAGTGTAGCTGCACTGTCATTAAAGAAACAAACGAAAACGTGACTGATACATACATACATAACATACATTACATTCTTTAGTACCATATTACACCTTCCCTTATTGTACATCTACATCTAGTCTGTAATTGCTAAACTCATCCAATCCTGAAGTGAGTCGCTTGCTGTTTATTTCAAGTTATTTTTGTTAATTTAGGGCAAGAGTATAAACATCCAGATTTGTGTCCAGTGGTCCTTTTAATATTTTAAATTGTGCATGTTTGTTCCAGTTTGGAGCTGCCTTGTGTTAATTTATTGCATATTCCGAATGATGTATGTTGGTGTCAATTGACTCTGCAACATTTTCTCTTTACTTTGTAAAGAGAAAAGTATGTTTTGAAAATAAGCAACAAAAAAATAATTGTCTGGCAACATTTGGAGTTGGCACCTTGGGTAACGCCATCAATGGCTGTGAGTAGAGAATAGCTCTCATTTAATGATCTCAACGTTTGCAGCAGTCTCTCTTTACCAGCAAATGAAAGTGTTTAGTGTTCTCTCCCACGTGTTGTCGCACTTTAAACGTGGTTTACTGTCCATTTACCATGGCGTGGACATCTTCATTATATTTTAATTTTACTCTCCTCCCCAGCTACGGATTTGTCAAACATTATGGGAGCAATAGTGTTTTTTTTTGTTGTTTTTTTTAACTACAGCTAATGTTTATATATACACGTGTATATATAATATATATATGCACACGTATGTATTAATGACATCTTTATTCCTGTACTTTGTTACGTGAAATGGCAGCTGTTTCATGTGTGTCCTGCTGTAATAATCTACCGATTTCCTTTCAATAAAAAAAAAAAAAAAAAATCAGGAAAAGCCTTAACACTCTAAAACGGATGAGGGCAAGAGGGTTTGTTAGTGGAATCATACCCAAAGAGGGCAGTAAGCTAGTGCCATTTTGGATCAAAGGCCTGCATATAGCAAAGGAATGGTGTGGCTTGGCTTTGTGCAGCTGTATGCTGCTGTACATGATAACACAAAGGTGGTCTGGGGGGTGCTATTTATGAAGGCAGTGTTGGACATTGAGCCTTACAAGACATCTTAGGCACATGAGAAGGGTGAAAGAGAGTTAAAATTAGTACATGCTTATTAACTGTTATCTTACACTGAGATATTTAGTGCTGATTAGGGGAACACCATTGAATATTGGTCATAGCTGCTGCAGACAACTGGACTGTCAGGCTAGTGTTTTTGGGCATTTGACATAACACGTGTTATTACGTAGTGATTTGGGATAGTATTTTTACATGATACTGTGTAGAGAGATGACAGTGAGGTATTTTGTTTTTAAAACCCATCACCACAGAAACTGCTTTCAAATTTTATGTTTGTGAAAAGTGGCCAGCTGTTGGAACGTTTTGTTTTTTCTCCTTTTGGCTATTAACCATCTTTCAGTCTTGTCTGTGAAACCAGAAATTTAAATAAAGTCAAAAAAAGTTTTCCCTTTTTGCTTTGTATTGATTAGCAACAGAATGTGAGGTAGTTTAAGATGACTTGCAGAGCGCAAAGCCGGATATTACCATTCAGTGAGGAGAGACCCAAGTCTGCAACAGGTGCTAACAGAGAATGGCATCCAAGGCAGCTGCTAACAGTACTCAGCCTTTCTACCTTCAGCTGCCATCTGAACCAGAAAACTGCTGATTATTTATAGAGGACGAACACAGTTGTGAAGTACAGGGTCCAAGCCTAATAACTGCTAGCCAACGATTGACTTGTGAGAATCAATGGAATATATTTGTCAATTTAACAAAGGAGGGGCATGGTGTCCTGTGCTCTAACTACTTTACAACATTCTGGCTACATTTATACCTAAAGACAGCATTTGTGCACTTTTTGTCTTCGCCGGTGGGGTTTCCTGGTTGGGGAGCATCGATATTTTGTCAGTGAAAATGGCTGATTATGTGGCTCTTCTGAATGAATACAAGTTTGTCCCAAAATGAGACTGATTACGCAGAAGTGTGGACCATGAATACTTCTGTTAGAACACGCTTTCCTCAGCTCTGCCTCCCAGTCAATGTGGAAAACAACGTTTAGGCCAAAGTGGCCATAGTTTACAAGACAAGTCCCTCTGACTAACCTGCTGAGATGTACAGTACAGGCCAAATCTGACCAGAACATCAGGTCCAGCTTCTCTTTCTTTAAAGCTGTGTGTTGGAAATGCTGTTTGCTGTTTCTGTTGGGGAGATCATAAACAAAGATCAGGACACATCTACTGATATTTCACATATTAGTGAAATATTCTTGTTTAATGTTGCAGTACTGGGGATTTCAATATGATACAATACAAAAAAATCAATAATGGTAAAATTATGTGATAGAATGCCATTGGATTACAGCTCACAGATAAGAGTAATGGTCAAGTCCACATATGTTACACACAGCCCTCTAAGTCAAGCCTTTTAACCTCAGAGTTCAGCATTAATGTGCTTTGAATCAAAGCAGTATATTGTTATTGGTAGTAATGGATTAATAAAACTGCTATTCAACCCATAGAAATCAAGCTTTGCATGTTTATAGTGTGGCACTAGGTATAACTCATCAGCACTCTGTGTCCTGAACACAGGCCACTAGAATCGCCGGCTGCGAAGGCACCAAAACACCTTTTGAATTGAAACCTGTTTAGCTCACGATGCAGGACAAATACCCAGAATGCTCTGCAGTACAACACCATGGTACAAAATGTATCCACCACGGCAGGAGAAACCGATGTCTAGCATTGGAGCAGCAGAAGCTGCATTCCTTTAAGTATAGCCAGTGATGAGTGTGATCTATTCAGTGAGATGGCACTTCCAGAAGGTTAATAATGCAGACTAATGCTTTCTCTTCCCTTTATACTGGGAGCCCTCAGATTTGGCATGTTAAACCAAACAGCATGCCTGTCGCACTTTCATAAGCTAAACTAGGCTTTTCCTTTTTCGATTGGATGTTACAAGAGTATTAGTTAAAAAATGTTATGTATGTTTGTATTGAATAAATCAACTATTGTGAAGTATAGTGCTTCCATGCCTCGTGTTTGCATTTTGGTAGTTATACGACAGTCCTTCATTATACTACCGGAACATACTGTATACATTTTTAATATTCCTATTTATAGCTATATTTAGTGTCTGATTTCTCTGTCATCAGTCATCCAAGAAAAACGACGTGTCCTGCCACAACTTTACAGGTAATATGAAATCATGCCATATAGATGTTATTTATATTTATATGATCTCATGAGAATTTGATTGAGGAATAAGAAAGTTTTTACATCAATACTGCCACTTATACAACAAACCCAATTAATAGCTGTGACCCTTTGAGGACAATTAATTTCCATTTCTCTGTAAACTGTCTGAGTTCTTATGATGATGTCGACATGGTTTCTAGGTTGATATGGTTTCTATGGAGATAAGCTGCATATGGTTTCTATGGAGATATACTGCGTAGCGTGAGATCAGGAGACAGGTATAAATTGGTGCATTTTAAGCCTACCGAAAAAGACTGTCTCAAAAAATTACTGTCTCAACAGTTTAAAATATGAAAGATACTAATTTGCCTCCTCTTCTAATGTGCAGCCTTCTTGTGAAGTCAGTTTGTGAATCACTTCCTGTCCACCTTCTGTCTGAGCTCCAGCAATCAGACAGATGATAGCTCACTGGCCCCTCTTGCTGGTGAGTACAAGATTGCGGGAGATGGGATAGAGGGACACCTCAAGGGCATGTAACACCACGCCAGGCTCTCTGCCAGCTATGCCAGTGGAGTATTTTGCACACTTTTGTCACCCCCCAGGACTCAGGATTAGATTCAAACCTCTCTGTAGGCCAGTGTTGTGGGCCAGAATGCCATAGAGAACCTGGGAATTGCAAGATTAGCAGACAAAGAGGCAAAAAGCCAGGGACACCTGCCCCCC
>JAODJW010000040.1:15920910-15932763 GCA_026777045.1 Hyperopisus bebe
AGTAGTTTGTAAAATCTGAAGTAGCTCAAAGTATCCTCCCTGACATGGATTATCTGGACACCCTATGGAAATGGAAGGGGACTAATTAGACCCATTAGTGGGGGGTGCATCCGGCCCCGTCTGCGATTCGTGTCTGAAGTGGCCTCAATGGGACCATTCTGTCCTTGTTGTTTGGGTGCTATATTCCCGGTTAAAAAAGGGCCGGTTCTGAAACGGCATTGTCCCCCACCCCCTCCCCGGCTGTGCTTGCACATACTTCACGCGTGCGTCCGGAGCGGCGGTACGTGCCGGGGTAGAAAAAAAAGGGGGGGGGGGAGGTCCTTTAAAAGTTAGCGTGATGCGAGGAGGGGGGCCTGGATCCTGTGCTCCACAATGGCGATGGAAATCGGCCACTTTAATCCGTGTGTGAACGGCGGCAGGTGCCCCTGATTGTCACATCCAGATGGTGCCACTGTGAACAAACTGTCCCGCTGCAGGATCTCAATAGGCCGTCTAGACTGGCCTCGGACCAGACAGATACAGCCTCCCATCAAATTAGCGTTTGTCACATTTATGGTAATGGCTAGCAACAGCCTTCTCATCGGTAACGAGATTTACAAGCACGGGGTTACCCAGGCCAGCGCCTCCCACCTACCCGCTGCGACGTAACCTGGCACTGAGCAAAAAAAACCACCACAACTGGGGGGTCCGAGCACCTTCACGGCGACGAGTCCCCCCCGCTCAGCCTGAAGCATTCAGCAAAGGAGGGCGCAGCGGGACCGGATTCGGACGGACCCTCCTTACATTTCGGGCTGCCCCTCTCCCGTGTATGTGCTTTCATACCACGGTAACATGATCCGCTTCAGCACTCGGTGGGAATCGTCTTCGGACAGACGTCCCATCCCTCCTCGGCCCGAATGTTTTTCCAGGGCTTCTCCGCGTCTTTGATCTTGCCTCCCAGACGGAGGGTCACGGCTACTGTGTTCTGCAAAGGGCAGCAGCTTGTTACTGAGCATAAAGAGGGAGGGGCCTTTATTAAATGACAAATCTGTCTGGGCTGATCTGCTTGTTCCACGCATTAACTGGAATGAGACCCCCCAGCCCCCATCCAGGAGGAGGTGTCTGCTTTTTCTCTTGTGTGTTCAGGCTTGCTTCCTGTTACCCAGATGCTGTTTGGTGCGCTGCCTGTGTTCAGCCACTCGGTACAGCAGTGTGGCCCCAAAGATCGGCTTTCAGCTTTCGATTTCCACACTGACGTGAGAAGTTTAAGCCACGGAGCGAATGTACTGCTGGGTCCAACTGTCTGAAGTAGGGAATGGTCTCTGGCAGTTAGCCATTCCATTGTTTTCTAGGCACCAGTATGTAAAGTGCGGTCCAACCACACAGACCCAGTTTATATTTATACTCTTGCAGTGCGTAAATTTGTAGCAGGAAATGCACGAAAATGAAATGCACAGTTATGGTTCTGTTGCATGAGTGTAATTATGGAGAATTAGCGTGGATTGCTGATTTTATTAGTGTCATTATTGAGCTGTAATATTTGTATTTACCGTCTTACCATTCTTGACTGTAAAGGAGCTTTTGGTCCACAGGCGAATCCACAATCGATTGCGGCCCTCAGTATTTTACGTGATACAATCATATGGCTCAGATTTCTTCAGAAATGATATGAATGACATCTATCCAATGTTTTTAAGGCTAAATCAAATTTTCAAATTTACTATCAACCACAGTAGCCTATAAATGTTTCTGAAATCGCTTCTAAAGACAACAATGAAGTGAGTGAGTCATAAAAGCACTTGCGCACACCCTAGCTGGACGTGACGATCACAGTTTAATTGGAATTTTAAGGAAGTTAGACTTACCCAGAAGCTGGCTGCCTTAGCCGACATTAATGAGTGGTAACTCACAGTAGTAATGATTGTGATTTTCTCTGTGTTTCTGTTCTGCTTCAGTGGCCACCCCCCCCACCCCCGCGCCTTTTTTCCCGTAGGCCCTGCGAGTCGTACTGCTTACACTCCCCCCCCGGCCAGAAACTGCTGGTCAGAAACTCATCCCCTGTGGAAATCCTCCTGGAGCCCGAACATCGTTCAGACCTCACGACTTGGGACGCGTCTGAGCTGCGAGATGAGCGCTGTGGTGTAGAATCGCCGCACTGTGGGGGATGCAGGGACTTCACAAAACTGCATGATTCAGTCAGTGGCGCCCGGAGCGCGTTTGTTTACATGTTGAGTCTCTGTTCAGTACAGTGCCACCTTAAGAGCCTCGGCCCACGCGTCAGGCAGGGCGTGGCTTAGCGTGGTCTTACTGTACTGCAAGTGCACGTGCAGCAAAGCGATGCAGGGGAATTGGAACCAATCCTGGGATGCGTGCGGCACGAGGCAGGAGCGCCCCAGCTGGACTGAGTGCTCAGTGCTGTTTGGAGAGCAAAAGTTGTGTGCTGTAGTAACTAAGTGTCCTTAGTTAGCCATCGTGTGCATTGTGTCCTTAGTTAGCATCGAGTACCGTAAATCTGGCTTGTCGCAGGCGGACGCCGTGTTTCCAGTGTGGCCAGAGCGCCATGTGCTCACGCCTCCCTTCATCCATGTGACTCTTTTTCTTAAGAAGACAGTGGCGCATTAAAGGTATGCGTTTGGCCACATGACGAACATTGGGAGAACCTCCGGAGTATGACGTAACCGCAGGAATGCGTGGAAAAGTCTGACGTCGGAGGCGGGGCAGCTAGTGGAGTGTCAGAAAGGTGACGTCCCCGCTCGGTCCGGAACACGTCCCCCCCATCTCGCTCGGTCCGGAACACGTCCCCCCCATCTCGGTAGGAGCGAGTGCGCATTTTGTTATGTCAAGCTCCGCCGCGCTAAGCCTGGGCTCACACCCCCCCGCGTGCCCCCACCCCCTCCACGAATCACTTCAAAGTGACTGAAGGAAAACAGCGTCAACAAATGAAAGGGGAAAAAGATGAATGAGTTCTCACCCTCCGCCAGAGTGGTGCTGCAGCCGCCCAGGCCTGTGTTACTGCTGCTGCCGGTGTACGTTACACACACCCCAGCTTGCGGCCCTGCTCCAGCTGGAGACGCATTTAAAGGTCAGAGGTCACGACCGGGCTCCTCAGACCAGGGCGGGTGGCTGTCTGAGTGGACCGACTGGGAACGCTGGGTATGGTCACCCTGCTGCATCTGCTCGCTGTTTCCTACCCCAGATTCACGGTGATGTACACCACCCAAATCTCTGGGGCACTCCGATAACTGGCAAAATTAGGAGAAAAAAACGGCAAAATCAGGGGAGAAACTGGCAAAAACAGTGGAAAAACCGGCAAAATCAGGGGAAAAACTGGCAAAATCAGTGGAGAAACCAGCAAAATCAGGGGAAAAACTGGCAAAATCAGGGGAAAAGAAGCATGTCAAACCACAAAGTCCTGTATCTGAAGCTTTATTATGGCCTTTGAAATTAAAATACATATTTGTAACTAATTGTCTGAATTTGAAGCAAAAAAAAACAAAGCTGCTGTTTCTGATTACTGATGACTACTTTTGTATATGTGAAAGTGATTTTCCTTTTTTTCTGGTTGTTTTCTTTTATATAGCAGATGTTCTGGTTTGTTGCCGGTCCCCAAAGTATTTAGTTTATTCACATTTGTGTTTAATGAAAATGTTATTTTAAGCTTGCTGGCTTTCGTAGAAAGAGTCTTAAACTTGTGTTAAGACGTATTTAAGTTCTGAACTTCTCGCTGGTGAAAACAAACCTCCGTAAAAATACACACAGATTATCTCTTTCCATCACGTTTGTGGTAATCAGGCATTTGTCAATTAATCTGGGACTTTTCAGAACACAGTGTTATTGCTGCATTTTATGGTCTAAAAGTAATAGCAGCACATTAATAAATCCATCCAATGTAAAGGCGTCAAGGTTTATATTGGACTCGACCATGGCTGATTAACGGCAAAACTTGCCTTTGAGCCACAGGTCATTTACGCTGATTGCCTGCGAGGTGTCGCCTCTGCAGGCCCACGTGAAAGTGACGCCATCGTCACCACCACAGGCTCAGAGCACTTCCTGCCTTATTTACGGGACGCATGCCCTCAGCGCAAACACGTCACGGGCAGAGAACTGCAATGTTAATAGGACTCCACAGCTCGACCGCTGGCTGTCCCCCTCGAGTCCGCACCAGCGCCTAGACGGAAACAAAAGCCGGAATAAAGGGGGCCCGAAGCTCGGCCAGACGACGGTGGAGTTAATGACCCATGGGCAGCGGACAGACAGGAAGGCCCGTGTGACGTGGAGGAGGAGGGGTGAAGCGGCGAGGGCCCCGTTTCTCCTTGACGCGACGTTTTACGTCGCCTGTGTTCGCGTGTAACCTCGCGTCATGACGGGGTGGATTCGGCGCAGCTGTGTCGCTCGCCTGCTGAGTCTGGGTGAAGCTCAGATCGGGAGCCAGCGCGGGCCGGAGGCCAGGGGACCTCATTACATCAGCGCCTGATGCCCTTTTTTTTAAAGTGAGAAATACCGAAGGGTCAGGCGAGAGATTCAGAGAGTTTCCGAAAAACGCTTAATCTAGAATATAGCTTGGCACGTGAGATGGCTGTTTTATAGTTCTGGTTAAGTGTTTTACATACGCAATTCAAAGTATTTGGAGGGAAGGATTTTTTTTTGCAGGCAGTGAAGTTATTCTCGAAGGAGTGAAAAACGTTATTTTAGAGAAAAAAAACAGATGCTACCCAGGTTTTTAAGATAAGGACTCGGTGTAAAAACATTTCAAAGGTTAAGGAAAGTGTCACCTCGTGGTGGACATGCCTTACAGCCTCCCCTAGTGATCGTCTTCATCTGAGGAGCTTCGTGGCTCTTGAAAGCTTCAGGCTGTGGGCTTTGCCTTTGGTAATATTTATTTTTCCCCTTGGAGCCTTTTGACCAAGCATCCTCGTCAATCACCTTGTCAGCGGGCTGAGCGAGCCTGTCTGGTCCCACAGGGAACCTAGTGTGTCCGGGGCCATGGGGTCAGAGGTCAGACACGTCTTAAGCAACTGCTGCTGCAGTCTGCGCTCCCACTGCACTGTAAGTGATGGGAAGGCTGCTGGTTCACGGCACCCACAGTCCTTCTGCTTCTAGGACCATAGGCAGGGATGTGTCTACTGGCTGCATGAGGCACACATGTGCAAGTCCCTCAGTCTGGGACACATGGTCGAGTCACGTGCTGTCCAACCACGCAGTCGAGGGACCACAGGTGTGATCCTGAATGTTTTAGTGTATGTGGTTCTCTGGGTCTTGCATAAGGAACTAGAAGAAATCTGAAGGGCATAGCATGGTCACTCTCTGAAACCTTTAAAAGGCCTCAGGGTATTTACAGATTTTGCATCTCAATGACGATAAGCTTCCTGTTGATTCAGGTCTCTCATTTACTTTAGTTATTTTCTCTCTTCATTATCTATGAGTGTCTCCTTGATGTTTCATTCTAGTTTGAACATTGCAGGTCAGGGTGAGGACTTGCATGTTGAAGAGGAACCAGTTTCTGTATTTGAATACTTGTCTGGATCGCTGTGGAGAAAACAGAACCCTGGGCCTTCTGTGTATAGGGGCCCGGGGCCCCCGTCATGGGTTGTAGCATCAGCCATGCAGCAGACACTGGTGGGACGTACCAGATGTATCCTGATATTGGGTTCTTCTAATAATACAAATACGCAGTGGGCAGAAGATTCCTTCGTAACTTCAAAGAGACATGTTCAGTGTATTTAAATATTTCACCCTGGTTTGGCTGCAGAGCAGGATATAGCAGCAAAGTGTCCTTTGCGTGAACCAGACAGAGGCGCCGTCACCAGATCTCCGAAAGGAGAGATCACACAGAAGGACGGGGGACCTGGATCCCAGCGAGGGGCCCGTCTCACCAATAAAAAGGAGCCCTTTTTAGTTCTGCATACTCACCTCTTAAGCATCTCATTGGCGGTTCACGCCACCTTTTAGCCTTAATGCCTCACAGCAGGCCTGCGGTCACAGACACTGATTCATGGGCTGACAGGGCTGCATCCGTACCTGCGGCGAGTGTGCACACAGACGGCACCACCCAGCCCCGCAGTGCACTTTAAACGAAGACAACTTTAATGCTCCATTCTGAGTAAATACGTTTCTCTGTTGTTTTTGGCCACGTTGCCTGTGAATTTTCTGTATTAGATGTTTATTGAACTGTCGTCTGTGTCTTTTAAACAGTGCACCGTGTCTCTTTTGTATCCTTAACAATGACCGAATATGCCTTTTGTTATTGTTTGGTTTCTCTTCTTTTTGTCCTGCCAGTGTTTCCGTATCCTCTGCTGCAAAGTTCCGCCGCCGCCCAGACCTGAGTATGATGTTGTGTGTATAGGACTGACAGGTGCTGGGAAGACTTCGCTCCTCTCCTGCCTGTGCAACGAAGGCTCTGACGCCATTGTACCCACCACTGGTGAGGCCTTTTTTATACTTGTATAATCCTACAGTGCTCCATAGACTCACTCCAGCAATCAACTCCCATTCAAACAAGCCGCATCACTTTTTAAAAGAATATCTTCCCACAAGTGCAAGTTTTTTTTTTTTTAATGAGAATATAAAATTGAGATCAGTTGTTAAAAAGCCTGCTTTTCCCTGTATTACCTGTATGTAGTTTCTGTTTCACGCATGTGGAGAAAGTCACACGACCTCTGTTACATTTGGTCATATAAAAGAGCGGATATTGTGCAGGGTGTCATTTATGCATATTCACTGAGAGGGAAATGGTCGCGCCGCATGACTGCGTGTCATCTCCACTGTGCTTGTCAGCTTTATAACTCTCAGCACAAGTCATAACATTCGTATTACGAGAGCCATACCTTTAAAAACAGAGAAACTATAAAATAAGGGTGAAATTCTGTTTTCCAGCATGTTGTAACTGCTTTAAAAAAAAAAAAAACCTTTTCTTGGAATGACACGCTAAGGTGATTATGCAATTTTTCCTGTTTTGCTTGTGGTTCTGCTTAAGTACTCGGCTGCTTAAATACTTGGGCTCCTGTTATGTGGAAGCAAGGCATGGATCTGTGACTGGAAATACAAACAAGCCAAAGGGAATTCGATTCAATTAAATGTGAGCGAGTAAATATGTCATGAAAGGAACAGTTTAGTAAAGAGACGAAAGCAGTAGATCCAAGAAAAAATGGAATCCAGTGACAACATCTTATATTTATGAACATGGTGTCGTCCTGGCAGTGAAATACAGTAAGTGAAAAAATTTGGTGTGCAAGGATATCCAGCAAAACCAAACCGGTTCAGGAGGGTGGCGGAGAGGATAATACAGCAATAATTAAATAAGCGGAAGTTCTGCACACATCTGTAGTGCATTTACAATATGTTTAAAGTACATGTTAGAAAACATTTCTTTGAGTCAATTGAGTTTATTGTTATATTCCTATTGAGATTGGCACCCGTATTTAGTATATTTAGAAAAAAATTAACAAAAAGTATGTGGCCTCGTCACGCTGACTTTTTGCTGTGTCCCCGCAGTCATGCTTATGCTAATGACCATTCTTGTGATTTCTCTGTCTTTCAGGATTCAGCATCAAAGCGGTGCCGTTCCACAGCGTCGTGCTGAACGTGAAGGAGCTTGGAGGTAACTTCATACCAGTGGAGAAAAAATCTTTACTCGGAGTTCACTCCATCCATCCATCCAGCCATAGGTTCACTCACACACTGAAGTTCTTCCCCCCCAAAGCCTTGTTCTGTTTTAGAATGCGAGCAGATCACAGAGCAGAGCTCATTTTACAGGTTTTTATGTCCCTAACATAAAAAGCAGTTCACTGTTCCTCTTCTGATTTGGGCTATAAAATACACGACATCTCGACCAGGATGTGCAGTTTGACTCGGTCTCCATAACATTACCCAATAGCAATCAGATGGTCACTGCGGTCAGCAGAGTGATGTCACCATTGGGCCCATGAACAAGGCCCTTAACCCCAGGACGCTCTAGGGAGTGTCTGATTCTGATTTCTCAAAAAAAAAAAACGTATTTTGCCTTGGGTAAAGGCATCTGCTAAATGTATGTGTCAAGCCCCTCGCTATATAAACATAATGATAGGGTTGTATTGATCACCAACATTTAAGAATTATTTGTAAACGGTTTAAATAAAGAATGGTAAGTGGTAGGACGGCAGTTACAGCTCCCAGCGGCAGATCATCCCCCGTTTCTGCATCTGCTGGTGTCAGCGTCAGGTCACTCTGGAGCTACTGAGATGTTGAAAAAGGTATACAGGCTTCTGGAATGTGATAAATTCAAGATTTTTTTTCATATAGCCGACTGCTGACAATTAATGCTCTGTGGTACATATACAAGGCTTGTATGTCCTTCGTCTGTTTTTGAGGAGATTTGACGCAACCTGAAGGGCTGTAAATTATACGTTTGGCTCATTTACAGCAAAGTTTTCCTTGTTCCTTTGTGTTTTTTTTTATTTTTTTATTTTATCTGACCCAGTCCGTAGCCAGGCCCAACTGCAATGGAGGCGTACAAAACAGGACATTTGTTCAGTTTCAGCTCATACATGCATGTCATTAAGAAGCACTGTGCCCATAAAGGCAGTGACCAGAAAATGTCACATTCAGAACAACCCCCTGATATAGAACCACATCCACAGTGGAATGGAAACCAGGGTAACGGTGGTACAGAACTAGGCAGGCCCGTATGACATGAAGGTTATGTGTTTTCCTGCAGGACATGCGATGTGTGTGCCACGAGAAATGGCTGAAGGTCACTACAGCAGTCCTGAGAGGAAGAAAAAATAGGTCCAGCACATTTGTTAGGAGCGTTAGCAAATTTGGTCAGAGCTTAAAATTATGGAATCGACTGGGTCGGAGCTGTCTGGGAGGCGCCTACAGCCTAATAGCAGCTTTCTGCAGGGTTTGCTTACTGGCAGAGGTAGAAAGCTCAGGTCAAAATCCAGACCAAGATTTTGTTTCAACCAAACCGTTGAGCATAAAGAGTCACAGTCACAGGGTACTGAAGTGGTTGGTTGAAACAAAATCTTGGTCCGGATTTGTACTTTCTGGACCTGAACTTTCCACTTCGGCTTACTGGAGTCTTTATCTTAAGGTCAATAGGCAGTGTAGAACTCTTAACTTATCAGATTTTCGTTAAAATCCCTGTAAGGACCTTGATGTAATACCTTGAATTCAGAGGTGCTGTAAAATTAGGGGAAGTTTGGGTGATTCCAAAGAGATTTGGAACATGATTGGATTGGTTTGGGTTGGGGGCCCAATATGTGTGTTATAGTGGTGCCCCCACCTGAATTGCTGCAATAAAATATTTGCCTGTTCTAAAAATTGTAATTTGTTTTTGGTAAAAGCGTTATTCAAGTATGTGATGGACCGATATCCCATCTGAGGTGGGCCTTGCCTCATGCCCTCTGGTTCACTCAGATAGGCTCCTGACTCACTGCGACCCAGTACTGGATAGGCGGCTGGAAGATGGGTCGCAAGTCAGCCAGCGGTGGGACTGAGGTGTAGCTGGTGTTAAGTTTATAGGATTTTAAGGCTCAAAAAAACAATAATTGGGTTAAGGAGAAGTTCTAAAGGAGCATAAACAGATGTAAAAGAAACTGATCTTGCATTTTCTTGCCATGTATAAGATAGCAAGTGTATAGTTTAACTTTTTTTAGACAATATGTTTTGGGAAATGGTCATATTTGTATCATATCTTTGTGTATTTCATCCTTGGATAAAGTTACATACACCCATCATCCAAACCTCTTTATCCAGTACAGTGTCGCTGTGAGTCTGGAGTCTGTGTCAGGAAATAAGGGGCAGGGAAATACCCTGGTTGGCGGTCGATGGCTGGGCACACACAGGCTGGTTGGCATTCGACGGCAGGGCACACACAGGCTGGTTGGCATTCGACGGCAGGGCACACACAGGCTGGCTGGCATTCGACGGCAGGGCACACACAGGCTGGCTGGCAGCAGAAGGCAGGGCACACACAGGCTGGCTGGCAGCAGAAGGCAGGGCACACACAGGTGATCACACACAATGGGCAGGTCACAGATGCTATGTTGCCTAATCCACATGTTCTGGGACTATGGGAGACCCATGGGGTGACTGCAGACACACAGGGTGGGGGCAGAGACTGAATTTGGACCCCCATCTGTGTATTTCATGCTACAGTGGGGCTCTGATATGCAAGATATGTTTTAGAGCTAATAGATTTAACCCTCTGGGGTCTAGGGGTAGAAACACACTTTCACTGACTGGGGAATGATCACACATTTCTTTCAATATCATAAACGTAATTCATGGCAAATTATTTCCTATATATTTGTTTTGGCATTAAACTCCTCTTTATTTTAATGTACTTTGTAAATATCTCAGATTTATGTTAATTAAGTTTGTAATTTGACATCAAAGTATAGACATTGCAAAATGCAGTTTGGAACACTTGCAGAAACATTATAAACGTACATAGTAAGCAATGCTGGCAGTTTATTTTGATCCCAGATATCTGATCAGCAAAGTCTTGGCTACATGAAGATGACTAAATGGTGTAGCTGCAACATTCATTTGGATAAATAAATAAATAAGAAAAAGCTAACTCATGTCACTATTTCTGGCCTCCTTCCATTGAGCTCTCATGTGTATGTCTGGCCATCACCTGGCCAGACCCCCCCCCCCTTTTATGGTGCCGATGGGATGTATCTGGATCGTGTTTCATTGTTGCATTGTTCATCAAATTACCATGCGAATGCGATTTAAATACGCGCTAATGTGGCTATTTGGAATGTGAATAGCGATCTTCAGCTGAGAGCGGTACTACACGCCCCCGATGCAGGTAAAACAAAGTAAGATGACATGGTTTACTTTTTAGCCCATTCAAGCTAACTTTAAAAACTTCAATACTTCCGACAATAGATGTTTTGAAAAGAAGACAGGATTTAGTCAGAGTTTTTTTCTTGATTCTACATAAAGACTTCAGCGAGATATGAACTGAAATGCACGAGAAAGATAAGCGGCATCACTGATGATGCCCTCTTCCCCAGAGGGTTAGCCAGGAGTTTGGGCTAAAAAAGTGGTGTTCCTGCTGCCCCTTTAACAGGGTGAATGGGGCTGGTGAGCAGCCAAGGGCCTCTAGACGCCTACCTGGGACAGGGAACCTGAAAGCAATCGAGACGCCTATCCAGGACGGGGAACCTGAAAGCAATCCAGATGCCTACCCGGGATGGGGAACCTGAAAGCAATCCAGATGCCTACCCGGGATGGGGAACCTGAAAGCAATCGAGATGCCTATCCAGGACGGGGAACCTAAAAGCAATCCAGATGCCTACCCGGGATGGGGAACCTGAAAGCAATCCAGATGCCTACCCAGGACGGGGAACGTGAAAGCAATCGAGACGCCTACCCGGGACGGGGAACCTGAAAGCAATCGAGATGCCTATCCAGGACGGGGAACCTAAAAGCAATCAAGACGCCTATCCAGGACGGGGAACCTGAAAGCAATCAAGATGCCTATCCAGGACGGGGAACCTGAAAGCAATCGAGATGCTGACCCCAGGATGGGGAATCTGAAAGCAATCGAGATGCCACCCGGGATGGGGAATCTGAAAGCAATCGAGACGCCACCCGGGATGGGGAATCTGAAAGCAATCGAGATGCCTATCCAGGACGGGGAACCTGAAAGCAATCGAGATGCCTACCTGGGATGGGGAATCTGAAAGCAATGGAGACGCCTACCCGGGACGGGGAACCTGAAAGCAATCGAGATGCCTACCCGGGATGGGGAACCTGAAAGCAATCGAGACGCCTACCCGGGACGGGGAATCTGAAAGCAATCGAGACGCCTACCCGGGACGGGGAACCTGAAAGCAATCGAGATGCCTACCCGGGATGGGGAACCTGAAAGCAATCGAG
>JAODJW010000040.1:15935449-15946924 GCA_026777045.1 Hyperopisus bebe
CCTGGGTTGTTCCCTGCCTTGTGCCCTGTGGTGGGTTGGTGCCCCATCCTGGGTTGTTTCCTGCCTTGTGCCCTGTGGTGGTTTGGCGCCCCATCCTGGGTTGTTCCCTGCCTTGTGCCCTGTGGTGGGTTGGCGCCCCATCCTGGGTTGTTTCCTGCCTTGTACCCTGTGATGGGTTGGCGCCCCATCCTGGGTTGCTCCCTGTCTCGCACCCGTAGCCTCCAGGTTAGGCTCCGGACCCCCTGCGAACCTGAACAGTACAGGCGGTTTCAGAAAATGGATTGATGGCTTTGAGGAACAATTGTATTTTAGTGATAAACTGTGGTGAGAAGTAAATCCAGCGTAACAGTAAATACACTGATTGAATTCTTTACTGACTTTTTAAAGCACTCTTCTGTTCGTATCTGCATTTGACTGCTTTCAGGTGTCACACTTGACTAATGCCTGCATGCACACTGTTGATTAACATATTCTGCTGACCCAAGAGACCACCCCAGACTGGCTGTCATAATTACAGACGTTTATTTGAAGCTGTCCGGAAAGGCCTGCAAGCCGTCTTCGCGGTTCAATCGGACTGAAGCGCGGATGAGCAGTTTGGGCAGACACACAGTCAGGACAGCTGCTGGGCAGATTCGCCACACGGAGCTGCCCCAGGCATCACTTATGACCACGTCGCACCATTAAGACCGAACAGGCCTGCTACACACATTTCTGCTGTCGCTCTGATACTCGGGAGGTCGGAATGCAGTTGTCCAGCAGAACCATATTGGCAAGTAATTAATCCAATCCCAGAGAGGTGGTTTCTCATCCGACGTCTTAAGGAGCCACCTGAGCATTTACGGAGAAGCGCAGGAACGCGTAGGTGACTGATTTATGACCGTACAGCATTCTGCAAATAACGGCACATGCATGGTTGCAGTGGCACGCTGACTGGGTAGTTTGTCAGCCTGCGATATGGTTAGAAAACAAGTAGCCCATCCAGTGCAAGACAGGAGATGACAAAAGCAAGCTGTCTTTTTCGCTAAAATGTAAAACCGAGAACATATACCATGCACACCAGTAGATCAAGCAGAACTAGAAATGAGTTTTATTTCCTGTGGTCAAATAATAAACAAATAACCAAACAAGGGGGTATCAGTGTGGTCTTCATCCTGGCTCCAGCTGCTTTGGTTAAAATGTAAGGCCACAAAGTAATTATCATTATATTTTGTTTCTGGGAAACACTAAAGGCCCTGAGCTAACCGGCGATGTTTTGAGAACATCGAGAATCATTTAAGTTTGGCCCCCAGCGCAATATAGCTGTAACATTTTTGTTTAGATATTTCAGGAAGTGATCACTGGCGAATGAGCTTTCTCAGGCTGTTATAGGGCATTATCGCATTCTCCTTCTGACCAATAGGGGGCAGAAACTGGCCAGAGCCAGTCATCTTCAGATTTCACTTAACAAAGAATGGAATAATTGGTACAGCTATATAATGCTATAGTGCCAGTAAGGAGTGGCAGGCTTCAGGGCAGCTATATAACGATGTAAACCTGAAGGTCACAGGCACGCTAAACCGAAGAGTCTTGCAAGTTTAAAATAATAGATGTGATGGTATTCGTGCACCTTGTAAATATTATTTCTTCAGTTCGTCACAGCAGATATTGACAGCTATTAGACAAATCAGAGTGACAGTATTTTGGCTGAAATGACTGGTTTTATTAATTACAGGAGAGAATGTGTAAAGGAGGAAGTATGTAAAATATATGGTAAAATGGCTTGGCGCTGATATTTGGAGTGTCGTGTCGACTTTGCTTTGCTCTTTTCCAACCCTGACACACCTGAGTTATCATGACAACCAAACTAAGACAGGGGAGACGCCGGAGAGTAGCTCATTTTGTTAGCGTGTAGGTTTCTAACAGAGCCGGGCCCGAAATACCACAGACAAAAGGAACCATATGTTCACTATAAATTGGGAGGCATTTGAACTTTGCTGTAGAGTTTGCCATTGGAATCTGCACTCACAACATAACTGCACGCCCTGCTTTTAATGGCTCACAGCACTGATATTTACTTTGAAGAAAGGCTTTATCTTGAGCAGAGCGCGTTTGGACACTCTTTTCCCCAAGGGCCTTGCAAGCGGGGGCCAAACTTGGCCCCCCAAGATGAAGACTGTGGAGTATGTGATGCAACTTCCTGCACTGAACCGTAAATTACATTGGCACATTTCTCTAAACACAATTTTCTTTTATTTATAAAGGTAATATTATATTCAAATGTTAATATATGCATGTTTAATGCACAGTGAATGTTTCTCAATGTACTTCTGAATAACTTTCTTTGATTATTGTGACTCCTAGTTAATCATAACATTAGTTTTACTAAGAATGTGTAAACATGGGACTTGATTGATTACGTTTCTCCTGGTCTTTTTTAAAACCTGGGTTGTTTATTCCGACACAAAACAAAAGGTGAAGGTGATTCATCAGTTTAAGATGCGACTTTGATATTGTCAATTTCAGTCTGACGAATAAAATCCAAAAATACATTCTTGTGGAGAAAATTTACTGAGAGTGTTGGAATATTAATACTGCTGGCGCTCTGCAAAGAGATGAGTGGTCTGAACACGGGGTCGTCCAGTAACATAAAATCTCGGTTCTTTCATTAAAGGAGCCGACAATATCAAGAAGTACTGGAGCCGCTTTTACCAGGGATCGCAGGGAGTGATCTTCGTTCTGGACAGCGCCTCTTCTGAAGGGGACATGGAAGCGGCCCGGAAGGAGCTCCACGCCGCCTTGCAGCACCCCCAGCTCTCCACGCTCCCGTTCCTCATTCTGGCCAACCACCAGGACAAGCCGGCCGCACGGTCCCCGCAAGAGGTAACTTTCCACACCAAATATAGAGGTCGATTGTTTTCATTCGGAGCTCATTCCACTGGTAAGCATCTGTTTAAAGGTTATTTAACTTGGTCTGTTATCTCATTCTTGGGTGTCTATCCCTGGGTGGGGAAAGTTTCTTTTTTTTGTGGATGGAGGTCTTCGTTAGGTATGGCCTTTGTTAACGCTGAAGTGTCGGTCTTCAGCGGGCAGAATCTCCGTCTGTTACGAAGGATGTAAACACGCTGGGCCTGACGGATGTCTGTTTTCCACGTGACTGAGGAATCCCTAGAAAGAGTGTGTCATCCTTATGAGAAGGCGGTGATCTGAAAGACCTCAGCTCTCAGAGGCGCCATGTGTTCTGCTGGTTCCTTGCATCTGGTCCCGCAGTGTTTTCCCACCTGCAGGAGGATATACCACAGTACATGATTAGAAAACAACTTTCAGTTGTTTGTAAAAATAGCTTTTAATTAAGTCACATGTTCTTAGATCAATGTTACATTCTTATTTAAACAAATATTTAAGCACATATTTGGTGTGGTGTCAAGATGTCAAGAAACATCGAACCAAAGACTTTCTAGATACAAAAATACTACCGAAAGGAAGACGACTGAACGGGGTGTTATTGGTTTAGGTCTGACCACATAGGAATGCCACCATTTTCATACCACCTCTCTTGTTGGGAGTCACAGTGGCATCGAGTCACAGACTATAGCTCATCCCAGGGAATGTACTGGCACATACACACACTCATACACACACACACGTGCACACACACACACGCATACACACACACACACACACGCACACATACACACACACTCATACACACACACACACACACTCATACACACATACACACTCATACACACACACACACACACGTGCACATACACACACACACACACGCGCGCACACACACATACACACACACGCGTGCACACACGCACGCACACACACACGCACACACACACACTGATACACTCTGACGCTATGGCAGCTTGATAGATGTCATTTCACTTAACTGCATGTCTTTTGTGCGTCATCAGAAACTGGAGTTCCATGGGGAAAATATGCAAACTCCATGCACAGGTGGGAATCAAACCCCCACTTACCCATCAATATAACATTCCATGGAAATTTATAAAAAATGTAGGAAGGCAATTGTTAGAACAGGGGATTGAAGTCTTTCTCTTTGGATTCTCAAGGTGGTTAACATTTATTTAGCCAACACAACGTATGTTTCAGAGAGCAGAGTCAAACGCCCCCTGGGGCATTGCTCAAGGGTTCAATGGTGAAATGACTCTGCCAGCCATGGGATTTAAACCAGTGACCTTCTGGTCACAAGATCAGTATTCTAACCACTAAGCCTCACGCCGCCTCCAGAATTAACAGCCCAAGTCTGTCAATGAGATAGTTTGCCATCCCTCAGAGGTAATGCAGCAATATACAGAGAAACGAGGCGAATGGGGATAGTAAAACATGTTTGCATAAGCATTTTGCGTCAGTGTAGGAATGATCAAAGCCCGAGCAGCAGGATGGGGGAGCTGATACCCCCCCCCATATCATAACAAGCCATCGCTGTATGGAAATTCAATTAGAGCATCTTCGACAAGATTCAGCAAATTTATTTTGAATTGATCATCGCTATACATTTAATCTGCATCTAGGTAGGAAGTGACTGTCTGAAGTTTTCCAGGATCAGACTTACTAAGCCTGAGTCTAAGAATACAGCAATTACTGCCCCTCTCGTTTGTAATGGCGACAAAACCAGACCGTCTGTCACTGCAGATTTGCTGTTTTAAGGCTTAACAATATAATCTACAACATGGATGCTATGTGTGGCTGTGATATTTTAACTTCTGACCTGATGGAAAGTGCTGAGAGATCAGTGGGATAGAATATATAAGTAGACTCACATCTATGAATGTCTAGGTACCCCTACAGGAGGCCTGTCTAGGTTGTAATTGTGTTTCTGTTCATTAGACTGTCTGTGTTTTTCTACTTGAGGAATTTGCCGATCTTACACCGGCTATAGCGTCCTGTTCGCTTTCACTTTTGTCCGGATCCTTGAATGAAGACTGTCATATCTCTCTGAGCCGAATCTGTTGTGAATTTCAGGTTTCTCTTCACTATCCGCTCATTAATTTTCCAAATTGAAAGACCCGGTCGGCCTGTTCAGCTCTTTGCCAGCCCTTTGCCGTCAGCATCAAATTGTTTTTGATATCTGACGTCAGTTCAGGATATTTAAAAAATGTGTTTCCTGACTGACTTTGCTGGCTCTCTGCTGGCTCTCTGTCATATGGCTGTCGTATAGGGGCCAGATCAGCTAGGCTCTCCAGATTGTCATGAGTAGGTCTTACTGACTCATCCAGTCCTGCCTGGTAAAGTGCTCAAGACAGCATAAATGAGTCATAAATAATTAATTGGCATATTTTCTGAAACAGAAACCAGACAAAAACGGCTATCTACTTTAAGGTGAAGCTCTTTTTAAAGCTCTTCTTTTGAGTGCTCGTGAGTCGTCCTGTCCAGAGGGCATCAACTTTCAACCATAACAACCTCGGAGCAGGACTGTATTTTACACGTAAACTCTTGGGAAACATTCTCACTTATTTAATTTTCTGCATTACAGACAAGCCAGGACTTTATATATTATTACCCACTGATACAACTAAATATTTATTTATGAATTTGAAGTAGCCTATCACCTGCCGTGCCATGTACTTGAAGCTAGCCTGTGGACCACGTTCACTGTCCCTCACGCGATGCCGTCCTTTTCTTGGGTGGCAGGTGCGGTGCAGTTCTGCATAGGCAAAGTCCACTCGTTTGACACAACATGTCCTGTTTCTACGGCACACTGCTGGGCAGGTGGGCTGCAGCGCAGTCAGGCGCTGACGTCAGGCGGCGATGATTTTATGTCACTCTCAAACAAATAAATCACGGCCTGTGACAAGAACACAGTGTATCCGGCGGGGCCCGACATCGTCCCCGTAAGTGACATTCACGACGTCTCCGCGTGGTTCTGTTTGCTGGGGGACGCTTCACGTGGGATGTCCTCTCACTCCTTACTCATGTTTCAGATGGCAGACTTCTGACTTCAGAGGAGACAAAATTATAGTCGGTTACTAATAACTGAGTTGTCAGCCAAAGAGTGTGTATGAAAATAAACCGGCTCACGTCAGGTGTGGAAATGCATATTCCGTTGTAGATATGTTCCTGTTGCAAGTGTGAATGAGGCCCTTGATGCACAAAAAACAAAACTTTTGGCCCAATGTATTTGCTAAGTTTTTGTAGTATATAGTAAGCTCTACACGTAAAACCTAGAATGGAGTTACTTCCTGTTTTTTGAGGGACTGTGCAGGGGCTGGATCAGGGACTTATTTGAAATTGTGTCATATTGCTCAAAATGATGCATCCTTTTCGTAAAAATACCAAGACTGTATGTGTGTCAGGATACTGGCTGGCCCAATGAACAGAGTCTACCAACACGTCAGCATGCAACAGAAGTTAAAAGTTTCGCCATCAAAATGAAGTCTTGATCTATCCAACAGCATTACACAAGATCCATAGTTGCGATACTGGCGTGCAGTGGTCAAAATAACCAAGTACAGTTAACTTATTCAGCACTTATCACAAGAAAATTGTTGCAGTGGATGTTGTTCATATGCAGTATATTAATGAATGAAGAATGGTTATAGTGGCATAGAAAAAAAAACTGAAAATGCATGACTGTGCCCTTTGAGTTTTAAAAAGAGTATCGAACACGCAGAAAGATATGGAAAAATGTAATACAAACAATGTGATAAATTCCAATGTGATATATTAAGCAGACCATTGCTAAACTTAATAGGATGTTCAGGCTATCAGTGGTTGGCCTAAGTGTGAGTGACTTATGTCTTAGAAGGTCACAACTCAGCAGGCTTTAGGTTTCATTATGCTGAGAAGTGAGGGTATGGAAATATCAAGCACTTTGATTGGCTTGAAGGTATGGAAATATTAAGCCCTCTGATTGGCTTGAAGGTATGGAAATATTAAGCCCTCTGATTGGCTATCATACATTACACCCATCATAAGGCTCTTCTTCTTTGTTCTTCAAGCCATTATTCTCTTTTTAAATCTTATTATTAAATGTGAAATAGTGTGGCAGTATTGCATTTGTGACAAAATACTGCGATAGTTGGTTCCTGGACAAATCAGACAGGGACAGCAGACCTGCTGGAGCACATTATTGTCACAAGCTGCGTAGCTCTTACGAGGTAGAAAGTGGGAATTCCGTTGATCTTAATGCATTGTTATTGTTTCATTTATTTGGGCAAAAAAATTATTTTGGCTAAAAATGCTAAATTTATTTTTTGTCAGCTGAGTAAATATTCAATATAAATTGCCTGGCAGTTACTGATACTCCTGCTTTACTGTTTTTCTCCAGATTATTACAAACAAATCAAATACGTTTTGACAGGCATTTTTAGATGTACTGTGTACATAACAGTAATGAAAGGCATATCGTATTGGGAATGGAAGGTCCCACACAAAGCAAGGAGATACTGGCACTCTTTGAGGTGTCAAGCTAGGGTTACGCTAACTGGGTGATCCGTACCGTGCCCGAGGACGTTTGACCCCAAAGTCTAGTTTGTTTGACTATCCTCTGATTGCTCCAGATTGTGCTTGCTCATGGTACATTAATCCATGCCCAGGCCCGCTTCAATAGGTGGGCCTAGGCCCGGTTCCATTGGACTGAAGTACGGTATACATACGGTGTGATCGCTAACCATGCCCAAGCATGGAACAGAGGCATGACGTCAATGATGTTACTGGCACACGCATACACACATATACACTGTGCATAAACCGTACCTGGAAGGAATGGATCGGATTGGCTGTACAGATCAGATTGCGACAAACATTTAGCTATCATGGTGCCAAAGGGATCACCTTGGTCTACAGCAGAGGTGCAGTGTTTGCTGCAAATTGGGCTGACGAGAGTATCCAGGAAAAACTGGATGCAGCACACAAAAACTATGTGCTTAGAGGGATATGTGGTATAATACAGTACTGTCTTTATACACGCAGCATGATTTAAATTAAAATCGCAATTGATAAATTCATGAGAATCACGTGCCATCGTGCCCAAAATCAGCCCAGTGCTTCAGCCTAGAACGTTAAGCGCAATGTGAGCACAGACCAGTAAGGGAGTGCAAGGACAACTGTCCATAGTATGAGGCAACTGGGCTAAGTGTGAGTACAGTCTAACAGAGAACAGGAACACACAAAAGATAGAAAAAGAGACTCAAAAGAAATGTCATGTGTACAAACAAGTAGAAATGCGTGTCCAAAGACAGCAAGTCTTTCCAAAATATCAAGACCATAAACTAAAATGAATAATTCCAGCTGAAAGTCAAAGTCAAAATCTAAGCTGAAAGAAAAGCCACTATCATGTTCTTCAACCAGAATCTGTGATCAAACTTTCCTCTCTGTATCCTGCTGGTCTTCTGTTATCTAGAGAAGTAGCCGGTTATTTCCTTGAAGGAGGCAGGACGTCCATCCATTGGGAAAACTGGAGGCTTACTTAAGGCCACAAGCTCATAAGATGTGCAAAAATTGTCAAATCAAACCCCAATGACCAGGGGTCATATTAGTAATCACCATTGAATTTTGTAGGTTACACAGAGAGGGCAGCTTTACTATCTTATAAATATTGATGTTACAGGGCTGCAAACTAAAAACTGCTAACTCGACGTTGGTGACATCACCGCCGCTGGCTTTCACTGTTGACAGGCAAGATTCATTTGTGTCTCTTCCAAGAGACTTCAGTGACCAAGGCTCATCTGTTTACAGGAAACAAGCTCTCTTGCATGCCAGAGTTTAGTGTGCCATAACATGTGTGCCTTATGCAAGATTTAGTAATTGTGCACGCTTCGCATTCCCTGAAGGGAGTTAATAGAGGCATGGTAAAGCCAAAGCTCTCTCCAGACTGATGTGTAACATGTTTTCATGGGACAGAAATCCATGCACACTTCAGTCTGCGGCTTTGGGTACTTCTGTTGCTCTGTATACTGGCCTAACAGAGCAGGTTTGTTTGGATGGCAGCAGAATGAACTATGTCCAATGTGCCTGTCATATTAAGTGTCTTTGGGTTGTGCGTTTTGGGCTGGTCTTAGACAGAGTTATCTCAGGACAGTCTGAGAAACACAGGACCGAAAATACACTGTGAAAATGGGCTTTGCACAACAGTGTACTGAAGAGAAGAGACCCTTTCACCTGGAGACTGTGGCACAGGATGGGTGACTGATGACATTTCGAGTTATACAGGAGATACAACTGTGGGCAAATCACCACGCTTAGTGAATGTTCATCTCTTAAATTAAATTAAATTATTTTAGTTAATGACATATTTTTGTCTAGATCAAGTAGAGGAAAAAAAATTGGAATCATCAAGTAAGAAAAAACACAATTATTACTTTGTTGCTCCTCCTTGGGCTTTTATGACGGCCTGAATTCTTGGAGGCGTGGACTTCACTAATGAAAAACAATTTTCTACATCAAGCTAGTTCCATTGTTCTCAAATAGCAGTTGAAAGATCAGCTTTGCAGGATGAGGCCTTGTCATGAATAGATTTTCCCATGTGATTGAGTTGATATCTGGGTTGGGGCCATTCTGGAATGCATTGATCAATTCCAGTCCAAATCAGGAAATGGAACTGGAACTGGGATTGGAAAAAAAACTACGCGGAACAGAATTGGAGTTGAATTTGAATTTCAGGGAGATTTAAGTTCCAACTGCAGTTCCATTTCCTGATTTGGACTGGAATTGATCAATGCATTCCGGAATAGCCCCAACCCCGGTTGATATGACTTTGAAGAAAACCTTTACCACTCTTTGCTCTGTGGCAAGATTCATTATCATCCTGAAAAATGCCTTCATCACCACCAAACCTATTTTTTATCGAGGAATGAGAAAAGTGTCCAAAATTTAAATGTGCACCCGTGCATTGACTGATGAGGTAATGATTGCCATCTGTCCTGGTCTTTACCTGACATGCAACCCCATATCATAAATGATTGGGAAAATTTACTTGTTTTCTTCAGACCATCGTCTTTATATGTTTCATTAGAATGGCACCAGACTAAGGTTTCAGGATCATGCCCTTGGCCAATGCAGATTTGTGATTCATTACTGAATACCACTTTTATCTAAGCACTCACAGTCCATGACTGCTTCTCTTTAAGCCACTGTAACCTTTTCTTCTGTTTAGGTGTTAGTGCTGCTATTCATTTGTGTTTCCTGTATGTAACTCCCATTTCATTTTTTTTCTTAACGTTCTGTCACAAACATTGACTCCTGTTTCTACCCATATGTTTCTCATTTGTTTTGTTGTGCATTTTCTATTCCAAATATTTCAAGGCATATTGCTTTGAGTTTTCTATCCTGACGCTTTGACGTCTTTCTTGGTCTATCTAGCCTTCCATTTTGTTTATAATCGTACCAATTTTTTGACAAAGCCGCCTGGGAACAGCCAGCATCTTTTGCTGGGCTCCGCTTCGAATTCCCTTCTTCATTATAATCCTTTCCATTGTTTCAGTTGACAGCTCTCTTGTTAAGGTCATGTGTCCTTTCAATTAGCCAAATCCAACAGCTTGTTAATGTCTCTAAGCACAGTCTTTAAACTGCAAATTAACTTGCATGTTTACACGTGTGCTAGTATTTGTTTTAGAAATGCAATTTACAGGGTGATTCCATAGTTATGTATTTTTTTTACCTTGAGTGATTCCATAATGTTTTCCTCAACTTGATCTGGACAAAAATATGCCATTGATTATAATAATTTAAACATAATTTAATTTGTTTGAGGCATGTTTCATGAACCCTGAATGTTCGACGCATAAACAAGACTTTTGTATCATATCTGTGATTTGTTCATTTGCTACAGAATGAAAATGCTGGGTGAGCATCCTCTGAGTGTGGAGGTCTTTATGTTTCAGTCCACGAGGAAGAAAACAATGCATATAATAATGAGCACATCTGTTTTCCGTGAAGCAAAGTTGAAACTTATGTGGCATCACATCGTGGTGAAGCTCTGCCACACAAGCATCAAAGTATTTGAACTGGATTTACCTCAAGGAACCTTTTCATGTTCCAGTATGAAGAAATGTTCTGGTATCTTCTGAATGTTTCCACTGCTCATTAAAACCTTTTTTTCCATGTAACCCCTCCCCAAAATAAGCTCAAATAATGATTGGATTTCTTGTTTAGCTTGTATAATTAATACCTGTGATTTGCGGAATCATGGGGTTCTTATGAGAGCCTGGATTTTCCAAAAGGGTGTTGATCACTCCTATTGACATGGTTAAGTCCTTTTTTTTTGATTGCCGATGAACACATCAAGTCTACAATACTTTATTTCACTGTAAACTGTAGGAATATCATGCAAATTCTGTTTTAATAATTCGAACTATACTTCAGTGGATTTTTTGATGTTTTATACACTCACCTAAAGGATTATTAGGAACACCATACTAATACGGTGTTTGACCCCCTTTCACCCTCAGAACTGCCTTAATTCTACGTGGCATTGATTCAACAAGGTGCTGAAAGCATTCTTTAGAAATTTTGGCCCATATT
>JAODJW010000040.1:15958902-15969605 GCA_026777045.1 Hyperopisus bebe
GGGGGGGGGGGGGGGGGGGGGGGGGGGGGGGGCAGTGACGCAGAGATGGTAGGAAGGAAGAGCGACTTTATTTGGTGACAGAAATTGGGTGTGTCACACACTGTGAGTAGGAACAAGAATGCTGGTGTTCGAGGGGAATCACGGGGGGGGGGGCTTGGCCTGAAACACACTGCATCCCAAATCAGGTCGGGCTTCAGGATCTGGCTGCATTTTTTCTTTGCCGGACACCACAGCTCATTATTATGCAACAATTAGCAATACGGCGCAGTTGAATGAATGTCCTTGTCATCTGATTTTAGTAGTGGAATATTGAAAGATATATTTTTCTGTTTATTTTTTGATCCCTGTGTAAATATAAATGATTATAGGCCAGGGGCATCAGAAGCATTTTGAATGTGGGGGGGACACACTGGCATAAAACCGATATTTCATGTTAAATGTGGGGGGGTCCCACATGAATAATTATGAAATATGAGGGGGACATGTCCCCCTCAGACTTAATGACGGCGACGCCCATGATATAGGCTATGTGGTTAATGTCAGTGTTTTGTTGAAGTGTTACATGTCGCTTATGATGAAATGGTGTGAAGCAGTGGATCCCAATGCGGCCCTCAGGGGCCCACAGGGGAATCGCCGGTATAAAGGGGATATGCTGAAGCATACTGTCATTATGTCTGAAGTAATAAGATAGGGAGATAAAACTTGACCAAAGAAATGTAGCAAAACGAACAACCAAACAGCCTGATGGTCCCTGCTCTGGTGGATCCATATGTTAACCAGTACAGGTCATAGTAACCAGTATACTGATATGGTGAGTGAGAGAATCTCCAAAAAGCACATCGAAATGTAACCTGTGATTATGTATCTGCAGGATGAAGAATATCACAGATTAATCCTGAATGCATTCTTTAATCTTGAAGCTGCTTTTCATCTTCGATGTCGCTTTTGTAATTGCAACATTTTAACAAACTATTTACTGAAATTAACGGTACAGTTATTTCTTAAAATGTGTGATTATTGTTTCATACTGTGGCGCATCTTATCACACAGATTTTTTTTGCCAGTTCTGTTTTTCTTTAGTACAGATCCTGAAAACCTCTGACCCGCGTTGAGCTAATAATTCTTCCATAAGATGCTTGCGGGCCGCTTCATCCCCGCTTTTCATACACTGCTCATCAGTTCCGTGCGCAGCGGCAGCCCCCATGATGACATTGGCAGGGCTGAGGGTGCATCCTCTGCCTGCTATGTCACTTTGTGTATATATAACTCATTGCGAGGAAACTCAGGCCTGTCTCTCGGCCCATGATCTGACGTGCCGCTACAAACGGAGTGCGTCCAGATGAGGAGAGCAGGCGCGGTGCTCATGGCTTGGGATCTGCGCAAATGGGACGTACGCAACAGCTATACATCAGGCATGTAGCTACGCAGTAAAATAACGGATTTAACCGAAATGTTTTTCGTTGCTGATCAGGCACGTAACGAGGAAGACAAAATGAATCCCCTCAAAATTTGCTTTAGCCCCCCAGTGAGCAAAATCTACCAAGGGCGACCTTTTCGTTGCGTCACCGGAACCCAACCACTGCAGAAATTGATTTCCACTGTACATTGAAATATAACAAAAAGGCAACATTACGATATTTTGTCGTATGACCGTATATGTACGTTTACATTCAGTTTTGACTGAAAACATTAACGTCTGAGAAACCGGCACAGAGATGAACGAGGCGGCGTATGCAAAGCGTCACTGATGTGCCGGGCAGATCTGCACCCATCCTGGCTGTGATCACAGGCTCCGGCGAGTCCTGCTGTGATGGGTGTGTTACAGAACGTGCGGGCAGGGTGTGCATACAGGAGCTTCCACGTCTCTGCTCCTGGGACCCACTAAAACAGATGGTTTTCTGATCTCTGGCCACTATCTGAGATTGATAGCTCTGGTAAATGCACTGTTAACGCTTCATTTGACACCTGGGACTGTTCAGCTAGGGAACGTTCCCGAAGTTAAAATCAGCACAACGATAAGTGTGCATGGAAGGGAGCATATAGGTACCTTCTGACGACATCATCATTTCATAAGAGACCAACACTGACCTGGACATGAAAGAACCATGTCATCATACCATTTATGTATTTACTCCTCAATCTGCTTTATAACTTTGAGAAAAGTGAAAACAGCCTGAATGAGTCACCACGCCATTGTCATGGACTCATAATATTTCCCCTTTATTTGTCATGGAGTCTTGCAGTAGTGATTAACAATGTGCAAAAACTGTCATTACACGTGGCTGCAACTCCTGACGTTGTGAAACGTCATCAAGACATCCATCGCCGTGCTTTTGAGTGAGAAAAATGTCAGGGAAGTGTTTTGTATCAGATGAGTGAGTCAAATACATTATAACGATTAGTTTATGGCTTATTTTAGATTTTTGACATTTAATGGTTTAAATGCTGTTAAATCGATATTTGCCATTATCTTGCCAGTATTTTTAAGTTTACATTCAGTTTGTGAATGTGCCACACAGACTTTTGTTTTTTGTCCAGTCAATACAATGAAATATGAGGCTAATCAAATTAAGCCAATTCCCTGTTACATCTTACCTGAAATGCTCATTTTGCCTGAGATGTATATCGCCTCATGTCAGAAATCTCAGGAATAGGTCCAATTATTCTTACATTTCTGCATCCTGATTGTTTCACCAGTATTAAGGTGATATGTAGAACTGACCAGTATCAATGAACAGTCACATAATACTGCACAGGGCTTTAAAAACTGAAAATGAAATTAATTCCACGATTCTACATTAATTCCTATGTATGGTATATACATTGGTGTACTTACATTCTATATAAAATATTTAAATCAATTAAAAAATTTTTCGAATTTTTTTTGCTATATTACCATTCAGGGCTATATGGAAATTTCCCTATAAAATAAGATTTTTAATTATTTAATGTATCTACAAAAATGGTTAATCTTTTCATTCTGGAGCATATTTTCAAATTTTTCTCAGGTAAGCCGTGAAGATAAGATAAATGTTTAATAATATATTAAGCAGTGCAGCAGCTTCAGAGAGAGCACTGCTGCACACACACATGTGTCTGTGCCTGTGTGTGTGCCTGTGTGTGTCTGTGCCTGTGTGTGTCTGTGCACGTGTGTGTCTGTGCCTGTGTGTGTCTGTGCTTGTGTGTGTGCGTGAGAGTGTTAAATTCACTCAATCTTTTAGTGTTTGTGTGGGTTTCTTCAAGTGCTCTGGTTTCCTACTATACTGCTGAGACTTGCAGCTGTTCGGTAGAATGAATGACTTTGAGTGACCCTTGTGAGAGCAGAGCCCTGTGACAGACTGCTGTCCTCTTTACAGGATATTCTGCTTTACTCCATATATGCACATGCACTACTTACAAACATACTACTGCATAGTGATGCATTTGAATGAGTTGGGAGTTTTCATTGTATAAACAAGCAGCTTTGCAATAGATGCTATGGTTCTTCAGTTTTGTGGATCCTGGTCTGTGTTTATACAGTCACCCCTTCGCATCTGCTTAGGTTAGGGGGCAGAAGATCACTGCAAACGTGAAAATTCGCGAATAATACTTGGGCCCATTATTAAAAATGTAAAATTAGCCCCATGAAGAGTTTAAAAGTTGCTGCCGGCTCTAAGAATAACCCCATTTAATTGTTCTTAGCCAACTCGTGAACAACTACAACCGTGAATCTGAAGTGGCGACTGTATATAAATAAGTCATGGACGTCACGGTGCAGTGTTGTCTTAGCAGTGCACATCCTGGATGCCTTCTTAACTCATGTCACTAGCCAGCTTTGTCAACACAGCAATCAGCTTCCAAACTTTAGGTGCAACATAACCCTAAAAAAAGTTGTTTTTTTTTGCCGATTTCCATACTAATGGTAAAATAAAAAGTTCCCCATTTCGCCTAGAAGATGCACGACTCCCTCTGAACACCGCCGTCAGGCCACACTGTCCTCCCCGCTGCCAACGCGCTCATTTACTCCCCTTGTTTTCAAAGCAAGGTGGCATTCAGCCTGAGAAGGGAAGCTGTCTTCATCTTCAAAAACAGCCTCATAGAAACTGGGCAAGGGGCTGAGGCATTCTTTGGCAAGCAGAGAGCATTAAAGGGTAAGTAATCTGTTCTGTCTGGCACATTACCCCTGAATGAGGCCTCTGGGAGTCTGGGAGCCCATGTAGGATGCACTCTGGCCCCAGGACACAAAGAGCCGACACGGTCAGTCACTCTCACACTTGAACGACCCGCTCCTTCCCCACCTTTCATTTCATGTGTTTTTGGACAAATGAGTGCGCTCAGCTCACAAAGGGCCCTTGAACCTACTGACTCGCGCGTTGGACCAGTAAAAGAGAGCACACTTAGGAGCGTCGCGTCTGGGAGCTGCGAGCGCGGAGGATATGTTACCTTTGTGTCTTATGCAAGTAGGAAAGAATATGCTATTTTTACTTAAACATCGCTTTGAGACCCCACAGTGCTGTAAAATGCAGGATGGTGGCTGAGGGTTTGGTCAGTGCCGCTGTTTTTCCCATTGCGTCTGCTTGGTAATGAAGACAGCATGATCTTGCTTCCAGCCAATGTTTTTAATGAACTTCTGTGGGGTCCCTTTTATTTCCTTTATTATTGATGTGGCTGCCTTGTCAAACTTCTTCCAGGTTAACATACAAGAATTATTAAGCAACTGAAGCTGCATTTTTGTCCTGTCATTAAGCACAGAAATGCCAATTTAATGGTGACAAGAGCAAGTGATGAGTGAAGCTCTTTCACTCCCTGCTGTTGTTCTTGTACTTTTAATTATAAATCTAGCTTAAGCTAACAGGAAACACATCCATCCATGCTAAACTTGCCTAATGCCTTTTCAAACGGCTCCACAATGTGTACAGAAGGTTTCCACGCTCTTCATTTTCAGCTTTTTACTTTGAATCACCCACTTAATGCGTTTTTAGCAGGTGGCTTGGTGCTGTTTTTCTTGCCGTGTCAGACCAAAACAGAGTATTACCCCTGTCACTAACCCCTACAGTTCCTGTTCCTCTCAGGGTAAACAGGCAGGGTGATGGTCCATTTCATCTACATGCCCTCTGTGTTTACTGTTCTACCACGGTGCATTGAGGTCCCTTGATGGATAGGATGTGTGTGCCAGAGGGTTGGTTTAGAGCTTTGGAAATAAAATCGGCATCTTCTCAACCAAAAACCTTGCAAAAAAAAAGAGGACATTTATGAAGAAGTCAAGGCATGTATATGACTGGTATCTATCTACTGTGTACCCGAACCTTGTGTCTTTGCTGCCTAGGATAGACTTCAGGGACCTTCCACAACCTTGACCCAGAAAAGTGGATATAAAGGATGGATGGATGGACAGTGCCCATAAATTACTTACACAATAATTAACTTGTATGTACTTTTTTCCTATATGAGAATTCTGCTGTGTGTTTTTTAAAATAACACCTCCTTAATGACAGTTGACTCCAGCTTGGCCTGCTCTGGGACCGGCCCACTATGGTGTTTGACAAAAGTGTCCCTGTAGTTTGGAACAGTCACTAGTTTCTTCACCTACATACGCTACTTATACACATGTGCTATGTACGTTTTCCCATCTAAGGCTCATGCGTATTTTATGTCTGGTGATTGTCTCTGTGCTCTGAAGGAGAACATGTGCAATGGTTTTCAAGGTACAGTGGCTACTCATAAATATCATTATGTTCTGTGCAGACTAACTGGGGTTTAAATCATAAGGTTGGGATTAAATGCCCTGTAATTAAAGTAAGTAAGCACTCACTTAAATAATGTCCAGCTTTGTTGTCATCCCTTTCAAGGAAATCTTATTCCGTTGCTTTCAGACCCAGATGTTTTTGAGGTCTAAACACAGAGCTTTAGGGAGATTTGAAAAAGATAATGTAATTTGTGAGAGGTCTTCTTTAAGTCAGAGATCTGGTTTTCCGATTCCAGCTGGAGGATGTTCTGGTCTCCATGACAATCAGTATCATACTCACATTATTCTTCATCCTTAAGTAAGAGTGTGTTATGTAAAGGGATATTCTGGAAGTGCTGTTAGAATCATTATAATAGCTGCACAATTGTTTTCAAATGGTTCTGTGCCATAGTGCATCTTTTTTTTCATTTCTTAGAGATAAAAAAATCTCCATCATCAGTTTACTGTCGGTTGGAGATTCTCATGTCTAATGCAATGATCCTATATGATGACAGACGTAGCTCTATGTTAAATCAGGCTCCGGATTGATCCAGGTTTTGTGGAAACCATCATGTTGTAGTAGCTGGCAATAAAGGAAGCTGATTTAAATTAGGAAATTAGGGATCTATACCCAAGTTCTGGGTCACGGGTTTGAATCCAATGCACATATGGGCACTGAAGCAAGGCCCCACCTGCTCTGGGGGTGCTGGATGTGCTTTGATGCCAAACATTCCTCACTTGTATGTCGGTTTGGACAAAGATGCCTGCAAAAAATGTATATAAATGTATACAAATGTTTGGCTTATTATTTGATGCAGAATTTTAGCATTTATCACAGTCGGCTGGAAGATAACAGATTTAAGCGTGTTATAATTGCAGGAGAGTGAGTGCTCATTGTGTGTATTTGTATGTATACCCTGCCATGGCCTTTGACTGATTTATTCCAATACACTTGGCTTATTAGTGATTTCTGAATAACTTTGAATGTATATATATGCATATACCTACGTGTGTTTTAATTGTATCATGGTCACATTTGAAGGAAAACGACTGTAGCTGAAACAATATGATTGTAATTATATGTTTCCCTTTTTTCATGAAAGTTTCACAAAAACTAAAGAGACAGCTACTAAAGTGGCCTCTTGATTTAAGATTTACTAGTGACTGGTTAAATTCTACTATATGCCAAAGAAAAGACAAGTCCAGTGCGCACACAAGCCAAAAGTCTTGAGACGTCCACAGCCCTGATCAATAGAAGTGGATAGAGGATGGATGGATGGATGGATGGATGGATGGAAAGTACCCATAAATTATATACCCGATAATTAACTTATATATTCTTATTTTCTTGTATGAGAATTCTATTATGTGTGTTGTAATTAGCAGATGTCATTTTTTGTAAGACGTTACCTCCTTAATGACAGTGGGACCTTCCCACTAAAGGGAACCCCTTGACTGTCACTTTGTGATAGTAAAGAAATGTCCGTGCACATGGAACAACAGAAGCGACGGTGCATGAGGGCAATGGCATCTGCTGAAAGTCATCAGTCATGTGATCTAACTCGATCCACCCCACTGTGGTGTTTTCTGGTTTGTGATTGATGTTCACTTAACGTCTGTCCCGTGGCCTTGTCACATATATCATGGAGGAATTTTACTTGATGGTCCTGAACAAATTATATGTTATAAAAGAGGTATGAATATGGGACGTTTGTTTGTCTCTGTTGATTTTGTCATTTGTGTCTGTTGAAAGTGGCGACATCAAAATCAAAGAATTAAGAATGTAAAGAATATAATAAAATGTCTCTTGGATTTTATAAATATGATTAGCCTTTATTTCAATATATTATCCATGAATGCTTGGTTAAAAAGCATGTTTTTGCCACATTTGGAAACATTGCCAGGTGCCCATTTTAAATCCTGCAGCATATTGCAAAAGTCTCTGTAAGGTAATCAGGAGCCTGTTTTTTTGTTGAGTCTTAGACCCCCATAGGTCTTTTTTAAGGATAATTAATGATACAAATTTAAGTAACACGCATATAAGAGAAGCCCAGTGCTGGAATTTGCATTTGCAGAAAATGTGAAAAAAGCAATAAAATAAAACACAAAAAATGACATGGTGGGCAATTTATGATATGATTGATGTATCACACGCTTGACCCAATAAAAGTTGCAATGGCATGAGTGTAGATCTCTTTAAGGTAAAGTACAGATTATGGGGCAAGAAAAATTCCAGGATCATTAACTCCATGAAGAATGGCTCATTTGCTCAATATAATACGGTAAAAATAGTTTAAACCTGTTGTATATGCATTGTATATGCATATATGCATTGATGATCATGGGATACATTCCGGTAAGAACAGTCTACCTAAGATTCCCCTGTTCATTCCCAAGTTAAAATTGTCATTTTCTAAAGAGATCACAGATCATTGTATAGTTTCCACAAAACTGTGTTAAAGATAGCTAATACATTCTCATTTACCTGGGACATAGATGTCTTCTCAAATCCTCTCTCTCTCCGATTCCTGCTGTCCAGGGCTGACACAGCATTGTAGGCAGTAGTTGGTATTAGCATGAGTGTAAACTGGATGACAAACTGCCACAGACTGCTCTAATATTATTCACTCAGCACACAATGTTTTCTTCTTCAAAGTATCACCAAAAAAAAGAAAAAAGAGGACGAGCAGGGGCAAGAACCAGATAGAGCCTCTGTCACACGCTAGGAAATTAGGTGTCTGTCTGCTTCTGTGTTTGTGTTGGGGTAAACCTTAGACTGTCATCATGATTTACGCAAATCAAAATGCAGCAAAATGCTCACAGTTGCTGTTTTGTGCTCTGTAAGTGTGATGAGAAAAGGAGACGATAATTAAAGGTGCAAATGAAAGGAAAGATGTACGGAATTTGAATCTGCTCGATGAACACTTTGAGCTAAAAATGACAAGCCTGTGCTTTCTGGGAGTAGAGTGTGTTTAGCTTTGTTGCTGTATTAGCGATATGTCCGTCAGTGCCTGCAGAACACAGCCTGTCTGCGTGTTTCTTACCACGGCGTCTGCCATCACTCATACCTGCAGTGCCTTGGTTTCTGTTTCTTTGAAGTTTTGTCCATTGTCTTTAATTAATGGAGGTGGTTTTATTCATTGTGAGGTTTAAGTTGACATGGGCTGTAATTTTTACAGCTCTCATTAATAGTATTATTTTCACAACTTGGATACAATTTACATAGATACTTCTATGAAAAAAAACATTTGTCATTTTATTTAATGGTTCTTCTAAATCTACATTTTTATGTAGTAACAAGAAGCCTCTGTCCATCCATCCATCCATCCTCCAACCACATATCTCGCAAAAGGGTTGCTGATTTGATTAGTAAAGCATTATTAGCTTCAGTGGAATCTGTTTTTTGTTATTAGCTATAAATCTATCCAGACTAACCAGGATTTCCCAAAAGGAATCACACATCAGGTACCACTAAGCGCCTCTAGACAAATATTACAATTTTGTCCATTTCACCACCTTTTTCTGTGCACTGAATCAGGCAGATATAGCATTGGTAAATCTTTAGTTAAATGGGAACTCATGGCCCTTGTCACTATTATTAATATTTTTATTGATGCCATAGTTTTGTTCATGAATTAAACCTTCTGAAATCACTACTCACTGTGGCCCCAGTAAATTTACATTTATATGTATCTACAAAATGAATTTAAGGAAAAAACTGTAAAGTAGCCCAGCAGCATTACAGAGATCTAAACTAAATAAGAGTTTTATGACTCTTTGGAAATGATTTTTGGACATTCGTTTACAGAACACCCAAAAATGAGCGAACCCTGGCAGAACCAGCTAAAGACATGAAACTGAGCAGAGCTGACATAAAGCATGTTGTAGACCTACGTTACTTATCTGGTGAATATTCTTCCATGTATGCCGTAAACTTGATTCACTACCATCACCAAGTCTGGCAGAACAGTCACTGTTTTTCAAAATACAAACTCATGGAAAATACCGTAACGCCAATTTGGTCTATATATTTTCATTTTTGGAAAGAAAGCTGTACAAATTCGCAAATCTGACACTGACGGTTTCGGTTATTTGTGAAAATTTCTAAATTTTGGATGACAGATAAGGCAAAAATGTACAAACAATACTGCAAATGATTTCGACATGAAATCATGTAATATGTACATATTAATCCTTGCCTTTCTATGCCATTAATTCTGAATTTTTAACAGGGCCTGGAATCTATATATATATACTATATATACTACCAAGAAGTCTGATTGGAACCCCAGACACATTTTTGCTTCCTCTCGGCTACCAGCGCACCTATACCAGGTATTCAGTGTTCCTGATTGGCTGGGAGCTGGGAGGGAGCAAAAACGTGGACTCTCTGGGGTTCCCCAAGGGTTTGGAAACACTGACTTAAAGTACCCTTTATAACATAAGATTGTAAGATTTTATTGTATGAGACTTCAATAAAATAAAACAAATATTGCAAATTGTAATTTTTAAAAATCATATTTATGCTTAGATAACAAAATTAATCAGCTTTCCCATGAGATGCTAACTGAATGTTTTGATGGCACGACCATGGTGACTCATGGTGTTTACAACCAGGAAGGGATGTTTATAGATCTCTATGAAAATGTAAGCTGAAAATAATGGACCCAAGTATTATTTGTGAGTTTTCACGTTAGCTGGGATCTTCTGCTCCTACCCCCTCGCAGATGTGAAGGGGTGACTGTATGAGTTATTTACACCATATTTTTGTGAATAATCAATTATCATGGTTCCGAAGGAGCTTGACCCCATTTGAAACATAAAGCTCTGGAAAAAATTAGGAGACCCAAAGCACAATTTATCATTTTAACTGATTTCTCAATTTATGGGTATACACCTGTGTATATATTTTCTGCAAACTCCAGCCTGGTTCTTCCCTGTTTCTCATTAATGAAGGGCTTCTTCCTTGCTTTATGGGACCTCAGTCCTGCTTCTAGGA
>JAODJW010000040.1:15989502-16006797 GCA_026777045.1 Hyperopisus bebe
TCTTCCGATCTACACATTGGCTGACCCTACACTGTGCCCCCCCCCCCCCCCAAGCTATGGAGAGCAAGATGAGTTTCAATGCAGTTGTACTTGGGTAAATGGCAAATAAAGGATTTATTGACAAACCTTGAATTAAATTGGAGAATCAGACCATGGTATATTACTGCCTCACCTCACTTATAATGACTTTAACTCAAGAAGAGCTTAAGATCGGTAGAAAGGCCAATGTCTTTAGACTGTATTTCTGCCATAAGATACCTGATGAAGGTGTTGAAGGTAAACATCAGTTGGCCTTCTCCTCTAGGTGGCTCCTAATCTCAGACCCCACCCCCCCCTCCACCCCCACTGCTTCACCCTTTTACTTGCCCCACCCAAACTTGGTCTATGGAACTGGAAATCCAATAGGCTTTCCTTTAGGCCAGCCAAGTATGGATGGCTAAGACTGGTCTGACCCCAGCACCCAGTTCCACTCTGACTGATAGCTTAACTCCAGCATCTCTCCTCAAGTCACGACACACTAACAGTGTCAAAGTCGCGTGTCATAGCACCGTGTCAATTGCACGTCATTAATTCACAGAATAGCACAATTCTGACTCAATTGGCTTCCGTTTCTAAGGATTAGGCCTATTCTGTGCTGGGAAACCTCACAATAAGACGACCCTGTTCATTTATGCTCAAATAATCTACTATTTGTTAATAGCACCTAAGCAATGATGTTCAGGGACTCATTCTAATTCATTTAGTTACACTAACCACTGTGTCGCAATTCATGCCTTTATATGCATTGTCTTATAATTCAGACAATAGATATTATTTACCTTTGGTGACACATGGACTGTATTACAAAACTTTCAGAACTTGCCCTTTAAATACAGACGAGCGGTACTCAATACATCAAGTGTATGCATATATTTAGTGCTTTGTTGCACTAAAAACCTGGAAATATGAGCTGTAAAGTCTACAGTAACATTTATAAAATCACAACCGAAATAACCCCTAAGCTGTATTCTTTTCAATTTGTCTTTGGTATCCTGTGGAAAATTTAAGGAAGTTCTCTATTACTTTTCCATTCTTAGAACAAACTATCTCGGGACTTAATGAGGCAGAATCCTTCCCCTTTACCTTATATTACCTTGTGAGTTTCGATTGGTTATTGCACAAAAAAATGAGTCGTTCTCTGCCAATTCGATTTGAGTGCCGTGTCGGGATTTACTCAAATGGTTGGTGTCCCTTTGCCAGCCAGACAACCCCGTGAAAGAAAACAGCTGCTTATTTAAAACAGTAATCTGTCTGGGAATCCCTCTATTCCAGAAATAACTGAAATGCTTTGCACGCTGTGATTATTCGAAATGTCCATTCATGCACTCACATGGATGAAAAGGACAAAACAACATGGTAAGAACTTTTAAGCGTGAGGCTCTATTGCATGTAGCCAAGAACAATAGCGTATACATGACACCAATAGCCATTCATAAGGCAGATGAAAAGTTAGCACTTTAACATCAATTTAATGTTACACTAGGAAGAAAAAATAAAGAATATTTACGTAAGAAGTAAGCATCTTCTATAAGTATGAATTTTTCAGCCTGAAAAATGATATATATTGTAAACGGCTACAAATTTCGTTAAAGAACGTAAAGAAATATAGCATTAATATCAATATTAATATTAAATTCAACTTGTATACAGTTATTATCAAACATAACATTTAAATTACATCAATGCATGTCTCTTATTTTTACTGTTGAATTAATCTGAATTCTGATATCGGAAAAAATGTGAGGAAGATACGGGCAGCGATAATCCCGTAAAGTTCCCTTTTATCTGTCTTTCTACTTAATGTCTATACAGAACCGGAGCGCTCGGCCCGCCAGACACGTCAGGTTATTTCACATATACAAGATTAAGTAGCAAAAGTGACATCCAAAACCAATCGGCCCACCCAGGAGAACTGAAACCGGCGGAAAGGCTGTCAGGGGCCCTCTTTACACCATTAATCTTCAAGGTTTTCCAGTGCTGCCAAACTGCATCTCCTTCAAATGGAGAAGAAATGAAAACCGATTCTGTTTTCGCCTTTCACCTTTCGGAAAAGCGCCGAATTTTGGTCATTTTTATTTTGCGGTGGTGAAAACCCCGAAATAAGTCCAGGTGTTTAGGCAACGCATTCCTATCAACATTCGTTGCTAAATCACGTGTAAAACTGTAGCGAGACGTATCAAAAAGTTTAATCGGCGCATGTAAAATATTAGTCCACATTCACTTAAAATGAGCAACTAGGCCTATTTGCATTATAATAAAAAAGTATATAGGTAAACTCTTATCTGTTGTATGAAAATATTAATGCAAATATTTACAAGCAGGGTCACTACCCTTATGCGCATGAATCGAAGTGACCTGTTTCATTAGACTCGAAAACAAAACGCTGCAGATAAATGCGACATTTCAGGTGCAGACAATGATGTATTTTTTTTAAAAGTCGCCGACGTAGGAGCAAGTTCCCCGAAGACCATTCATACATATTATGTGACGTACTGATTAAAAAAATAAATAAATAAAATAAAAAAAAACTTGCGCCTCCCAATTAGTACTTCGACGGGGAAGCCAGCGAAAATACGTAGCTGCATTAGCTCAAGGAGGAGAGATGTTCAGAAGCTGGATACAAGAGAAAGGGGGTGGACTCCTCTTACGGTTCTGGAGGAAGAATTCACCTGCTGGCAACTGCTATCAACCTATTCTACAGACAAACATACAAGCATCTGTATAATAAAACGCAGCTGCCACCCACTACTGCAAAAGTAGTTAGAAAACTAGATGGATGGATGAAATGGATTATTTTATATTATCAGTGCGTTGCTAGTGGTGCACAATTTATCTTCAAGGTAAAATGAACAAATCCACACTGACAAATCGATCATACTTTCGTAAGCTGCCATCTTATGTTAAAATATTTGGAATCTTTATGCCGAAACACATTTATAGGCTACAAACTTAAATGACAAATACATACAACAGAGATCGATCAATCGGTCTTTCAGGGCGCATTGTCAGTGCTTTTTCGCTGTTTGCTGAAGAAGGGCCATCCAAATTTGAATCGGTAGAATACCAAGCTGTATAACAACTAACCCACCAGAGCAGCATGACTGGTCTTCTATATACATTTGATGTATGTGAAACGGAGGGAAACACGACACAGAAGACGTACTATAAGCAGAAAAAGCAGAGTCAATGTTATCCTGTGGGTGTATCTGGCCAAGTGCCGAGCCTTTAGGAACTTTGAGTACTCTCAACCACGTTTGCCCAAAATGAGGCTTGTGCAATAGCTTAGAACAATTAACTTATGAAGAAGCTGACGCGTTGTAAAGTTACCATTTTAAACAATTAAATTGCATGGTGGGACACAATCACTGCGCTTGATGTGTCTTTGCAATCTGCAGTCATGCAGGCTCCCTTGCTGTCCTCTGGAACCTGGGGTCTGCGAGTTCTCACATTCAGGGGGGGGGGGGGAGGTTATTCTGAATCATACCGTTTTACTCCCACAATACAAAATCATGCTGTACAGATGACCAGGGGATACCGGTTGCTCTTAAATGCAAGACGTCCCAGGCCGAGTCTGGTATCAGAGACCATCTGGCGAATCTCTCAGCTCAGTCGCATTGATTCCTGGGAGAAACCCTGGATCGTCGTCCTAAGCGGACGTGGAGGAGCAGAGCTCATTTTCAATACAGTTGTATGGAAAACTGAAGCTTACACTGCAGCTGAAAAGGAAGAAATTCGAGCTTCAGCGGTCGTCATTCACAGAACTACTTCAAGTCTGTCAATAAATAAAAATCATAAGAAACGTACGCAAGTTAGCAATCAACAACTGCAGGGGAGATCTCCCATTGTAAAGGCTTTAGGGCTAATTGCTAATCACAAAAAGATTCTAAAAATATTTTTGACCATGATTAAAACATGGTAGTTATACTAATTGTATTTTTCTTCTTCAATCACATTGCATTCAGAAATGGACTAAACAGGAAATCGCCACTTCAGACAATTCTGTTTCACACAATTGAAACTGGTGGACAGAACCATGTTCGATAAAACAATATTCTGGGTCCAACTGCCCTTATATCGTTTTTCCAGATAAACGCATGGTCCTGGAGACATTTTAAAAAACAGGTATTAAAGATGATAATTCCAAGTGTGGCAGTGAAAGCACATTATGCTTCACTGAATAAATCAGTAGAATTTTAACTGAAGAAATACAAACTCCAACACATTGTAAGTAATTTTATTGAGTCATTAATAAGAATATCAGTGTAATACTATACAAATTTCTTCTCTAGTCAGACAGAAGACAGAAGCTACTCATTTTGTTGACACTCTTGTCCTTTTGTTCCAGGAAAAATTGGCTCCATATGATTTCGATTTCGGAGTTGGTGACCTCTTTTCCATTACTTCGTAACTCCAGCCTGACAAATCAAAAACAAGTCGTCATAAAATTACACATAAACCAATCAATGAAATATAGCAAAGGAAAGCCACACAGAGATGGAATGGCCAGATTATGGCTACAAGCATGAGGTTAAATAAAACCTTTTAGTTATAATACAGCACCATGTTTCCACACAAGGAGGAGAATGAAAAGGCAGCCTGTAACTCAGCACAGCTTTGCAGAATATAAAGTACTGGCAGTGACCATAAAGTAATACTTGTCTATTTCAAATCACATGACATCACAGATTAATCCAACTGAAGTCTTAAAAACTGCCTCAAGATCAGTTTGATATGCACCCAAAACAGGAATAAGATTTGCTCAAAAAGAAATACTTGAAAGACCACAATATGACACATTTCATGGCCAGTATTGAAATGTCAAAGTAGACACTAGACTGAATCAGGATGTACACTTTTTGAACAAAAGTATTGGGACACACGTGTCCATTACACCTACAGAAACATTTATGACATCACATTCTAAATCTAGAGGCATCAATATGAAGTTGGGTGCCCCCTTTGCAGCTACAACAGCTGCCACTCTTCTGGAAAGGCTTTCCTCAAGATTTTGGAGTATTTCTGTAGGAATATTTGCCCTTTCATCCAGAAAAGCATTTGTGAGGTGAGGCACTGATGTTGGGCATGAAGGTCTGGCTCACAATCTCCATCACAGTTCCTCCCAAAGGGTTTAGGTCAGGGCACTGTGTGGGCAAGCCAAGTTCTTACACACCAAACTCACTCAACCATGTCTTTATGGGTCTTGCTTTGTGCACTGGGGCACAGTCATGCTGGAACAGAGAAAGGCCTTCCCTAAACTGTCCCTATAAAATTGGAATCATAGAATTGTCCAAAATGTCTGGGTATGCTGAAGCATTAGGACTTCCCTTCACTGGAACTAAGGGGTCTAGCCCAACCCCTGAAAAACAACCCCATACCATTATCCCTCCTCCACCAAACTTTACAGCTGGCACAATGCAGTCAGGCAAGTAACGTTCTCCTGGCATCCGCCAAACCCAGACTCGTCCATCAGACTGCCAGACAGAGAAGCGTGATTTGTCACTCCACAGAATACGTTTCCACTGCTCCAGGGTCCAGTGTTACACCTCTCTATCCAACACTTCTCATTGTGCTTGGTTATATAGGTGCAAATGAGGTGAATGCAGCTGTCTGGCCATGGAATCCTATTCCATGAAGCTCCCAGCAAAGTTTTTTGTGTTGGGGTTAATGCTAGAGGAAGTTTGGAAATCTGCAGTTATTGAGTCGACAGAGCATTGGTGACTTAATACTATGTGCCTCAGCACTCGGTGACCCTACTCTTACTTTATGTGGTCTGTCACTTCCTGGTCAAGTTAATATTGATTATAAATGCTTCCATTTTGCAATAATACCACTTACAGTTGACTGTGGAATATGTAGCAGAGAAGAAATTTCACGAACTGACTTATCGCAAAGATGGCATCCTATGAGCCTGTTCCTTCCCAAATGTTTGTAAACCTGACTGCACCGATAGATGCTTCATTTTATACACCTGGGCCAATAGGTCTGAACGAAACACACAAATTCAGTGATTAAGAGGTGTGTCCTAATATTATGCCATTATAGTGTATATTCCCATCATGTATATTTATCTAAGGTTTGTCAAACAACCGGCCTCCCTGCTCTTCAGTCATCACTAAGAATTACATAAACCTTATATAATCCCAAACCTTTCGAAAAGAAAAAATATGTTCAGACTGGGCAACGTGGAGTGTCATGTTCTCAGATTATGACTTTCCAGACTTCCATGTTGACATGGGCATCCTCAGGAGGGGTAGGGACTCATTCAGATGCCCTCATAACCCCACTGCTCAAATGCACTGTGTTCTAGCCCGAAGCCCAGCTTACCGTTCTTTTCAGCAAATGCAACAGCATCTTCTTTAGTGCTGAACGTAAGGACCATGTTGGACAATGGGTCAGCCCTAAGACCGTACGAGAAAACATGGTAAAAATGAACGTTAAAAAGCATCAGAGCACATAAAACAAAATGAAAAAGTCAATGTCCAAATGAGCAGCAGCAAATAGGAAGCAATTTAAAGACCAAATCATTCACTTCCCTGGGTGGTGAATAGGACTGTCGTGATCACGCCGTGAGGTAATCGTGAATATATGACACGTGCAATCATCACTAGGGCTTCACACGCCGGCTTTTTGGTACTATACAGTTGCGCTGGTGTGGTGGTACTTTTCACAGCGTGAAGTCCGACACATTTATTAAATATAAGGATACGCCAAATTTATACAGATCACTAACTTTTAGGCGTCATAACACACATCTCATTAATATCTTAGGCACACTACTAAACTGCTTACCAAACTGGGCGTAAGTAAACATTCGTATAGTACCAAATAGCCGGCGTCCGGACAAATGTTTCACCCGTCATCTGAAGCCCTGTTGATGATTGTGCCTGTGGCATACGCTGTGATGTGATTGCGGAAGCCCTAACGGTGAAGGTTAAATACCGCCTCAGGTTGTAAAAACAAGGAGGCCATGCCAAAAGGCATGAACAAAACACCACAAGCACATACTGATTAGGCAGCAACTCATTTGAAGGAACAACGCTTTCAGGGACGTGTGACTGGGCACAGGTTTGCACCGTGTGCTGCACGTTAAAGCTTATGTACCAGGAAGCTCTCCAAACATGACCAGTAGTGTTTTTAGCCATTATTACGCTTTTACGTAATACTGAATTATTCAAATAGGAACGCTACGTTGGTCCTAACTGTAATGAAAATATACAGAATAAATTCTCAAAGTGGTGTATTAAGTAAATATTAACAACCTAAGGTTCTCTTCAATATAATACTGAAACTTGTGATGAAAAATAAGACCATTCACAGTAGACTGCAGGGAATTTTGGCTGCAGAAGACTTTCATGAAGCTGTGGTTGAGCAGATGAGTGGTCTGGTCTTTAAGATGAAAAGGATGAAAAGGCTGCCTTCAATTTTATAAAGATAAACAGTGACCTACACATTCTCCAAGGCCGTGTCCACTTTGAGATCATGAAACTCAGTGCTGATATATTCAAGTGTTCTTAGATTCTTAGAGGAGAACAGGCATCCGTGTTTGAATATAAAGAATGAGTAAAGCATTTCAATGCACCTGCTGCAGATGGCCAATAAAGAGTCAGTCTTAAGAGGAAGGTTACGCTTCTTTAACACCTCAGCTCTCCTTAGCATTTATATATAAACAAGCGTTACAGCTTTGTCTTATTTCTCTGACATTACACAGGACTGGCTACTGAAACAGCAGCACTCAGACAAGCTATGTAAATAGCCTCAGGTCTAAAATACAACTAATGAACTATATGTATTCTATCCCATTATTGGATCAGTTCATATTTTAATAGCGCAAGCACATAGTGTTTTAGGTTTATTTTAAACAGAACAGTAAACCTTTGCCCACCATGTATTAATGCAGTGCCATATATTACCATTTCCTGTATTCTATCCATTTACGCTCCCTCACTCACCTGCACATACCAAATGTCAAGTTATGTAACAAAGTGATTTGCGTGGGTGTGACGCTTGCTGTTAAATTATGTTTGCGGTTGGGCGTGCACATGCCCCGTGATTGGCTAGGCCCCCGTCCATGGCATAGCCCCGCCTTGTGCCGTAAGCCGCACGGCATTGGCTGAGGAGGGTGGAAGGCAGATTGATTAGATATAATTGTGCTGTATGATAAGCAGGTTTCCTGGTGATGAGTGACAGCAGGCGAGACGTTCTTACGTGGAAGCCCAGCCCATCAGAGGATTTTCCCATCTCTCCCGGGTGTCAAAGGCTAACTTCCACTTGCGCGTGTTGTTGACCCCAGACTGCATTGCGGTGCGGGCGGGCACGGATATGAGGACTCTGCGGGTCTTCACATGCTCTTCCGGAACTCCCGTCAGCGATGCGATGTCCTGAGGGGAGACAGCACCAAGGCAGCGATCTCAGTTAAGAGCCTAAAGGAGGAACTCAAGCGGGAAATCGCTGCATTAAATATGATGGCCTGGCAAGACCGGTGCGGATATGCTACACATGGGATAGCGTCTTCAGGAAGGACCCATTTCAGGATTAAACATCCATTACGTGCTATGCACCTCGGACCAGGGTAGCTATTGATGTATCGCATTCCGTTTTACTCACACTCAATATTTCGCCATTTTATTAAACAGTTGTAATCCTTTGATGGAAGTGTGACAATCTGAACTCATATTAAAAACAAAACTTTTCAGCAGGAAATCCAGAAATCATTAATTTTCTTAATTCTAATTGTCTGTTACTTCACATCTTGACACAACATATGAAAAAGATACTTAAGTTTAATGCTGGCAGGGACATCAAACTAAGCCTCGAGAAAACATCACGTCTCCTGTTGCAAAACTGTGTTAGGCCAGTAGCCATGATGAACTACGAAGACCGCGCGATGACATCAAAAGTCCTTCAATTTGGAGAAAAGCCAAAAAAAAGTGGGTAGGGCTTGGGAACCTTCTTGGAGGAAAGGGTGGGGTTGCCTGGGGCAGCAGATGTCAACAGCTGAGCCTTATAATACTACATGGTATGAAGATCAACATGCTACAATGAAGAGCACAATAATGGCTGATCCTGTCAGACACCAAGGAGCACGGGGCCGTTAAATGTGCAGTTTGATGGAAGTGCACAGATACTCCTTTTCGAATAGAAACTGTCTAGACTGAAGGTTGATTTCTGACACGTGAAATGCATCCTAACAATCTGTTGTTTTCATTTCCTTGGTGATGAAGGCCTTGCTCTTCTAAACAGTATTTATAGGGTAAAAGTGGAAAATGGCTGCAGCATAATATACCTACAGAAAGAAAAAGGCAAAATATAGCAACACTTAACATTTATAAAAAAAATAATAATAATAATAAAAAAAAAACATTTGCATTATGGACTGTGAGAACCGTTCTGGTGTCTCCTTCCAAATGTGTGTTTAATTACAGTGTGCATAATTGCAAAGATGTGTGATACAGAAAACGTATCATCTCATCAGGGAACTTGTTGACTAAAAGGTATAGTACAGCAGCTTGTGGGGGTGGGATTGCTTGATAATTTAACTGATGACCTAAGGTTTCCAACAGTGAAGGGGGGGGGGGCGAGAGAAGCAAACAAACTGCAGATAAAAACAAACTAAGAAAAAAAAAAACTATCCCAGTAAATATATATATATATATATTTAAAGATTCCATTCTGTCTATTCAGAGATCTTCACAGAGGCCATTTTAGAGACATTATTCAGCAAACACAACCTTGGCAGAAACCCCCCCCCCATAAGTCTTACAGGCTACTTTACTTTCAATACGAGACTTTCATACATTTCAATGGCCATCTGTACTCTTTGAAGTTGTATCTATCATTGCCTGTCATCTGTGTGCTGACTTGTCAAAGACCCGCTTAGCGAAAACAATCCGTCTCTGCAATACGCATTTGTGCGTTTCTCTGACGGTTATGCCTGGGAAAAGACTGAAGCATCTAGAATATCACCACATAAATTCACAACTTTTAAGTAATTCTATTCATAATACCTAGACTTCAGTGTGTTTCTGCAAACCCAATTTATCAGAAGACTGCACATCTAAACCAGCCAGTTTCTGGAATATAGAAGGAGCATGAAAAAGCTTCTGTTGCCCTAATACCTGACTAATGTTTGTAGCTGCAGTGGTCTGAAGTACATGAAGGGATGTTTATCAAGCTTATTTTTTTGTCAATATAAGATTCATGAGAGGGCAACACAAAAGCCCAAATTTATATGATGTGGACTGGTTATATGATGTGATATGGTTCAGCTAAGTATTGAGGGAAGCTGGCAAGTCCTAGTCGCTAAACAAAACAGATTCACTAATAAGATATTCCAATCATATAATCAATAAACCATCCATCCATCCATCCATCTTCTGTACCCACTTGTCTATTTCAGGGTAGTGGGAACCTATTCTGGAAGCAGCTAGTACCAGGCGAGTAATACCACAGGGCACGGTGCCAACCCATCGCAGGGCACCCCATTCATACCTACAGGTAATATAGCAACTCCAAATGAGCTCTTTCAAAACTAATTGACAGCGCAACGATCAAAGTGAGACAGAAGTATGTTTTGAAAGCCGTCCTGTTTTGACGGAAAGGCAACATCCCCATGGGTTAGGATGTAGGTGACCAGGAGTGACGAACCACTCTTTCAAGTCAAGTCATCAGAAACAGTTCTAAGACTCTTACCCGAAACTGAGGGTGTGTGGTGGCACCGAGGTCGTTAAAGTACAAAATGATAATCAGCAGTACGCAGACAACTGGAAAAACAGCTCAGGGCTGTATCACCTCTGCTTACTAGGCCAGCACGAAGTAAAATAGCTGGTTTGTGGGAAGGTAGCAGAATATATTTGAAACATGAAAAACTATTATCTTAGCTAATGGAGAAATATTAAAAGGAAATATTTAGGTTTAAAAGAAAAAAAAGCATTAAGCATTAGGGTTCAGGGGTATTTAATGTTTGTGTATCCAAGTCTGTTTTTAGCATCGCAGAGATATAAGCTGCATCAAGAGATAAAGCCGATGCAGCTTAAAATAAGGGTCTACAGTTTGGGGAGGGAGGACTTCATCAGCGCCCAGCGGAACCAGGTCAGAGAGAAGGAAGAGAGGTGCTTAAAGCAATTACACTCGCGGGAGAAAAAAAGTTACAGAAGCTACAATAAATTATTCTCAGCCAAGTCAGACCGAGGGCAGGAGACAGTACTGAAAGAAACTTTGGAAAGAAATTATGCTTAAGGTGATCATGATCAATAAGTCTGAGGTCCATTTCCTGTTCAGAGGACACTCAAATTCTTTCATCATACAACAATTTACATCATGAGGACCGAATTAATGCACATACATTTAACAGCTGCCTCTTCATAGAGCACAGTCTCTCCTGAATTTCTGACAGGTATGCAGTGGTAGCAGGCTTATTTCCATTTGACTGCTTAAAAACTGACACTCTGCCAGAAACAAGGCTTAGAAGCCAGCGGCGGACTCCGAAAGCAAACTTTGCGTCCCGCCCTGGTAGTATACACCCGATGCCACTGTGTTCAACTACACACCTAGAATTTATAAGCTGGTTACTGTAGGTAATGATCCTTCGAAATGCCTTAATTTTTCGCAGGATATTTAAGCGATTAAACATGCTATGGAACCAGAACCACTTCATACTCAGAGATTTTTATCAGAAGACATCACACACATTGAACAGTGAAAAGACCAAACGTCTATCATCAAATAAATAAATTAAATGAAACAAAAGCTGCCACAGATCAGAGACATGGCCAAGGGCATTTTTATTGTAACAGACAACTACAGATAAATGAGATATAAATGTTACATAAACCAGCAGGCATAATTTATTTAAATCAAAAAAATGAAAGCGCAGGCGATGCAGAAACCACCACCAGGAATAATAAACAAGTTATTACAGCCACAAAAAAGAAACGCATTATAAATTCAGCCTATTATCTGACAGATAAAAAGTCTAGACTTTTATTATGTGGCCGCAAAAACACGAGGAAAAAGCCGGGCAGCCTTTCGGAACAACGGACAATGGCCCGGCACAAAGCTCACGATGGCGGCTGGAGTGCGGCATTCCCAGGAAAATTAGGGGCGAAGACGAGAACGAGAAAAGCCACACCACGAGTACCTTTCTTCCATCACGTACAGGAAGCATAATGAGAACTATGAAGTTTGACACTATTCAGAGCCCTACAATACCTGGATATGCAGACAGAATGGCGGGCTTAAGGGATATGGCGGGGGGGAAGAGCCGGCAAAGTCTTCGTCATGTGGAAGCGTGTCTATATTTCTGACACCTCCAGTGCTTCCAGGAATAAAGAGCATGGGGGCTGCCTGGATATGGCAGCCGTCTGGACCCACCGCGTAATGCATTGTCTCCAAAGCTTTTTACAGTGCGCCACTGTGTGGGATGGAAACGGGGCCCAATTAAATGCCATTTACCTTAATGAGCCCAAAGCGTAAGAACCGCGCCCCTCCCAGTAGAGTATTCATTACCTCTGCTGGACTACGAGGCTCTGATAGAACTGAGTGACTTTTCAACGTGATGGTATCCGCCCTTCCAGAAAAGGTTGCGGAGGAGCTGACAACATGCACAGCATTAACGAAGCCACAGCTAATGGGCTTCAATTTACTATTTCCGAGCATCCAGCTCCTCATTAATATTCAACATTTCTAGCCTCAAGCCCTTCTCTGGTCAGCAGACAGATTTAGGCAAGACCTCTATCTGCCTTAAAACAAAAACTAAGCATTACTAGCAGTGCAGGAAATTTAATTCGGAAGTCATGCAGTAAAAATGTCCATGAAAATGTTTGTAGCTGTATACTATGCACTGTTATTAACATGCAGACATAACAGAAAAAGGGCTACGAATCAAGCCTGAATATAGAAACTCTGTAGCTGTATATGCAAATTCACTTAAATATTGCAAAGAAACGTTAATATTTAATTCATCTATGTTACATTCCATTCTCTTACGAGCTAAACTCTAGATATTTCAGGTGAACATTTGCCATTTAAAAAAAAGTTGTATATTCGCTTGAACTTTTTAATATTTCAGACGCTGGAAGCCTTTTGTCACGCAACCTGCATTCCAGAAAGAGCTGGGACATTATGAGCAATGTGACAGGTGTAAGATAGAGAGCAGCAGCGGGGACTTCCATAGAGGGAGGGGGGATGTTTAAGGACAGGAGAGCCCCAGAAGAAACCATCAGCATTTATATGAACAACCGGTGGAATTTTAAAATGTAAATAAATTAAATTTATCATGCACATTTTACAGTAGGAAAGGTGTTACGTAGCAGAATTTTGGCATAAGGGTTAAAGAAAAAAGAAATAAATTAAAGCCAGCCATTGAACCTCAAGGATGTGGCCTTGAGCGCGGACATCGACGTTCTTCCATGGCTCTATGGTAGCTATTTACCGATCACACAATCGTGTCTAACGAACAAGCATGACTGGCAGGTAAGAAAACCGAAATGGCGTGGAAAGCATCAGGAACGGCATCCATAGGCATGGCAAATGAGAGCCATGCACGTCGTCCTCCGCACTGTCAGCAAACTTGCTGGGCTCTCTCTAAACCGAAAGCTACCACACCGTCAAATCCAACATTACGTGAAATCAATTTGTGAATCAATAGTTTGCTTTTTGGGGAAACTCCCCTTGTCCTGAGGAATTAATTTCTCAACAACAAGACACCCTGTTTTAAGCAAACAGCCAGACTGTGAAAAGCTATTTGTTTTTGATTTGTTTTACACACGAGGTAGTGATGAGGGAGTGATGAGCCCGCAGATTAAACAGATGGGATATCTCACACAATATGCAGAAATACAGCAGTACAACGCGGAGTATCGCTACATCAGGTCACTATATCTGTACACAAGTCAAATCAAAATGTAGCTACTATGTTACGTTTTGTACAAGTTCACCAAGGATTTACACAACTTCAACATTAATTAAATATTCAATGCAGATCCATCCTGGACGTTTTTTGCTCCTTTTCACCTCAGATAATCAGTATTTTAGACTGGGGATTGTATTCTATTCTAAAATGACAAAACAAAACCCATTTGGACAGAAAATGAAGCAGAAATTTCAGTCAAAGCCAAATGGTTTCTAAATGCATTAAGGCGCAACTACTTCTGAACCGAAACCAATTCGGTAACTTATCCAGGTGAACACATACTGTGAAATTTAACAATCCTTAGAGGGCCCATTTCTCCAGAAGTATAATCCCCCTAAATAAAGGTTTTACTTTCCCCCCAACTATTAAATACACAAAATTTAATTTCGTAAGAATTGAACAGTCTTGGCCAGCCCCCTCGAAGAGGCATATCTTCTGACCCAGTGTTCAGGACCGAAGCCTTGAAATTTCTGCACAAGAATGCTGCAGAAGACAAAACAGATACTGGAGTGTGTGTGGCTGTGGAGGGGGGGAGCAAAGCCCAGTTGGGGACAGACCAGTCTTCCCTGATGGACCTTTTTAACCCCCCCACTCGGAAACACCCTTGACGATGGCCCTTAGTTTTATCTGCATTTCCACGGGATGGGACTTCAATTACGAAAAAAAAGTTTTAAGTGACAGAAAAACAAAAGCGGTAACGTTTTCTGCACAATAATTGTTAAAGGGTTAATCTCCTGGACAATTTAAATTTAACACTGATGAATATTAAAGCATGTTTACTTTCTGTTAAATGACATGCTGGACGGCGAAGCCACATGAGGCGGCCTCCTCAAAGGCCCCTCCGAGGCCTGTTTTTAAATGAGACTTTCCCCTGTAGACTGGCATAACTGGATTATTTGGCCCCACCATGGTGGGTATTGTACGGATAATGAGATGAAACGCTGCTGAACAGAGTGGACAGTCACTGCATGCCTAATCAGCACGCTGGCACAGAGACGTGCCCTGAATACCTGTCCAACACATCCTCTTCAATGCAGCCCCCCCCCACCCCCCCACTTCGTCCTCTTCCCACTTTGTTAAACGTCTACGTGCCTTCTGACGAGCGCCGTCAAAGGACTTGGGGTGCTGTTGCCAGTCTCTGCTTTGCTCTACTTGGACCATCCTCCTCACTTTGGCGGGGGGGGGGGTGTTTGGGGGTAGAGGGATGTCTGCCGTGCACAGATACACGTCGCCAGCCATCCAGACAGCGTCTGTAGCTACACAGCTCCCCCATCCAAGGGTGACTGCTGGCAAAGGCCAGCTAGGATGAACCTCTAGGCCTTGGCGGCTCTGACACGTGTCTTTAATCACTAACGTGACGCAAATTGGCCATTATATTCCACAGAGGGGGAACCTGTGCTGTCATGAACCCACTAGAGAGATAAATAATGACAGCGTTCACTCTGGAGGCCGCACAATGCTTTTACAGTCAACCAATTAATTAAAAACGATTTAGGCCGACAGCAGCGACGGCGCCCCCACTGCGCGCCAGGGGGAAGAGCAGGTCGCCGCGGTGACGGCGCTGCCTGGCTCGCGGTCGCTCCGCACTGTGCAGGTTCCGAATGCGACGGGCCAAATGTCCCCCACCAGAACAAGGCTTCCCTTCCGTTTCTGTACGGAGGAAAAATTAAAATCTGAAAGCTTCACGTCTCATGCAGAAATCCCACACTGTGACCTTTGGGCACAGATTTTGGACTGGCCCCATCTCTCCCCACCGCCCCCAGCCCCCCAGCCCCCCCCCCCCGGCTCTTTTTACGCACCAGTGGTCCCAGCCAGGAGCTCAGTGTCCAAGGCAGCCAAAGCCAGTCTGCCAGTGCTGCCATAGTCTGGGCTTGGAGCAGCCGCTTGTATTTTTAAAAAATACATCTAAGCGTTAATATTTCTCTGTGTCTGTGCGTTTGAAAGGTTTCCACCTGCTGTTACCCATCTGAGGCACAGTGGCGGAGCTCAGAGGCTGTGGCCAGCAGCATGTAGACAGGAGTGACCTGGACAGCAGAGTGTAAGTCAAGCAATCGCTGGTGACAGTGCGGTTTATCATACAAGCAAAGAGGGCTAACGCTTCTGAAAAGCTAACATTTGAGAAAAGTGGAACATAGCTAATGGCTGGATGGGAAATTCGTAATACTGGCATTGAATACAGTAATTAAAACACCTGCAAATGAAAGAGCTTTAGTGCAAGGTCAGACTTAGGATCTGTGCAGAGAGAACAGCCCGAGGACCTTGGGGGCCAACCCCCCTCCCCCATACATGAAGAATATCCCGAACTCAGAGCTTCTCACTTAACTGTTAACACAACAGCAGACTGAATTCGCAGGTTAACTGGAAGGTACCATCCCCGTTTGAGAAAAAGGGAACCTCACCAGCTTCTCATCCACCGCGATGACTTGCGTGCTGGGACCTGCATCCTGCGCCAGCCTCCGCCCAGACGTGCTAGCCGCCCTGCGAACGAGTCACAAGCATGAATACACACAAGAAAATGTCATACGAGGATATTTCAAAATAAATGAAAAAAGACACCATAGAGGGTTTGGGGGGGGTACTGCAAATCCATTTTCTCCCCCATTAGTTCTGTCTGCTGAGTATCTGGCAGGCCCTGTTTGGCCAGCTCACAACAGACTGCAGCTTAAGCCAGGCCGGTGGTTCGCCGTTACCAGGAAAGTGCCGACGGCAACGGCTGATTGTGCCGGGGCATTGCGGCGGACTGGTCACCAACAGCAAACACTCGCCATGCTGTGGACAGACTAAACTCTCCTGACCTTCTCCATCGGGAGTTATCGGAGGACAAGGCCGGCTGGGGTTGAATCGAATGAGGAAAGAAAAAACTAAAAATGCTCAAGTGGTAGGACTGAAAGGCATTTGCAAGCAGTAACATGCTGGGCATAGCTTTTAAAACATTTTATAGACATAAGTTCAAATCAAATAAGCAAGAATGTTTTAACACTTCACGTGTTTTTTTTTTGAATAAGCAACTTTATTAAAAGGCCATCTAAGAAAATTCTGTTTTACTACCACAAATATGAAGTTTAATCAAAGAAGACAGACTGATAAAATAAACCATAAGTTAAAAAATAATTATTATATAAAGAGGATAAACAGGAAAAAAACAAGACCTGTTTTGAATATATTTTATTCGTAATGGAATATTAAAGTAGAAATGACCAAGGCTTTCCTCAGAAAAAAAGTAATTTATCTGCATTTTTAAAAATTCCAAGAGGGATCAACAGTATATATCATCTGATATTAATAGGGTCTGTGGTGTGGATGGCCACTATGTTTCATTATGGGGGGGGGGGGGGGGGGGATTTTTT
>JAODJW010000040.1:16011074-16022852 GCA_026777045.1 Hyperopisus bebe
ACGTGTCTTTCACTGGATTACTTACAGTTGCAAGATCCTGAATGCTTAACTTCCAGCAGAACCCCCAAAGCACAAGCAGCCCGCTTCATACTGCACTCGCTGGGGTACGTGCTGTTATCGCTGGCACATACAGACTCGTCCGAACGACTCTCCAGGCATGGTTCGTCACAGATGGAACAGCGCCCCCTGTTCATCCTCGCGTCCCAGAGACACTTCTTACCTGTGCTGCAGTGGATGTCATTACAAGACTTGGCCTCTGGAATAGAAGGAATATCAAAAACACTTAACCTTCAACCAGTTGAAATTCGATGTCACAGATATGGTTATGTTTACTAGTATACTAGAAGTGATCAGTATTTCTATTAAAAAAAGTGAAATACTCAAATAACTATCATATTTAAAATGTACATTAATGATTTCCACAGCTGTAATACCATTGAAAGTACTGCAAGAGTTGCAAACTTATTTACATAAATACTTGTAAAATGATTGCATCATATGCAGACTGACCAGATTACTGACAATGGTTATTCACAAGTCTAAAAATACGACATTGAAATACAATTATAAGTAATTTAAAGCCTAACCTAAACCTAATGTATTCCTGTGAAAGGCCAAATGATTATTTGTGCAGCATTTGTTGCAGTACTCACTGACGCATTTTCCCTCATATGCGACGCCGATCGATCTGCCCAGGAGGCACGTGGCTCGTCTCAGATGACAGGCACTTGCATAAATGATGCCATCGTTTCCACAAAGGTACTGTTCCGGTGATGTCACCTCGGGGCAGATACGATTACAGGTCACGCAGTAGGCATTATTGGTTTGATCCACCACGCATGTAGAGCTTCCAGGACAAAGAACATCACGGCAGGTCTCTGTGAGGAGAAAAAAAAATCAACAATTAATTGCAGTAAAGCAGTGTTACAAAGTCCAGTCCTCAGGGACTCACAGCCGGTCCATGTTTTTGCTCCCTCCGAGATCCCTCTGGCAATTAAATTGGCCACAAATGGAAACACTAGTGTCTCAAATCATTAAAAAAATACTCTTCCCCAAGGACTGGATTGAGAAACACTGCAGCAAACAGTAAGAAAAGTATTTTTTAATGATTTGAGATTCTAGTGTTTTCATTTATGCAACGGTATATGCTCTCAATCATCATGGTGTGAGAGCATCCACAGCTTATTACAAAAGCGATTTTAGGATTTTAGTCACTCACTCTTGCATTTGCCTTGGTACTGAATGTCGAGGTCGGGGTGACTTTTGCACTTGGCCTTCAGCAAGGCGCACTCATCCTTGTAGGTCTTGCCGTCGGATCCACACACAGGGCCCTTCCAGGTGACGTTGGAGCAGTCAGGCGCGCACACACACCGCGGCCTGCTCCTCTTACTCATCTTGCACCTCTTGCCCGGGCCACAGTCCACGTTGTCGCATGTTTCTGCAATTCAAATAATTATTAGGTAACTGGGTTAAAAATTAGGTTAAGAATCACATGAGAACGTGCACAGATGAAGAATACTTCACAAGTATTCAGAATAGTAGTTTGTGACTCAACGCGATTCTCAAGCCATCTTACAGTGTCTCTGAAAGCCTTATGTAGACCTGCTGACAGAGATTGGTGGGTGTGAAGCACCGTTTTAACTGACACAATGTATTTTTGCTTTAATCGTTACATTTGAGTGTGTGCTTCACACATAAAAACCATGCCTGATCTGAAACCATAAAAATCCCACCTTTGCAAAGTATGCAGTTTGGGGCCCCACCATTGAAAATCATCCATCGAAACAGAGTGCTGTTAGGGACATCTTCCTCACTCCAGGAGGTCCCCAGTCTACCACTCCTACAACATTCCTCCCTACTCATTCCAGGCATGTAGAGGACCTGGCACCTTCCGTTCCTACCCTGCTGCAGCCAGCAGTTACCAGCTGAAAAAAAAGGCCAGTGGAATTAATGTCTGAGGCAAATGACCCAGACAGAGCACGTGTAGCCTGTATTAGTTTATAGTCTGCCCCCCCGCACTATTCTGTCTGACTTGGTAATGCAATGCGACTGTAGGGCATTTGCTTGTCTGATCCTTGTCTAAAGTTGATGCTCCATTAAATTTGTGAATTTAAATCCGTTTACAATTCTACAACAATCGTTAAAGTAGCCCACTAAAGAAACGTATCTTCACCGTGCAGAGACTAAACAAATAACATACATTTTAACGAGTTTCTTTTTTTATATATATATATACAAAACACATATGCCAGTAATTTACATAAAAACGACACACGAATTAATGTTTAAAAAACTGACGGACGAATAAATCATATTGTTGCTATTATTATGCAGTCACGCAACGTTTCTGCTATCTCACATTGTACAGTTGGTGGCACTTTCTTATGTTGTCTGGGCTACATGTATTCTAACTTTAAAAACTAGCAATCCGATAGCAGCAAAGCGACTAACCTATAAACAAAATAGTCATTGATTCAGGTTTGCTATTTTGGACTCTTACGAAGTATTAATATTAAAATCCCGTAAAGTTACGCCCCTTCAAAATAAAATAATAAGAAAGCTGAAAGCGTCTATATTCAAGCATAGTTATCTATACTTAATTTCCCGATAAACTGCTAAGAAGTCACATGCAGAACACTTACCACGTGTTATGTCAGTATTAAGTAATATTATTAGAAGTTTCTTTCTCTCTGTTATATCCCTGAGTGAATAATGTGTTTCCACAGCTGATACTCACTGATCCGTAATTAAACCTTTATGCATGAATATATCATCCCGTATACAGCACGTCATAAACTTGAACAAAACACCACAATAGAAAGTTTCGTAGTAATGTACTCCCAGAACGGTTTTGATATGCATTCGTTACATATCCGTTTTACAGGATGTACTTGTCTTCTTCAATGTATAAATCATATATAATTTACAATCACAACACAGGCTCAAAGATTTAACGTGATTTTTTTTTTTTACAATTTGGTCAGGCTGTTGCACTCATAAAGTCTACCCCATAATATATAACATTTTAAAGCAAATTGTAATAAGACTGCATTATGGATTAAAGATCATATTTACCTTGCACCTTTTGATCTTGTACGAAGTGACAGAGCCATACAAGTAATAAAAGCACGCCCGGACGGAGCTGATGTTTACTTAGCATCCTTAGCATGGTGAAGGCAACGTGAACTGAAGTAATGAAACAGACAGCGGAAAGTACTCAGCTTACTTAGGGCCGTGTTGGATGAATGTCAGCCTGTGAATGCAGCCTCTCTTTTAAATCTATAAGGGGTCTAGGGCCGACTGTCTGTTGTGGGCGGTCCCCTAGCTGCTGGGGGTGGGGAAAAAGTCCCTCCAATCCCTATCAGGTGACTCCTCTAGCTAAAACTTTCCCTCGGTACAATGGTAGTAGTAGCTAACTTAATGATACGACTTAATGATACGATTATGTGTATAAAACCCAGTGCCTTGTGCCCAATACACCCGTTCGCTGAAAACTAAGAAATATTAATACCAATAAAATATTTTTTGATGAAGGCTTCCACCTATTTACTAACATAACTTTAGTGGCCGTATACATCTTTATTATTATTATTATTATTATTATTATTATTCACAACGCCAAACAAGCATTTAATAATATCTCCTTTTTCTATGTCGTTAACCCAGTTTTATGTGTGTTAACAATATTTCTTCCAAGACTGCATGAGGTTTAAAATAAGACGATTAATATCCAGTGGGCTGTTTAATAAAAGATCTGCTTAGAAATGTAAATATCAAGCAACAAATACTGCATAATATTTTATTATGTTTAACTTCATATGATGTACTGAACTTGAGTTTGGTATGTTCCTTTTTATGTTAACTTGTTAACTTATGTTAAGTTTCAAGAACCATGTTTCATTTGTATGCGTGGTGAGAAAACCTGTGCAATACCAAACAACAATAAAATAAAGGTATATAATTATAACTCTCACAATAAAAACAGTGATGTTTGGACTCTGTCTGGACAAGGACTATTAAATTGTGCTGGTGATACACACTGATGTATATACAACTTTTTTTTTTTTTAAATTTAAATTTTTTTTTTAAAGTTCACGTACGACTCCCAATGCACTGTTTACCGCTGAAATGGATGTCATCGTTATTAGCAAAAGACTACTTTGTTTTACAGTAGTGTTGTAATCCGCAATAAACTGATAAACATTTTAAAGCACCACTTTGGAATGCAATTATACTGTTTTTAAATGGGTAATCTGGATAACGGATCTGGGTGAAGGTAAAAATGTGGTTTTTAAAATGTAACTTCAAGAGCTGGAACATTTTTCTGTCCCCCAAATAAAATACAATGTTACGGTCATTTACTTCCAGGCCTCCAACAGGAGCCGCCAAACGAATCCCACCGCCTTTTCTGTTAAATATTAAAGTGTCGCACCAAAACACTGAAAAACACATTAAAATGTCTGAATTATGGCGAATTCCACTGTAAAAAGTATACGGTAAAGCGGAGTACGTTTAGATAGCTGGCAGCGATACTTCACCAGCCAGTGCTTTTGGTATGTTTTTGTTGTTTATCAGGTTCACAAATTTGCTTCGCCATGATATATCCTACGCATTAACACCCCAAGACTAATCCATACAGCTCGCAAGCTTTTGTGGTGCAATTAACTGCACGATGCTGGTACTCTGCTCCGCGACAGGTTTTTGCAGGACGGGAGAGCAAAGTGGACAGTGCCTCAAATGACAATAAATTCATCTTCCTTCTGAACGCCTTCTGCTCTTTGCCCAGGCATTCTTTTGTGGGCGTCTTTAATAAACCTTATACTTTACTTTAATTTACTCTAAAGAAAAGTTTAATGGTATCAGTAGCTATTTGGCTCTCCGCAAAATAATTCCAAACGAGCGCAGCAAACTTATTTAGCTTTTGGTGACAGCTTTTTGCAAATTTAAAATGCAGCTCCCTCTTCAGGCAGACAGAAAATACTGCACCCTGTCTGCGCATCGCAATGCATTTTGCTCATGCTCATTAGCTTGTCTGCCCTTGCCCTGGTCTTTGTCGTATTCATTTACTTACTTAGCAATTCATATGATTTGCCTTTAATGCCGTCTATTGTACGTTGTGTGGTAACATCAGAAACGAGAGAAAAAAGAGATCCACTGAATATTTGGCACGTTTGTTCTTGTGACCGGCTTACGTAAAAAGGGGCAAAATCATAACATGCATCATAACAGATGTGTGGAATACGTATATCATGCATTCAGGCAGAGTTCGACGGTATCACGTAATATACTAGATGATAAACACATATATTTAATGTACTGTGCTCTCTAGCAAACTCCTTTCCTCGTTAAACTCATCCCGACATCACCATTCCAGGAACTATATTGTTAAAGGACACGGGGGTACAGGCAATATATGGATATATTATTGTATTTTTATCAACGGACGTCCGGGCAAAAATAAATGAATAAGAATCGAGTATTTCCTCGCAATATTTATTTTTTCTTTTGATGCAACACTGAAGACTTTGGTGGTGTAAGCCACATTTCCAATTTAGTTCAAGAGCAAATACATACTACTGTGCTATTTTGCCAAGATAGGCCTACCCAAATTAAAAACGTTGCTACATGCTAGTTAAATTATGTATGGATCCACTGCAGATTTACAAATGGCAGCGATTTATGGATAAGTTTTATAGATTTTAGAAACTATTCTTTAATTAAAAAAAAACAATACAAACAAACAAAAAACTTGCAAATTCATAGTCCATTGTCGGTCTGCGTGTGATCTGCGCAACGATTAATGGAGCCCTCCATTTAAATGACAGGCTTTCTTTAGAAGAATCGTGTTGTCATCTATTCTATGCCGTGTGGACCATAAAAAGCTGCATATGGTGTTATAGCGACACCTGGTGAATAAAAAGAAATACAACCACTGGGTATTCATACTCGATGCTTGTGTGTGGAAAAAAATCACAATTTGGGATTCTTGAGTTATGACGTAGTTTGTAAATGGGGAGAGGGGCGGTTGGCTGTTCCCGGGGGTCCAGGAGCCATGATAAGTCATAATGGATGCCCCATGAAAAATGTATACCAAGCTAGATTATCATGACTTTTAGTTACCCCTCTTCCAAAGAGTTACTGGTTAGGTCAAACGCTGACTTAACATAATTTACGGTCTTTAAAAAACATACAAACTTTACTGTTTCCCTCAGGGTGACTAAATATGACATATCTTTTTTGTTCAATCATACTTGCATGTTTGATTGACTAATGACCTTAATGTATTTGATAATGAGTCTTACTTGTTAGGGGTGCTGTTTCAGGTCAGCCAATCGGAGACGAACGGTGTTTTCAGATCTGCTGTTCACAAACTTTTCTGGAGCTATGTAAGGTCCAATCAAGCAGGGAGAGGGGAAAAAACACTTCGAAGAATGAATGGTTTATTGGGCCTCCAGAATAGATCAGAAGCTGTAGTTTAAAGAGGGTTTGATCATTCAGCCCTGTTTACATCATATGCAAGACAGCAGTAAGAAGTAAAGAAATATACAGGGCATTTACAAATACAGAGAGAAAAAAAACTTTAATGACAAACCTCCTAGACCCAAGAGAAGAGCAAGCAGGTTTAATGATTTATAGCAAGGACTTGCACACACCTAAACATAATCCAAGAATCAGGAGCAAAAACCAAGTTCCAAATCACATGCAGAAAGCAGACAAGAGTCAAGAAAAAGTCAAATCAGAAACACAGCAGGTCACCCATTCAGCAGAAAGCAGCCTTAGTGTCTTACATTTACCATGAAGGTATGGCATATAAATTCAGATTTAGCCTTGCTCTCTATGTGCAATCCGCACATTCTACCCAGGGGGCCGTGTTCCTCAGCATGTGCCACGGGAGGAAACTGCAGGAATATGAGGCACCGCGGCTGAAACTGGAAGAATGGAGTATCAGTTTTTTGTCTGCAGTCTTGGTGCAAAGTTGAAGGCGCTTAGGGTGGCTGTCCTGTGTGTCTTGTCTCTGCTTCTGTTTGTGATTTTATGAACAGGATATCAAGGTGCCGGTGAGAGGGCATTCTGTATGGGGCCTGCGGAGGGGAAGACACGGGACAGGGTTTGCAGTTCCCTGGTCGATGCACATCCCCGGACATGAGCTCTGAGTAAAAAAAAAGTCCCAAGTAGAAATGGCCAAAAGAACTGGCTGGACTCACTCTTTGTGATGAGGTGAGGGATTTTGAAATATGTCGGTTGTATGTACATCAAAGTGACACCTTTACACTCAATTATAGTAAAGGGATAAGAAATATATTATAGAAAGGAAAATGAGGATGTCATATGCTGAAGGAGTGTATCTATTATTTAGCTGCTACATTGTTCGTATTGAAACGAATCACTGAGAACAGGTTTTGTCTATATTTGATGAAGCTTTGTTTTATGATTACTATTTACTTCTCTTATCCAGGGGAAAGAGAGATTACTTTAGTGGAGATAAAAAACAGTTCAGTATGGTTTAATTAGAATAGTAGGTACTTTTATTTGGGGGGGGGGGGGGTGGCTGTGATGTTGGTATGTTCTTTAAATTGTTATAATTTTTTTTAAAGGAAAAAAAAAACAGTTTAATCAAGGACAGCAAATACAGTTCTTAGAACATACTCTCCCTTTAAGACAAATAAGGTAAATTTCATTTTCAGTAAATATTAATGGTCAACGTAACAAATGCCAGCATACCACTCATCAAATCTTACAGCTGACATCTGTAAAATAAAATATTGAAATTGAGATGGGGTTTATTCCAAACACAGGTAGTCCTTGGCGAGTTATGGTCTGTTTAGGGTTTGGTGCATCATATTCCAATTCGCTACTCTTAGTTAAACATACTGAATTTATTTATTTCAGTAATGTTCCATGTGCAGTAAATATCAAGTTGCTGGGTTAAAAGTTAGTCTACAAGGCAACTGGAGAAGTCCTGTCATCAGTTAAAATGGACACAACTTCAGAAAAAAAGCCATCCATTCGTACAACTACTTTATCCTGGTCATGGTCACAAATACTGCTGTTTTCTTTGTTTCTGAAAATAAGATTACAATTCTTTTTAAATTGGTTATATGGTTAAAAAATACCTACATTGTTTCAGTTACTCAGATGTGTATCATTTGTATGTGTCCTAAAACATCAATTCTCCTCACCTTCCATTTTAGCAGTCTTACATGTAGACCTTCCTGTTAACTGTGTTTTAATACAACAATAGCGTGAGAGAGAAATATCCTGAGAACCAACATATACCATATATCTGTTCTCTGCGCTATGAACATGTGACCAAACCTTTTTTAAACAGAAAAATCAGCCTGGGTTCTGTTAATCTTGTGTAGTCATCTTTATTGGAAAATTAAATGCATTGACTCTGTATAAATAACATGGCAGCAGTGGCTATATACAAAGCATCTTAATAAACTGTACATGAGACAGGCAGACAGACAGTTCAATAATGAAGCAAGGGGACATCAAGTCAACCAGAAGCAGTAAAGTATATTATGATGAACAGAGGCCATAATGCATTACTTCAGATGGACACATTGGCAAAAATGCACTCACACTTAATAAATAATCCATCAGAGGGTGTATTCCAAGGACTTGGATTTGCTACAGTATCAAGATTTCCACATACTGCAAACAAGAACCTTCCAAGGACACGTAGACAAATTCCTTTGTGAATTCATAATTACTCTTATGATTCTGTAGTCCAATGTTTCCCAGCCCGGTCCGCAGGGCCTTAAGATAGGGAGCAAAAATGTGGACTGTCTGGCAGGGAACTGGGAGGGAGCAAAAATGTGGACTGTCTGGCAGGGAGCTCCGAGGACTGGGTCGGGAAACACTGCTCTTGTCCAAGACCTCTTTTAAAAAGAAATGTTTGCCTTTACTGTGTCGATAGTTTGCTGATTATTACTGTTGTGTTTTTTCAAGGAATGAAAAGTAGCAGAGTTTGGAAAAATGTTTCTGGTGTCAACTGAAAGGATCTCATTAGAAAATGTCAATAGAAAATATAGCATTAATAAAAAAATGATTGCAGAACGTATTTGAGCCACATTTTTATAGATTAATGAGCAAAATGGAAGAATAGATTTTTTTCTTATGTCTTCCAGTTACACTGCAGATGGTCATGGTAAATGGCCAACTTGTTCCATTTACTTGAGTCAAAGTACAAATGCACCCAAATAAGAAGTCATTTCAGAGGATGCGAGTCTGCCTTATCAAGGGACCCATCAGTCCTGTCTTGGGAATGTCCCTTCTGGAAAAAGGTGCAGTGCCAAGACCAAAGGTCCTCACTGATCCACCCTTCTTCATTGTCACCTCACTGCCCAAGCTGGGGCGACACATGGACATCTCTTGGACATAGAAACGGTTAGGCTTAAGTGGCAGCTAAAGCAAGGATCAGAATGAAGCTGAGGCACACACATCTTCATAACTTTACAGAATGACTTCTATCCTATATTTACACTTGTCAGCCGAGTTTATATAGGGTGAACTCTATAAATGGAACATCTTTGCTTGCCTGGTGCGTCCTTCTACATGACTTACCGCAAAGCCAACATTACAAATCCTCCTCAAGACTTGGAACTTGCGAAGAGCAGAGACTGAAACAAATAGCATTAACCATCAGGTCAAGTATTCCGACCAATCCACTACAAATTATCATCATAACTTTCAGAAATCTCTGTGGTCTTATCCACCCCTTGCCTGCTGTGTAAGTGAGGCCACCATCACGCCTCACATGTCTCAGAAAATAGGTCTTCTAAGGGCATAGAAAGCAACGGGATACACTGAAGATAAGATTGCCTTGTTGAGTCCCTTAATACAGCAAGATGGAGGAGAACATTGCGGAGTTTAACTCTGCAAATTTCAGGGGAAGGTGCCCAACTAGGAGCAGTTGAAAAGCCGCCCACACAAAACCACTTCCCCATTACTCCAGTCACCTGTTTGCAAAGGCACTGCTGGGCAAAAACAATGAAAGAAGTCTGAGTAATCACTTAAAATAATACCAAGTATATATAGCGCTAAAACATTTTCCAGCACCTGAGGTCTGGCTAGAGAGCAGGAAAAGCCAACATGAAGTCTGGGGGTGTATGCTCCTGTCTGCTGGCCACAGATCAGTGCCCAGGTCAAATATTTGGCAGAGAGCAAAGGTTATTGCCATACTTAAACCTGAAAAAGATTGAAATCTCCTGTCCAATGCAAAATTCTTGAGCACCTCTATTTCATTGCAGAATATTGGCTACAGCAGAACGCAATGTAGACTAGACTGGTTATTATGAGCCCTAAAAGTGTCACATGTTCATATGAGAAACCTGAAAATCCAAAGATCATCCTGCCTAAATATATTGTGGACCCAAGACAAGACAAACCAAGATCAAGTCATGGAAGAACTTGATCTCTTGCAGACACAACCTAGGCCACCGTTCCCTGCTACCCTCTGGATTTCAGCTCTAGTACTTCCACTCGTATGACAACATGCCCGCAGAGAAGGCATCCAGTTGACTGTCACCATGCACTTTATCAGTGTGACTCTGCACTCCGTTCACACCCCCCACGATTTTCCACCTTCCAACAAAACAGTGAACTGCTTTAAGACCATGTGCCACCAACCTTGTAGGAATTATTTTGACCCCTCTTTGTAGATGTGAAATAGAACAGTGTATGCAACAAATCCCAGAGGCCTGTGTGGCCCTTCAGATTCAGCCGAGGGGCCGCTCATCCCCAGACTGGAAACTTGGCTCAGGAACTTTGCATTTGCTAAATTAAAAAGTATAGCCCAACTGCAATTATAATCTGAGACACAATTTTCATAAATATATACAAATCTCAATATACATGCATCTTTAAGAAATAAGCCAGCTACATGACATACTTAGAATTATTATTTTTTTAAATATGGCAATACTCCATATTAATCTCAAGTCTGTGTCATCAGTAAACAGAGCATACTCAATGCACAGTTTATCAAAACTACTGCATGTAGTATTCCCTGTCCAGACTAACATGCAGTCAGGGGAGTATAAATGTCTTTGTTGCCAAGGAAACAGCTCCAAATGACTTGAGGGTGCTTAATATTTAACGGTGGGGGTTTCTTTACCATTAACCCCCTGTCCTCTAATAAGAACTGACAGGAGTGCAAATGCAAATGAGTGTACACACACGCACACACATACACACACGCGCGCACTCGCACGCAAACATGCACGCACACACACACGTTTGTATCCATATCTCTGTGGGGACCGTCCATTTGTTTCTAAGAGAAATTTCAACAATGACAGCCTTAACCCCTGCCCAGCCATAACCTTATCCATAATTAACCAAACAAAGACTTTTGACATTTTTAGTTTTTTGATTGCAGTCACAGATTTTTATAAAACTGAATATCCCCTTGTGGGGACTGAAAAATGCACCCAGCAACGTCAAAATAACAGGTTTTTATCACATTGTGGGAAGCAAATGTCCCCACAATGTAATATATATACGTAACCATACTTAAACACACACAGGCACACACACACATTTAGGAGCGTGTCACATAACACCGACTGACACAGTACTCCAGCTCTCTCCTTCTCACGCCTCATACTTTCTGTTCCTGCTCCATGTCCATGATTTTTCTTCTTCTTTTTGCACAATCTCAAAAAAAAAAAAAATTACACCCAGGTCTTCACAGCTTTTTAACCCTACGATGCACGAGTGATATGACCCTACACTTTTCCATAAGTGGGTCAGTTTTGACCCACTTATAAA
>JAODJW010000040.1:16037543-16052857 GCA_026777045.1 Hyperopisus bebe
AATGACATTTGATTTATTCGAAGTTAATCCAAAATCAACAAATGCAGGGTACCTTTCAGTAAAAATAGAAGCTGTGTAAAATGGTGGTAAATAATCGTTTTTGCAGAAACATTTACAGGCCCCACAGCACAGTGATACTGGGACAGGGCCCACAGCACAGTGATATTGGGATATTGGGATATTGGGACAGGGCCCACAGCACAGTGATATTGGGATATTGGGATATTGGGACAGAGCCCACAGCACAGTGATATTGGGACAGGGCCCACAGCACAGTGATATTGGGATATTGGGATATTGGGACAGGGCCCACAGCACAGTGATACTGGGATACTGGGACAGGGCACATGGCCAGTGGTGTGCAGCCTGGATCTGCTTCGCCAGACCTGCTCAGGAACAAAATCCTGATGCAAACAATCTGCAAGGCACTTTCTCAGCATGAATTCAATTTACATTGTAAATATTCCATCGTAAGCAGAAGTGAAAGTGACAGCTGTGGAACTGCCCTTCTGTAAGACTGGGGTTCAAAGGTGATTAATGGAGAGACACTTTCTTTCAATTAATTCTGTTGGACAGCTGATCACGCTTCGTCATGGATGAAAAATCGCTGCTGGCAGGCCAACACTCACCATATTAATCTTATATTCTCTTTATTTATAAAGAGAGACTATAAAGTCAAAACATGTAATGGCTACTTCATCCAAGGCCAAAATTAACCTTAAAATCACGTCGCAACAAGCACAAGGGACCCTGACACAGTCGATACTACTTAAACTGCATATTAGCTAAATTAAAAGACCAGACAGTTTTGCTGTTTGGTGCCATAGAAGGGGGGAGGGGGAGTTAGGATGATTACAAGGGCCCCTGAGTGGCAGGGGCTGTAAAAATTCTAACATAATTGGAGTGGTCAGGGTTGGGGGCCTAAAAGCACGAGTGGCACTGCTGGGGAGGGGAATCGTGGCTCAGTGGACTAAGCCTATCTGCCTGTCATCACAAGGGCATCAGTTCAAACCCAGCCTCAACATGTGTGTGGGTCCTTGACCCCCAGCTCCCCAGGTGCCTCAACAAGTGGCTGCCCTTCACAGCCTTCTTACTCTACAAAGAGCAAGTTGAGGGAAGCAGAAAGACGATTTCCCCAAGGGGATTGATAAAATATCTATTATTATTATAAAACATGTATGACATGAAGCCTATTCTATAATCCTCCCATCTTCCAAAACTGCTTGTCCTATTTATGCTCAAGGGGGGGTCCGTAGCCTATGGGCGCAATGTGGAGAACAACCCAGGATGGGGCACCAACCCATCACAAGGCACACTCATACACCACATATACATACATGCACACACCTATGGGCAATTTAGCAACTGCAATTAGACTCAGCATGTTTTCGGACTGTGGGGGGAAACCAGAGAATCGGGAGGAAACCCCATGACAACACTGGGAGAACATGCAGACTCCACAAACGTGGAACTCCGGGCCCAGGCAACAGTGCAAGTCACTGTACAACCATACCCCGCCCCCCAAATCTGTAATATTATAGTAATTTTTCAATAAAACTAAGTTACTCCACTGCAACCCTACAGGACAGTTGTAGGTGTAATAAAAACACACACAGTTGATAACAAAATGCACACAATAAACAAACTCATCATGTATTACTTGGTTAACTGTGGAAAAAGTCGGTAATAATTGGTCTTTGAGGCAGAACAACATCCCCATAGTGTTATTTCGATAACAGCTGCATAGAGAGCTCTACTTAAACCGCTGACGTTGCAACTCCACAGATTCTGGATTTGCGAGTGTTGATGCTGGATAGGAGGGTCTTTATTAAGAGGCTTTATAAATGCTCGTGCATTTTCGCCACTCGAGCCTGCCATGTGTTTTGGGAAAAAAATGAATACATGCATTCAGGGTGTGTCGAAGCCCATCTAAGGCAACCAGTCTGTCACGGGCCGCAGAATGACACATACACATTCACAGACAATGGACAGTTTGAAGACGCCAGTTCGCCTAACTGTAAGTGTTTGGACAGAGAGAGGAAACAAGTGAAATGTGGGAATAGCCACCATTCTGTCCTGAATGACGAGACATATATGGTATCTTCCATTCATGCATATGCATATGGAAATTAATTCATTTATTTCATGAATGTTTATAACTGCATAGTTTATATCGATCTGTAATTTAGAAAATATCATTCCTCCCAAATGATATAGAATTTTTTTTTTAATAAATAAATAAATAAATAAAACAGGAGTCTTGCAGTTTTTTAGTATGTACCAGAAATCAATCAATCCATCCATCCATCTATCCATCCATCCATCCATCCATCTTCACACAGTTATACTGGTCAGTGTACTGGGGGCCTGTAGTCTCTACACCAGGCAGCATGGGCAACATACTGGATAGAACGTCAGTTCCAGCCATTCATCAAAAGACAGGAGTGATTTGCTGGGCTCGTGAAATTCGGCTGCCTGAAGGGATCCATCTGCCCCCAGGGGACAAACTAACGTCACCAGCCAACAATAAGGGTGACCACACCCACAGCTTGGTGACACTGGACTCAGCTCTGAACGAAGAACGTCCTTTGTTAGCATTACTCTCAGTCCGCATGTGGGCGTTCATTAAAATGTTAACATTTTTACCAGCTGTAAGTTGAGAAATTACATGTTGTGACCAGTTTCCTGTGCTTATCATGAATGGTCAATTGTGGTACCTGACGTCCCGACAAATACACATTCACTCCTATTAATTATCCTGCAACTGCCTTAATTACTATAACTTTAGCTTGGATTAAGTTAGACTAGAATCATGATGAAGAACACACTATAACTAAATATCTGTAATACAATATCTCATCTGATGAGAATATGATGTTACACTGACTGCAGTGGATAGAAAGATTCAGACTGGCAGTGTACAGTGACTCACTGTTCACAGCCAGCAATTTTACCCCGAATTGAGATTTTTACACCTTTAGCGCTGAGATGTTTCTTCGATTTCAGTCTTACCCGCCTACAGACTGTTATGTAATACTGTATGTGTCTGTCTCAGGGTCATGTGAAGTCAGGGAACATGCATGTCATTCCCTCCCCCTGTGCCCTGTTACCGATCCTCTAACTCTCAGATGTCTTTTCCCTTTTCCTGCACCACGTTCTCCTCCGTTCCAATGCCTGGCACACGTTTTTCCATGTGCGTTTCCCCTTGTCCTGACGCTGAAATCACTGAGCTATGTTTCATAATCGCCATGTAGAGAGATTGAAGGTCACTGCAGGTTGCAGTGTGGGAATTTGGTTGCCATTCTAAGCCATTTGGGGCCTCAAAATCAGCTGCTTCTCCAGATCTGTCCCCAAAAAGTCCTCATTCCTGTTTTCTACTCTCCTGTCACGTGGCTCTCTTCACAATTCTGCCTGGAGCTAGTCTTACATATTACCTAACATTTTAATATGAACAATTCCTTTCCCATTATTGTAAATCTGAGCATCATTCTTTGTGCTTGTTCCGTATGCCGTGGCACTGCAGACAAGGATAATCAGGAACCAGAGCAAGCAGCATTACATCCCCATGGTACCTGAACACAGGCAAACTACACACGGCTGTTATGAAATGTTATGAAATGAGAATGCTGCTTCCTTTCTGAGCCTACAACCATTTGGGGTCTTAATTTAAACCAAGGCTATTCCATATTCAATTAAAGTTCTATATTTAATTGAGAGAGAGAGAAACGAGATTAAGTCAGCAACCCGGATCCATGGCAGTATTGCATATGGATAAATGGTGCTAATTTATACGTGTTTTACCAATCAGATGATCACCTGAAAGAGTTTTGCATTTATCTGTTATAACACACACACACACACACACACACACACAAAGGAAGTTCACACACTACAATGTCCCCCCTAAATTCACCAATTAGGTTTCACAGCAACCTAATGATGTCCGTACCATGACACGCGTATCCATTACTATATTAATTCTTGCCCCTCAAACGTTGAGTCGGGAACGACTCTGCACTCAGCTCTGGGCGGAGGATGAGTGCAGATTTACTCTCAGCAGCATAAAGGCTTTTAATATGAATGAAAGACTTCAGAATGGATTAGTGTCAATTAAGTTTGAAATCCTTAATGGCTGCTGATGAGTTAATAGCTGGAACAGTCTGCCAAGAAGACCAGCAGCAGGAACATAGCCATATATGCCAAGGACCCACAGGTAAAAGGCCTGGCGATGCCAGTGCCACAAGGTACTCATGGTAATTCGATGTCCAAAGTGCTGTAATGCAATGGACAGAGAAACAACAAAGCCCTTAAGCCAACTACATAGCGGATACACCATCAGGGCAAACCGCCCTCTCACCTTTACTAGCTGAATTCATATATAAATCACATACAAAGTCTGAAATTACACCAGGATCGACTGCTGCTGTATTGTAGGACGTTTATAGCGCGCGCTCCTCGCATAAACTGAGGGAGCCCAGCGGTCCAGTGGCCGTTTGCTTCGTAAGTCACCTTGGTGATTAACAGCCCTCTGAGACCCGTGGCTTCAGAGCCAAAGACGTGGACACGGGTGTCGTTGATGAGGTGGCAGTTTATCGAGGATATTGGAGGGGGGGGCTGGAGAGGGAGGGGGACGTCGGGGGTGGCGCGGTATCATTAGCTGCGGCAGTGCAGGTATGAGGAAACGGGAAGATTAAAGCAATTTCACACTCGTGGAGCGTGACAGTCTTTGTGAGAGTCCCCCGTTCACTACCTCCGCTCCACAGCTGGAACGGCACAGGCTGCTGTTGTTGATGCTCAAGTTCTAGCAGTTTAAAGAGACTAGGGGGTGAAGACCGATGTGTCCTGTCCCTGAACTGAAAATGACCTTTCACCCTCCAAAGACTGAACAGCGTCTGTATAACTGACCCAGTCCTGCCATCAAAAATGAGAAAGATGATATAACTAGTGGCCAAAATTGTGGAAATACTTCCAATTTTTAAAGAACTTTATTCCTTTTACTCCAGTTATTTATTTAATCATCCAATGTATGATATTTGTAACATTCTTTGGTTGTTTATGAACATTACTGCAAATATTCGTGTAGCAATTTTTAAAGCATAATGCCAAAAATGCAGATGTTTCTACAATTTTGGACACTAGTGTACCTGGATCTGGTTATACAGACTTTGTGGTGTTTTATGTAAGAAAGGATTTCCTCTACATTAGTAACTCAGTGATTATCTACTAAAAAACAAACTAAGTGGTGATTAGGTTATAAACCACTTCAGCCATTCCTGTCACGAATCAGCACATTACTTATGTATTGCAGTTGCTGTGGCTTTATCCAGGTGCTGCCCCTGAGTCAGAGTGCTAATCCCGACATCTTCAGACCGAAAATGGAGGAATTTATTCTTAAACGGGTGACCTGCTTGGAATACATACGAAAAGCAGACTTTTCAGGAGCTGACAGAGAACGGGATGTCAGTGCCAGAAAAAAAAAACACACACACGCCATAAAAAACACACACGCCATACATCAGTGTCATAAAGAAGGACGTTATGGCCTGACAGAATCACAAAAGGGGAAAAGCTGTGGCCCATGAGAACACAGGCAGCATCACACTCTCATTACATCAAGTACGTTCACAAGCTATGAAGTCTGATTACAGTATCATTCTGAGAGGGAATCTGACCAACTTGAGAACATTATAGAAGTTATCAAGCAATACAAGCCATGGTTTTCATGACCATCAAAATTAGCCACTCCTAACTGATTACTAAATTTGAAATGAGAGAGATGCCATCTAAGAGTCTGTCTCTATAACCAGAGCCTAATAGCAGTGAGTATGACACGTTTGGTACATGATTCAAGCATGTTGAAATACCCTGCATCTATACTGAATGATGCATGCCAACACATGTATATACAGCCATGGAAAAAATTAAGAGACCACTGTATATTAGATCAAAAAATCTGCACTTTTATACCCTGGTTTTATCATGGTTCTGCTCACAGAAGGCTATGCTGGGCAGCAGGTTGGGTTCAGGTTCAAAGTTTCTAAGACAGCAGTGCACTAGAATATGATGAAGCAGGAGACACTGGGCATGACCAGAAATCACCCAGGTAAAGGGCGGAAGCGACATTCTAATGCCAGAGATGACTATTAACTTTTCCGACAGTTTCTCATAAATTACAGGATGACATCAAGTGACCTTCTAAAGGAATTGGAAACATTAAGTGCAGGTGTGAAGTGCACTGCTAGGACAGTTCATATCAGGCTCCTAGAAGCAGGACTGAAGACCATAAAGGAAGGAAGAAGCCCTTCATTAATGAGAAGCAGGGAAGAACCAGGCTGCAGTTTTCAATGAAAAATATATTATATTCACATAATATATTCACACACCCATAACTTGAGAAATGAGTGAAACAAAATATTGTGCTGCGGTCTCTTAATTTCCATGCGTGTACAGTACTGTGCAAAAGTCTTAGGCTATCAAATAAAATATGTTTAAATGATCTCCATGTTGGCATTAAACTATGATATGTATGTTAATTGTTTCAAAACCTCTCAGAAAGTTACTGCTGCATTTGCTGCTGTCATACAAAACACCCACGTATTTTTTGTCTCAAGCACAACCACACCTGGGTCATCTAATGCAGGGGTGTCACCTCCAGTCATGGAGGGGTGGGGCCTTGTGTAGTTTAGCTCATGGAGCGGTGGGGCCCTGTGTAACTTAGCTCATGGAGGGGTGGGGCCCTGTGTAGCTTAGCTCATGGAGGGGTGGGGCCCTGTGTAGCTTAGCAAATCCCAAAAATGTGCAGGGCTCCGGCCCCCCAGGACTGGAGTTTGACACCCCTAATCTAACGAATACCTCATTGAGTTACCAATTTAGTTAACTAATTAAGGGAGCTGGTGGTGAAATTCAATTAATAAATGGAATGGCTGAGGTGCCTCTGTGTAGACTTTGGAACTGAAGCAGTGTTCTATGAGATATCAGTAACATTATGGAAAATGTAAGACATTCTTGTTAGCTTTTATTGTCTCATTCTTAATTTTGTTGTAATGTTACACTGTTTGCTTTCTGAAGCAAATATAGACTTACTACCTAGATAAATAGCTTTAAACATTGTCTTTGACTGCCAAAGACTTTTGCACAGTACTGTATATATACACTCAGTGGCCACTGTATTAGGTACACCTAGACAGTACCAGATACGATCCACTTTTTTTAGTGCAAATTATGCATTCAGAGAAGCCTTTCTGCACTTGTGGCCTGTCTGTTAGCTTTAATGAGTCTAGCCATTCCCGTCTATGACCTCTGTCATTAACAAGGTGTTTTTGCCCACAGAACTACCACTGACTGAATATATTTTATTTATCACACAGTTCTCTGTAAACTCTAGTCTCAGTACTGAGGGAAAGCCCCAGGAGTGTGGCACCAGTGATCATACCACCTTCACACTCACTTACAGCATGCGCCTAGTCATTCTATCGCTTAACCCTTTGACTCTATCTGTGTTCTGTAAGTATTCAGCCACATAATTTGCTGGCTGTTTTTGTTAATAAGCAGGTGTATCTGAAGCACTGGCCAAAGAGAGTGTGCGTATGTAGATATAGTCATTAATGATATCCTCGGGATCTTACCTTTCCAGAGGCCACAGAGCCATTGTCCAGCCTGCAAGCCGCCGAGGGAAAGAAACAAAGAGTTAAACCCAGAAAAAACTGGTTAGCTGCTAAGCATGTAAGGGAGAAAGAACCTTCTACCCAGCATGCCTTTCAGTGACAGGAGAACATCCTGCGATTATAAAACACACAGCCAGGAGCGGGATTCCTCATGTGTGGAAAAGCGGGACTTTTCCTGTCCTAATGCTCTAATGACAGAGGGCTTCAGTAAAGTGGAAGGGATGGAGAACTGAGTGTAGTGGCACAAACAATGTTTCTTTAATGCCTGTATGATGTTCCTTTGAGGACTGTATGGCGATTCTTTACGGTTGGTGTGATGTTCCTTTAATGACTGAATAATGTCCCTTTAATGTCTGTATGGTGTTCCTTTGATGACATATGATGTGGCTTTAATGTCTATGTAATGTTCCTTTAATGTGTGTATAATGCTCCTTTAATATTTGTATGATGTTCCTTTGTCTATATGATGTTCCTTTAATGCCTATATGATGTTTTTTGTCTATATGATGTTCCTTTAATGCCTGTATGATGTTCCTTTGTCTATATGATGTTCTTTTAATGCCTGTATGATGTTCCTTTAATGCCTGTATGATGTTTTTTGCCTGTATGATGTTCCTTTAATGCCTGTATGATGTTCCTTTACTGTGTGTACAGTATACCTTAAATGTCTGTGTCACAACCCTTTAACCTGGAATATTAAAATCAGCTGATTCAGCCGCTCCTTCCACACAGACTAATCTGTGATGTACAGGAGGCAGATAGAAGGTGTTAAGCTGATAACCTCCTGCTGCAGGACATGTGCTTTTTGGGCACGGCCTTCGGGTCGCGATCTTACCCGCTGACTGTGCTGGCTGAGCTCTCTGCGATCTGGGAGCTGGGGATCCAGCGGGTCTCGTCCACGATGGTGCGGGCGTGTGGCAGGCGGCCCACGTCCTTCACCATCATCATGAGGTGCCGGGAAGTCTTTAGCACCTGCACAGCCTCGTCGTGGGGGATGCTCAGGAAGCTGCGCCCGTTCACTTCCAGGATCTGGTCGCCTACCTGTGTGCGCGTGGGGGACGAGGGCAGGGGCGGGGAAAAGGTCAGCAGGCCGTCCCGGGCACACAGGCAGAGGGCTTTGATCGCCTCCCAAGTCAAGTCACACAGACACACAAGGCTGCCCCCCTCCAGTATCATAATATGCCCCGCCCACTGTGCTGGTGCCTCATGTTAATCTGAGTGCACAACAGAACAAGAAACCCAAAACCAAAAACTTCTAATTAGCAAAAAACCTAAGCAGATCAAAAATACGGCAGCATGGTCATATGTGAACAATAAGGGCAACAAATGCAAAAATTACTTAGTGCTAAATTTATCGACAGCTTGCCAAGGTGCTGATGGGCTGTTATCTTGCTGCTCTTGCAACCCACTGGAGCCAAGCACTGCTTAGGGTTTGACTTACGATTTGATTAACACCCTTAGTAGAATATAGGTTAAATTTTATTCTACCCAAGGGCTAATAAAGTAAAGTAGAAAAAGCAAGTAAACTAAGCTTTCAAACTTTCAGCCATGGTCTTTCAGCTGCTGATCTTTGTGTTCCTGAAAGACAATGCAGGGGAAAATAGCGAACGTGTTCCTGCCAGTGGCATGAAACCATATCAGGCTTTACAAATGGTCGCTACTCCTCTGAGGTGCCTGTGGCCTCAGACTGGAATTATCTCTGCAGTGAAAGAATCACATCTGATTGGCTTGCTGGGTCTGCCGCTGACTGGGTGGGTGGGCACATGTGGGTATGGGTATTTTATTGGTATGTAATTGTTTGCCCCACCACGGCTGCATGTGTTGGCGCTCTGAGGGAGGAGGAGAGCAAGTGGACGGACCTCCTGAGTGTAGCTACGGCTCAGTGCTTTACTATACAGCTACTTATAGCAGCATAGTCATGATGCAAAGCAGCAGAGTCGCACCAAAACCCAACATTTCGAAATAAACGGTCTGTTAATCTCTGCAAAAAAAAAGGAGAAAAATCAATAAAAAATGCAATAAATGGGCATAAATTGGTTTCTTGGTTGTGGGCATCCTGCCAACTGGTGGTTTGTTTGAAAAGGCAAAATGTCGTGAAGAATGTCCTGGCAAATTATCGAGCTTCCACAGGTGACTTCATCATGCCCGCCTAAGTACCCACTTTCCCGTTTTGTTCTTCTCCCCCCTAATAAATCATTTCTGCAGGTGTCACAGCTTGAATAAAACTGTAATTGAATCAATATCTAGAAACACTAAGCTGGAGTGCAGTCGCTGACCCAATAAAGTCAGAGCTGAATCTGAATGATATGACCAAATCCAGTAATGCTAAATAAAGCAGAGGATATGACCACTGTCTATCCTAAAACGATAAACCCCCAGAATCAATCCCCTGGCCATATATAGACTAACACTTTATTTTCTGGGTATATAATGCACAGTTATTGGCAAAAACACCACATTTCTGGAAACTGGTAACTTCAAGTAAATAAACCAAACTGTACTGCAGACTGTTTCCTAACAGACTCCAAGTCTGAGGCTGCCTCAATTTCTGCAGCTTTTTCAGGGCACTGCATTTACATTTATTTCATTTAGCAAACACATTCATCCAAAGTGATGTTTAAGTGAGGCTAATACCACATACGCGTAGTCTGAGTCAGCTAGCCATGAAGGGCGGCTAGGCTGAGCTCCCAACAAACGCTCAGTTATACGTGCAAGTACAGAAGCAAGAGCTACGCGGCATCTTCCAACAAAACGAGAACCTGATAGGCAATTCAATTCTAAACAACAAACGTAAGTAATTTTATAAGCACAGAATTTTTATCCTGTGATATCTTGAAGCATTTCCTCTTGAGTCTGCAGGTTAGCTGCTCTGCTAGCGCTGGAGACGTTTCCTGAACTAAACAGGCAGTTGATTGTGCTTGCAGGGGTGCGGACCTGGAACACACAGGGATATTTTTCTCGATCTGATGTTCTGCCTCTCCGCTCTCCCAGGAAGAAGAGGGGAAAGAAAACAGCAGGGAAATAGATACTGAATTCTCCAGTTCTTCTGTCCCTCTTCACTACAGTATTTTAATCTAGGTGATTCAGCAGTGGGGAGGGCTCCCACTGCCAGGAGAAAAATGTTTGGGGGGGCGGGTTGGAGCACTGATTTACAGCCACCAATATCTAGAGTGCAGAAGAGAACAAAGCTGTACACACAGTCAGCTTCTCCTTCGTCCCCCTGATCTCTGCCTGTACACCCAGGTGAAGTGAAACCATGGAAAAAGCAAGGAGATGCTGATGAATTTTTCTTCATCCCAGGGCCACTTTACCAAATCATTCCATTACTTACTTGAGACTGGACCTGAATGTCAGTGTTATCCAGACATAAAACTTGAAAGGCCAGTTTAAAAAACAAAAAGAAAACCTCGCAATTTCACGTGATAGCAAAAGAACCAAGTCAGCATAACTAAAGCTGTATAAGAAATTACCTTTCGAAATCTCAAAGCTATCCAAAGGAAATTACTGTGTAGTCACCCCAAATTTAAATTGTTCTCTTTTGGGTGCATTTTTCACAGGATGATCTGCAAGTCTACCACAACACAGCACTTTGGAGAGTCGCGATTCCCTCCACACAATTCCATGATTCCCCAGTATACACATTCCGAGCTGCCCCAACTGTTTAATCGCGTTCCCACATCGGAGCTTCGGAGCATAAATAAAGAAGAAAGGAAAAGTCCAACAGCAAACATCAGACATTGCTCTGCACTTTACATTCAGCACTATTTCTGGAAAGTAATTACACACTACAGTGGTTCAATAATATAAAACACACAAAATGCCCATCCTTATCTATCTATGATTATTCCCAGCGTCAGTCTCCTGGAGATGTTGGGCAAAAGCATCCTTGGAAAAGTAAAGCTGGTGGTCATGTTTACTTCCATCAAGTTATGTGTAAGAAAAACAAGCGTATCAAGAAAAAAAAAACAATCAAATCCATCCTTGAAATTCTCATGGAAATTCTTATTCTGTCATTATTCCGCAATTATAATCTATATATAACCTATATTTTTTACAGCAAAATAAAATAGTATGCACAGAATCTGAATGACAGAAAGAACCGCCCATCCATACCCTGGTAAGGGCCGAGGAGGGGGGTGTGGAATATCAGGTATCCCGGGTAGCTTGGGGTAGAAGGCAAAGGTACACCCTGGGCAGGATGCCAGCCAATCACAGGGCAGATACACGCATAATAATGCAGCCACTCCAATAATGTGCATTGTATACTGTATGTATGTGCATCCCTGAATATGTGCTCATATATTTGAAACCCATGGCTGACAGACTAATCGTATCGCGGTGGGGCCCTTGAGCAAAGGCCCTTAATCCCTCCAGCGATGCCTGCTGGCCCTGCTCTTGGTCCTTATTTGAACATTGCTTTGGAAATAGCATTTGCTAAATATGCACAAGTTTTTAATAGACAACATCTCAATGGCCTGGCAAGCACAGCAGAAAAAAAGGAGGCAATTATTCTCTGTCCTCAATTTCAGGATGTATATGCCGGTAAATGCCCTTAAAATTTCAGCAGGTCACCTGATATTCCCTACAGCAGTGAGCAGAGGGCTGAGGGATGCACAGTTTGATTGCATCAAAGGCTACATTTGAGGAGGCAAGTGCAGTTATCTGTACAAAGGGCGCGGCAGCCCTCAGCCGTGAGGACGTGTCGGAGGAGCTGTCATGTCTTCTACGTCCAGAAGAACATCAGGTGGGCAGAAAGTGAACAGTAATGCAGACTCGGCCATCTGTCATCTTTTTAGTGTGACATTCAGGTGTCTCAGACAGTGTTAGAGTGACAGATGTGTCTGTCAGCTCGACTCTCGCATCTGCTCTCCCTTCAGGGAGCTGCACTAATTAAGCCTCCCTTCCGTCATACAAGGAAACCGCTGGATTTTAATGGCAGGGAAGCTGGTTGAGGAACCAGTATTCAGCACTGAGACAATGGGCTTGACTGATCTATCCATATGATGCCATAAACAAGGCTAGGGTTTGTTCTTCACTATCTGCTGCTTTATTCCTTGTGACCTGGCTTTTTTTATGATTTGCTTGTTCTTCACGATTTGCTTGTTTGGTCTTTATAATTTGCTTATTTGTTCTTTATGATCTTCACGTTTGTTCCATATTATCTGCTTGTTTGTTCTTTATTGTTTGCTTATTTACTCGTTATGGTGTGATTGCTTGTTCTTTATGATTTGCTTGTTTATTCTTATTTTTATGTCTTGTGTCCTTTTGGATTTGCTTGTTTGTTCTTCTTGATCTGCTTGTTTGTTCTTTATTATATGCCTTGTGTTCTTTTTAATTTGGTTGTTTGTTCTTCTTGATCTGCTTGTTTGTTCTTTATTATATACCTGGTGTTCTTTTTGATCTGCTTGTTTGTTCTTTATTATATATCTTGTGTTCTTTTTGATTTGGTTGTTTGTTCTTTATTATATGCCCAGTGTTCTTTTTGATCTGCTTGCTTGTTCTTATAATTATTATTATATGCCATACTCGCACAGGGTGCTGCATTAACTTAATTACAACACAATTCAAAGCAGTTGAAAATTGCTAGGCGAAAATTCCCTCACTCATAAAACACAGTGGGAAACCACACAAAATAATTTTTCAGCAAAAACCTGTCAGTAAGTGACCTATATGGATCAACGATTTAATGACTTTTTTTTATTGATTATTCAATTAATAGGGCTGACTTGCATTATTTCCATTTGACCTTCAATTTAGTCACACTTCAGAGAAAATTAGTGGATGGGGGGAAAAAAAAACACTGGACCGGTGCCAAGTCTAACCCAGCAAGCAATTCATTCAAAAGATCTTTAGTGTTTCTATAACATTTAATGGGTTCTGCATTTTTATTTCACCTGTCCTGCCAGAAAGCCCATTCCTTGCTATATAATACAGCAAGCACAGGAGTAAATAAAGAGAAGAGCATCTATTCTGAAGCAGAACACTATAACAAATATGGCAAACAAGCTTGTGGGGATTGATAAAAGTGTGACATGCCATTGCATCTCCATTGTTAAAGGCATGCGTCTGCCTTGATGCCGAACACTATTGTCAAATTTGGATGCAGCCTCAAAGCCTCAACCCCTCTCAGTAGGGAGCTGGGAGGGAGCAAAAATGTGGACTGTCTGGTAGGGAGCTCTGAGGGAGCAAAAACATGGACTGTCTGGCAGGGATCTGGGAGGGAGCAAAAACATGGACTGTCTGGCAGGGAGCTGGGAGGGAGCAAAAATGTGGATTAATCTACTGCATTCTTTGCATAGGTGTTATGCATATAACTCAACAGTTACAATACATACATCAATATAAATATCACTATAAATATCAATATCAGTATGAATGTCAATATCAACAGAGACATGTCGTTCCCCTCCCGTGCAGGAGAAAGGAAGCAGCTCTCTGCAGATAACAGACGGCTACATAACCTCTCACAGACCACGGCAAATTTCAACAGCTGCCCCTTACAGGAAAACAGCGTTCTGTTAATCTCTGTTCCAGATCCCTCTACGTGGCTTCACAGGATTTCATTAATCCCACAGGTCACAAGACAAACAATTAACCTGAATTTCACAAAATGTCTTAAAGATTTACCTCTTCTTTTGGCAAGGAGTCTCGGGCACTGATTTTATTGCTAATTTCAGAAGCACTGTAATTAATGTAGCAATTAAGTTTATTAGGCTATTAAGACAAAGTAACTATATGGGGAGGTTTTGTTCCCTTCTGGTGATGCAGTAAGACATGCGCATGAGGGAATGTTGTGGGTGCGTGCATGAACATGTAAATATATGCATCCCGTGTTTCTGTTTATTGGTTTAAATCAATCCCATGGGCTCTAGGTCAGATTGCACAGTGCATTATTTGGATATGCGTGCGTTTGAGTGAGACAGCGACAGCGGACTCTCAGCACATACCGCGTAAACACTTCCAGTTAAAGCACGGTGGGATGCAGCCATAAATGGCAGGTCACACTGTAAACATCGGTGTTTGCCGAAAAAAAGAGGGGAAGATGCTTGACACAACATCCCCAAAAGCAACGGTAAACAACAGCAGCAGCTCAGCTGACTCGATGAGGCCGATCAATCATTAAATAAAACGTTCACAGCAGACACGGAAGATTAACGAGAGCTTCATTCATGGCAGGAATACAGATCCTTCCCATCACACCATTAGACAGTCATTGATGGTTCAATACAACTTGTTGTTGAGCAAAATTTGGAGCTGAACGAGAGTCTTGATACCAGAATGAGACACAATGTTCTCTTCAAACAGACTGCGAAACAGAAGTGAACATGAAAAATATACATTAAGATCTTATTGATTCTTTGAGCTTCTTCTTGTATCAAGATGTTTCTTTGATTTGTCTGTGATAATCGATGTTAATCATCATTATATCCGCAAAGTGTAGCTGCAGATACATTAAGTGGAATGCAAATCTTACTGACTGCAGCAACTATACGCCAGTTATGTGGCTTCTTCAGCAAAGCCGACCACATCTGTAAAATCACTGTGTTCCTGACTGGTAAATGAAAGAGGCACAGTGCCCTGGATTCAGGCTCCCCCAAAATCCTATGAATCCCTTTAAATTCATTTTTCATACGACTGTTTTCAATCGAG
>JAODJW010000040.1:16052957-16066429 GCA_026777045.1 Hyperopisus bebe
GTGCCCTGGATTCAGGCTCCCCCAAAATCCTATGAATCCCTTTAAATTCATTTTTCATACGACTGTTTTCAATCGAGGCCATGAGCAAAAGCAATTTAAGGTTTGTTCATCTACAGCAAGGCCGGTCTGTTGTCTACCCCCCCCCCAGTCACGGGGCTGGAATTGGCCTTTGTCTATAGCGGGGGGGACAGGAGCAGCCCCTTCAGCTGCCCACTGCTCTGTACCTAATAACAGGAAAGCCGTTGGATAAGGTGCTGCTGGGCCGCACCTGGGCGATCAGTGCTGGGGGAGGGAATGTGACAAAACGCTGCACTGGAATAGAAAAACACCGTTATTTTCAAAGGCCAGCAAATATGCGCAGTGGGGCTATTACATGCACTGGGGCAGAACATTGTATGGAATTATTTTTGAACTCTCTCTCCCCACCCCCCAAGGAGAATTTTCATCTAAAATGACTAGAATGTATCATTTATCTTCAGTGTTCAGGCCTGCACGATCCTGGCCAAGCCGTCAACATCCTGAATCTTGCTGACTGTCAATAGTCTGTCTGGCTCCTTGCCTGGTCCAGCCTCCCTGGCCAGCTGGCATATTTCACCCTTTCGTCAGAGATGTGGCACCAGGTATCAGGTGGGCATCAAGCATCTGGATGCTGTAAATCACTGTCCTTTTTGACAGAACAATTAAAGTGCTTTGGCTCACTGACAAAGCCTCTTCAGTCTTCAGATTTTCCCGGGATAACGGCATCTCAAAATCTAGGTGCCTTAACCATTTTCACATTGATGGAATTAAAAACATACAGTCAGTCCTGTCACAACGTGTGATATCACACAGCGAATCTATTGTAACACGATTGATGTATTAATACCCAAGTCCAACACAATGCAGAATCGCTTTTTATTTACTCAATTTTCAGTTGGGGTGAAAAGCACAAAGCAAACTAAGATGCAAAAACAGCTATACAACTAAACAAATCATTCGTTTGAACCGGTTCTTTTCAGTGAATCGTCCGAACCAGTTTTCAACTCTGAAAGAATCAAACTTTTTGTACATCCACGTGTTTGACCACTATGGCAGGTAATTTCTGCAAAAAAAAAAAAAATTAAAAAGATAAAAAAAAAAATACACAATCTCCACTTTGCCATTTAGTCTGTGCGCAAAAAATCCTGCAAAAATGAAAATTAAAAAGAAATAGCGCCATTCGCATTTTCATTTTCCACTCAAGTATGAGTCAGATGTGAAAAATTAAAAAAATTAAATTAAAAACCCTTTTTGTCTTTTCATTTTCCAATTTGACTTTTCATTTCCTATTTTGCCTTTTCACTACATGCAAATATACCTTAATCGGAGCGGGGCGGTGGGCGGAGCGACAGGTCACTGCTGCGTTTTCTCAGTTCTCAAACTTTAATCAGTTTGTCGATTCTGTTGTCTTTGTGTTTCTTGGCCAAGGTCAACCTTGTCGCCCGATGTTTACTTAAGTCACACGCGGCTTAAGTTAGCTATTTATCTGCAGCTTCCGGTTCATTTAGCGTCTCATTCGTAGCGTCTTGTTTCATGGCTTAAGTTACTTCCAGCTTCCTCATAGGGGAGTGTTCGCAGCTGCACATGCTGTACAGTTTTTAGTTAAGAAATTTTGATAATACGAAATAAAATATTATGTCGTGTGATATAATGTATCGGCAATTTTGAGACTCATAAGACCCACGAGATGTTTATGATATAATTTATTAATGTATCATTATTAGTGTTATTTCTTTTTTGAAATGCATTTAATTACATTATTGGTCACTGGTATCACTGTTTTGATTATTTTATTCATTTCATCAGATCCCCACCTCGCTGATCTGTCCATACATGATCCCCACCTTGCTGATCTGTCCATAGATGATCCCCACCTTGCTGATCTCTCCATGCATGATCCCCACCCCTTGCTGATCTGTCCATACATAATCCCCATCTCGCTGATCTGTCCATATATAATTGCCCTCTCCCTGATCTGACCATACCAGATCATTCTCTCCCAGATCGGTCTGTGATCTCGCTCTCCCTGATCTGTCCATAATCACCTTCTCCGTTACCTGTCCATACATGAACACCCAGTGCTGTGTAGGTTTCCCCCAGATACCTCCAGAAATACACAGTCTGGTTACTCTGAGGTTCCCTGTATGACAGGATGCGTGTGTGTTTGTGTGTGATGTATATATTACATTGTGGGGACCAAATGTCCCCACAATGAAATAAAAACCTCTTATTTTCACCTTGCTGTGACACATTTTCACAAGGGGAAATTCTATTTTTAGAAAAAATATGTAAATACAATCAAAACACTAAAAATCTTGCATTTTGTTCGGTTACTTATGGTTAAGGTTAGGGCTGGGTAGAGGTTAAGGTTGTCATTGTTGCGATTAGGGTTATACCTGTAGATATTAATGGAGAGTCCCCACAAAGATAAAGATACATAATCTGTGTGTGTATGTGTGTGTGTGTGTGTGACTGTGAATGTCCAAAGACAGACAGGCATTATGTGCTTGCCCAGTGCTATGTGCTTTTAAACCAGGGTTCCAGAAGGACAAGTGCTTTTTGAAAATGGACGGATGGAGTCCAGCCAGGAATACACTCTCCATACATCAATGTTGAATCCAGGGTGACTAAGCCCTATGTAACGGCTTGCATTGCTTAGTTTGCCTGAGCATACGCATCAGCAGGGAAATGTATATACACTAAAGATATTATATAAGTATTTTGGTAAATGAATGGAAGTGTCACGAATTTATGACCTTGAAATAGTCATGGCCTCTGCTCAGTATAGAGAGGTACTTGTGAAAATGTCTGGACACTGGCTGTGTAAATTGATGCACGTTTATATCTTCGAACCAATTTTATTAGGGAAGGTTGTCGAAATTATCCTTAAAAGCATTACAAGATTACATAGGTGTACCACTATGTGAAAACAAACTAACAGAAACATGTTATATATAGCCAGACTTATCCTTTTGCGAGACCATCATCCAGTTTATTAATGCAAAAGAATGTAAATCGCACACAGGGATATATGCCAAGTATAGCAGTGTTACTGCAGTCATTAGGCAAGCAAGACTTACAAGCCCAACATAAAATCCAACCCAATAAAAGGGCAGCTTGCCATTATTACATTACTGGGTAAACCAGCATATTGAACCTACTCCAAATGAAGACCAAATCCATCTGTGTTCGGTCAACCTTCACTCAATGGAGCATTCAGGCAAGAAGAGGTCAGAGTTTACCCTATGTGCAGTGCAGCCTCAGCGCTTTCAGATTCAAGTGTTCGCTCCTCACGATTCAAGGTCTAGACAGAGATTTAAATCTGTCTGTCTGTAGACATGAAGTTATGCAGGAGTTATTAACGCTAAAGATTGAGGTCTAAGAATTATTAACAGGAAAGAAAAAATGGGGATAGAGGGAACATTTTTATTAGGCACTTACCACCCTTAAATCGGGTATGCTGAATTTCTATCTTTATAATAACTTCAATTAAAGAATTTGAGCACATAATTTCTCTTTCATGTTTGGTTTAGGCGAGGTCATAATCATGCAAAATTCACAGTGAAGGAGGTTGTCTGATAAAACAGAGAAATGGGAGGAGAAAGTCAGTTAAAACAAAGTATGAATGCATCTGTACCTTGAGTCCCCCTAATTCTGCGGCAGAGCCCCGGTCCACCCCGGTGATGTAAATGCCCAGGGCATACTCCGCGCCTCCCCGGATCATCAGGCCAAGGGGGCGCCCGTCGTCCAGGACCAGGTTCACCTGGAGAATCACACATGCAGCCTCAAAAACATGCCTTATGCTGCTTACCCCATCTAACACCACTTCTCCTCCAAAAGCTATACTATTCTCATGATTCATTACTCCATTTGCCCTGGAATGAGCTACAGTTTATACACAGAGATTTTATGCGATTCTTAGCTTCACCAGACTGGCTGAATGTTTAAATAATCAGTTCAAATATTATATTATCCAGCAAAGTGACTTTTAATCTACTGAGTCAGACTTATTTTATCATCAGTTAAATTGGCAAACCATTGTTAAGGCTTGACTTAAATATGCTGAATGAAAGTGAAAGAACAGGGTTACATTAAGTCTCTGCAGAGACAGCAGAAACAATAGATCCTCTTTATTAATACCTTCAATAAACTTGACTACAGGTCTGTAAATTTCCCCATCTTTAAGCTTCTACTGAAAGCAGAAACAAATATGTTCATAATCCTAGCTTTCAGCAAAACGTTCCATCAATCTGACTAAAGCACTTGTTTCCATATCAATCAATTCAGTCATGATCCAGCAGATGAAAAACCACTGTATGGTAAACACTAACTCGACTCATTCTCTTTGTTAGGAAACAAGTAGAAAAAGGGCAGGAGAAAGATTGTTGGAGCTGGAAATCAAAACAGATTTTGTAGGTTACATAGGGTAATTTTTTTTTTTTTGATTTTCAACACCATCTTACAGTAGTGGGTTGAGGGGGGAACTGGAGGCAAAAAACGTCGCAAAAAAAAAAATAGGGGACATGGTGGAGGAACACACAGGAAGGGGTGCCAGTCTATCACAGGACACAGATACACACAATCACACATAGACACAGAATCACACATAGACACACACAATCACATACAGACACATACAATCACATACAGACACATACAATCACATACAGACACACAATCACACACAGACACACACAATCACATACAGACACACACACAATCACACATAGACACATACAATAACACACACGATCACACACAGACACACACAGTCACACACAGACACACAATAACACAGATACGCACAGTCACACATACAGTAGACACACAGACATACACAAACCACGTAATCACACAGAGACACACGGAGACACACTCAAACATATACAGACAAAAACAATCACACACAAAATCACACACAGACACTTACACACACCCAAACACAAAATCACATAGTACGGGCAATTTATAGACACCAATCTGCCCGACTGGATGTTTTTGGTCACAGGGAAACATCCTGGAGCCCCATAAATGTGACCAATGAGCTGACCTCAGGGGCTTCATGGGCAAAACATGGGCAGCAGAAAGGTTGACTAAACTCACAGAGCTGCCTCGCTTCATTAGCTAGCGGCACTAACAGCCTCGCTCCCGGGTCTGGGTGCTGAGGGACTCACCCGCTTCTCGTCGCCCTCCTGCAGCAGCTGCGAGTGGCTGCGGGGCTGGCTGCCGGTCCGCCTCACAGTGGCACTCCTGTGCTCGGGCAGGTCCGGGGGGGGGGACACGCTGCGCCCCTGAGGATCCACCCAGGTGTAGATGTGGTTGGTGATGTAGCCCCCGGGAATGCGGCCCACGGAACACACAGACATGGTGAGCTTCTTACAGCCCTTCAGGACCTGCAGTGGAGGGGGGGGAAGGGATGGACACATCTCCATTAGCAGAAGTAGTGAGGGATCCGCTTAGGCGCGCATGTGAATCAGCCCGGGATGCAGCTCATCGCAGGATAATCGGCTGCAGGTAGAAATGCATCTCTCTGCCACCAGCAGTGTTTGAAGGGCTCACACGCACATACAGATGTGCCGTCATGCAGTTACATCACAAACGTTCGGATTCAAAGCATCAAAAATCTCTCTGTTCAGTCTGTATCGCGCTTTACAGTTTTTCATAGTTGTTTTCAGTCTCAATATCATGCCCTCTCTTTCAAACACCTACTGTAACACCTGCACCATATCAGTAGCCCATGTGGACTCAACTGTATATACTTTTGTATTGCTTTGATACAAATTGCATTCAATCACCACTAATTCCAAAATTCATGAATACCTCCACGTCAATGTTCAACACCAGCAAAATTCTGTACAACAAATTTTTCAGATATTTAAATACTCTGATCAAAACCGTTAAGTTTCAGTTCAAACCCTAACAAAATTTAGATCACTGTAGATAAAAATATGCAACATTTTGATAAATGAAGCTGTTCATATGCTCGAAATAGATTTTTCTGATTTTAACAAAAGTTTATTCAGTTTTTAGTTTGCAGCTTTGTTACCATCATTACAAAAATGGTCATATTTGCATAGAAATGTGCATGTATTTAAGTTAAATTCTGTAACTGTTGCTGAAGATATTTTCCACTATTACTGCTGTATACTGTATGTTTCCTTTTATTTCACAATTCCACACTAAACTATGCAAAATTAACGACACAGAAACACAAAATACATGTATTTTGCAATGCTTCGATTTGTTTATGTTTTTTAGTTGATTGTGCAATAATTGACACAGTAGTCATAATGGACAGAGTGTATGCTATAGTTATGGAAGCATGAATCACCACTGAGTGAAATATAAAGTGAATTGATGTGCTCAGGTGTACAGGCGTCCTGTAAAGCACACCGGGTGAAGAATTGTGTAAGGTGCAGACGGTATTGAGAAAAGTGTGAAAACAACTGTAAAAAACTGTAAGAGAGACAGTTTCAGTTTGTAGCAGTTTGTATTCAATGTATAAAAAACTCCATAGGTTTTCTACATTTTACAAGTCACATGTTGAATAAGTTACATTTAAATTTTAACTGATTGCCACCATATAATGCCAAAGTGCTACAAATAATGTGAGCTCCCATCTTAGCAGTTGTACTGTGATTTTACCTTATTACTTTATCAATACTATCCAACCACCAAAACACATGCATTCTGGAAGAACTGGTGATTGAATGCAGTTTGTGTCAAAGCAATACAAAAGTATACACGGTTGAGTTCACATAGTCTACTGATATGGTGCACGTGTTAAGTGTTTTGAAAAAGGGGACATGGAATTGAGACAAGTCTGAAAATAACTGTAAAAAACTGTAAGGCCAACAAAAAAAATGTAAGCAGTAAGCTGATGGACACATAGGTCACAGGTACATCAACACAGTCAGTCGGAATACGGCTGCAAATCCTTTGTTATAAAACTGCCCAGTGCTTTTATTACAGTTTTGTGTCCATCCGAGTTGAAGTTAAGCCGTTGTTTAGAAGTGGCTGCGAGTTTGAGTAGGTTCAGTGTAGCAGCTGGATCTTCTCTTCTGAGTACAACATCTACCGTCACACCAGGGTGATTTTGGTGTAAACAGGCATTCATATCTGATATGTGACTGCTAACATACATACGACATCTACAGCGATGTCTACAGACATTTGTAGTTCTATTGATGGCTCTTTTACTGTTGCTGTCATAAATGATCAGGAAACCAAAATGCCCCCCCCCCCCCCCACAGACCCTACCTGTATGATGGTGGGGGTGTTAGTAGCTCGTCTTCATTGTTACCACCACTCACCGTAATCGGTTTTTCCTTAAACTCGAAAAAACCTCCAAAGCATGAACTAGCTATTGATTGTGTAGAGATCACAGCATGTAAAATTACCAATCATAACTGTCATAATTGTGGTTCGGCTACGAGTGCCGAACCTTGGATGTCAAACTGAACAGTTTTTTAGAAAACCTTTGCATCCTTAGGGACAGAGAGCCGTGTGGCGTGAGGACAGCTCACGGGGCGATGGGGTGATGGTGGTGCAGGAGGTAGTGTTACCGTTTACAGTAGCAACCGGAGGGTTGCAGGTTTGAGCCCTGGGTCCTCCTGCCCCATTGAAGTGTCTTTGAGCAAGACACTGAACCCCAAATTGCTCCTGGTGAGCTGGTTGGTGCCCTGTGTGTGTGTGTGTGTGTGTGTGTGTGTGTTGTGCTTTGGAAAAAAGTGCTATATAAATGCAGTCCATTTACAGCTACAGAAAATCAGGTTACTCAGCTTCTCAAACCTGCTGTGGCAGTACGGCACCTTTATAGACCAAACCAATATCCTCACAAGTGCAACTCAAACCCACTTGCTGTGTCTTACAGAACTAGATGAACTTTTTGGCCACAATTCCAAAAGGCATGTTTGCCGAAAAACAGCACTGCACATCACCAATAGAACACCATACTAATGGTGTCATGGCGTAGCATGGCACAGGTGGGAAAAAGGCGACGATCCACTTGCAGATTCAAGACAAACGTGGGTTTATTGAATTAAACAGAACATGCTAGGGAAAGGCACAAAATAAAGGAATCACGAGGGGTCAAAAATTAACAGGGAAAAATAAGAACCAAATAAAGAAACCAAAAAATAATATCACCAGGCAACAGAGCTGCAGAGCAACACAGGGAGCAGGACTGAGAAACAAGCAGAACTCTTAATGCACAGTAGCATGGGCATGAAATTGAACAATGACAGACTCAAGAACAGAGCGGACACAGGTGATTAAATACACACAGGCAAACAAGGGACAGGTGTAACTCAATAATAAATTAACCAATCAGCGGCATGGGGCAAAAACAAGCAACAGGTGAAACAAATTAACATACACAGAAACAAAATAAAGATACTGGAAGTAGGCAATGACATTAAGAAAATAAACATGGAACACAAATGCAAAACCAACACAGAATACAAGCAGGGCAATCCTTCAAAGGGAGACAGATTAGAAAAAAAACAGGGGAACAGGACCAGCCTCAAACCCATGACTCAACCCACTTAGCCACATAGCAGGCTGGGGAGCAGGGAAAACACACAAGGATCCAGCACAAAGACAGAGGAGGGAACAGGATGGCCAGCACCACCTAGTGGCCAAACAGACACGGAAGAGTCATCAAGGGCAGGGACGGCCGGGCGCTGACCCTGACACTTGGTGAAGCACAGTGGTAGCAGCGTCATGCTATGGGATTGTTTTTCTTCAGCTGGTACTGGGGCTTTAGTCAAGGTGGAGGGAATTATGAGGGGTTCCAAAAACCAGTCAATTTTGGCCCAGAACCTTAAGGTGTCGGCTAGAAAGTTGAAGATGAAGAGGAATTTCACCTTTCAGAGCGACAATGACCCCAAGCACACATCCAAATCAAGAAAAGAATGGCTTCACCAGAAGAAAATTGAAGTTTTGGAATGGCCCAGTCACAGCCCAGACCTACATCCAACTGAAATTCTGAAGGCCTATGCACAGGAGACGCCCTTGCAAGGAAGAGTGGGCAAATATTGCCAAGTCAACATGTGACATGCTGATAGACTCCTATCCAAAAAGACTGAATGCTGTATTAAATCAAAAGGTGCTTCAACAAAGTATTAGTTTAAGGGTGTGTACTTACTGTATGCAGCCAGCTTATTGTATGTTTATATATATATACAGAATGTATGCAGATACATATCAAAGTTAACACAATTTTTCTTTAAAGTTTTAAAGTTAAACCCTGGTTGTACGGCTTTGTTTGGACAAACTTTTCACATTTTACAAGTTAATGGCTATTGAAGAAACCTTCGATTAACCCATTGGAAGGAAGTCCCACTTCCCTTAAGGAAAGGATAGGCTACTCCTTCAGATAAAGGCAGGTCAGCAGAATGGCATGAGGAGGGCGTTCATGATTTTTTCCTAGAGGTCTTGGTTGTGACTAGCTTTAGTTTTACAGATTTTGGTTTATTGGTTTAACTTATTTTTGAGCCACTTTTTCTTTATATTCTGCTTTATGTTGCCCTTTCTTTAGGTATACCTCACTTCTTGTATTGTTTCCTCCTGTATGCAGCATATTTCATTAACTTTGTGTGGACTAGTTAGTTCACTTCTCTTGTTAGTTATCAATGCTTTGTTTGTTTGTTTTGGCATCACTTCAGCCTGAAGTCAGTAGTGCTGTTTATACGAAATTGTATCTTTGCATTTGAGCCAGACTTTTTAACAGCACTTCTGCACCATTTTATGTTTATAACCAAATACTCCGAGACATTAGGGCACAATATATGAATTTTGTCTCTGATACCAATTACGGGGCGCTACCAGTTACAATAATTGGCCAATATATTTTTACATAATCTAAAAATTAAACACCAATCATTTTATTTAGATCATGTTTTACTGACTAATATAAGTCAGTTTCTCAATGCAGCTAAACAGCAGAAACTCAAAGTCTTAAAAAAAATAACACAAGCCACCTTGTCACCATATAGCTTAATCTTAAACCGAGTAAATAACATGAAATCTCACAATGATTAACTGTCAAACAAAAGCACAGAAATCCATTCCCAGTTTATCACTAACAAGTCTTTGGCCAAACATGCTAATAATCTCAGGCTAAGAGTGATTAGCTATAGTTCGGGGAGCATTAGCCTCTCCGAATTTTCTCCCACGAGAGACTCATTTTCTCATCATGAATGTCTAAAGAGACCTTATTGGTGGGTTTTACACTGATAACGATAAATTTGCTCAGGCTTAATATCACTGATTATCAGCCAACCAATGTATCAGTCAAGCCCGACTAGACATGCAAGAGTGTAACATAAGGGCAAACAGAGCATTACTAACGACATCAGTATAAAGGCTGACTTTATAAGAATGCGGTTGGGCATTCTGTAGTCACACTTTCGCCCTATCCCATCAGAAATAACTACAGTAAAACTACACATGCGTGCATCAAGGCTCAAGCTGCTTTCTCATAAACAATGCAGATACCGATTCACACGTTAGGCCACTAGTATTTTCCCATGTCTGCCATTCAACCACGGTGAGGTCATGATCCCGCCAACTGCATCATACACTGTATAAGTCAGACATCGACTGTGGCCCAGGCTGCAGGAAGGCGGGCCTTCCCAGTTTTCAGAATGCAGATGCTGCCTTTGTTGCACACAGACAGATGGCTGATCGCCCTCCTGTTCAGGACGGCTGTTACAAAGCACTGGGCTCAGACTCCCTGCCCTGCTTAAGACATCTGCACTGATCACTCTTAATCAGTCAGCACAGCAGCTGGCTGGCATATTGGCAGACAGGTGAGAAGTCAGACCACACGCGTGTCAGGCGAGATCCGGCCCCCGTGAAGAGGAAGAGGGGGAGCAGGCGGAGGAAAATAAAATAAACGTGGCTGTGCCGGGCTGGAATCTACTTAAGGGCTTGTTATCATCTGTTTGTTTGCATTAACAAAATTAAGTGAGCTGGTTGGAGAACTGTAAAAACAACGATCATCCAAATTTGGGTGGACCGACTGCGATCGTCCGATTGAGGTTGATCTTTGGGTCCTTTGAGGACGGTGAGGAAGTGGTCCTGTCGCTGGGAGGCAGTCGCACGCCTCCTCGATCGCTTCCCGTAAGACCGGGTTCACGGGCGTTCTCATTGACAGCTTGCCGCCTCTGCGGTCTTAGCAGTACTTAAGACTGCCCCACATGCTGCTGCTGAATGGTGTGGAAAAGGCTTACGGATAATTACCGTAATGCAACAGCTATGTGGGCACCATCATGTCCAGGGAGAAGATACCACAGAAGGCTACGTGAGAGTGATAGTAAAATTGTATAGGCCAGGCAATAACGTGGATTTGATCAATTCACTGCAGCCATCACTGAGCATCTTATGGTGAGCGCCTTCATAAACTGTGTCACGGGGTCAGGCTGATGGGATGCCTGGTCCACTCTCGAGGGTCTCTCATCGTATTTATTCACCTCATCGTTTCCGCTATGCTGCTTCCACTGGATGCCTCAATCGAATTCGGCACGATCCATTTCCCACTCGCGTTAATCACCCGCCAACGTCTCCCGCGCCTCTGACGCCACCCAAGCGATTCATGATGTCCGTTCAGATCTATCACGTGTATTTATTCATTTACTGTACATTTAATTAATTTAACTGATGCTTCTATCCAACTGATGCTTCTATCCATGGAAGACGCACCTGAGCACATGGTCAAGCTCGGGAGAACATATTTAGGTCTGTTGAAACACTAACCGGCTGCTTACATCACTGTGATTCCATGACCCAGAAGCCTCTGGATCAAACAGAATGTTTTGACTAGACAGCATGGAGATATGCAGCCATGGTTACAGGATTGTCTTCCATAAAGGCTGGGACAGTGCTCGCATCATGTTTCACTGGTTTCTGAACATCAGTGTTATCCAGAAGGCCCCGATTGGGCGCTCAGGATGACGCAGCATGCTGGATACACACATGGCATCACTTAACACAGTTTTATCATCCAATAAACATGTTAAAGAACAGTAAAGCCCTGCAAAACACACCCATTCTGCTGTAAAGCTTATACTTAATAGACCATGGCATACTCCCCCCCCCGACTGTCCCAGAGGTCATAAATCACTGCGAGGGGGATCCCCATCAAAGCGTCACTCTCAGACCGGCAGCATTGTGCTCTAAGGCTCTAAGGCTCCAGCGGATGACAGATGACGCCGGAATATCTGGCATGTCAGCAGGATGGCAGGAGCTGCCACAGATTATAAACACATTTTACATATAATGTGTGTGTGTGTGTGTGTGTGTGTGTGTGCATATGCATGCATGTGTGTGTGCATGTAGTTTCTCCATGCTTGCGGGTCATTTGGGTGGTGTGAGATGACACAGCAGAGCCTGCACACATAGCCACATACACAGTAGATGAGCAGATAAGTTCAGACACTGTATCCTAATTTCTCCATAGTAAGTTAAGCAACTGACATGTCCGTCTGTCCGTCCATCCATCCATCCATCCATCCATCCATCCATCCATCCATCCATCCAGTTCCAAGTCTTAGTGCAAATGCCCAGACCTCCCTCTCCCCAGCCACCTTCCCCAGCTCCTACGGGTGGATATCCAGGCCTTCCCAAGTGAGCTGAGCATGATAATATCTCCTGCGCATCCTGGGTCTGCCCTGGGGTCTGCTCCGGGTTAGACATGCCTGGAGCACCTTCCAAGGAAGCCGTTCAGGAGGCATTCTTGACAGATGTCCAACCAACCTTAGCTGGCTCCTTTCGATACAAAGAAACAGCAGGTCTTCTCTGAGTCCTCCTTCGATATTTAAGCTCCACCCTATCTGTAAGGCTGAGCCCAGACACACGATGCAAAGGAAGCTCATTTCTTCCACTTGAATCTGCAATCTCTTTCTTTCCTTCACTGTCATGCCCTGCTTGTCCTATCCTCCCGTATGCCACGCCCCCTCACTTCCTCGTGTGGAATCCTCGTGTTACCAGCTGTTTCTCGTTGTTGTTAATTAGTCCTGTGTATTTAACTCCGCGTTCGAGTATGTTTCCCCGGTCTGGTCATTAACGTTGTGTGACGTCATTTTATGTTTCTGAGTGTTTTCGACCCAAATAAATCCCACCTTACCCGACTTCACAGCTTATGTCCTGCTTCCCCGGTCTGTGCCCCAGCGATCATGACACTTCACTACCCAAAAATCGTGAAAATACGTGAGCAAACTGACACGTCTTGTCACAGTGGGCCTGCTTTCATAGTGGGGTACCGCAGGGTTAAATTTTAGGACCACTATTATTGCTCATTTGCATTATCAATATTGACACCAATATATACAGTAAACTGGTTAAATTTGCAGACAACACCAAGATGGGTGGTGTAACAGATACTGAACTAGCAGCACAGATGCTACAGCAGGATCTTGATTTAATTAGCGACTGGGCTGATACCCTGTAGA
>JAODJW010000040.1:16083599-16101609 GCA_026777045.1 Hyperopisus bebe
TGGATGGAAAACAGAGACGAGAAAAGGACGCTGGAGATGAGGGAGACAGCTAGTGTCCAGACCATAGACAGAGCCCCGAAAGGCATCACAGCGTGCAAAAAGCAAAAAGTCAGATGAAGACATTTAGTTCACACAGCATCTCCTGAGCACCACATGCTGGCTACAACATGAGCTTCCTGCCAACCTGAAATTCCCTCTAACGATATTATCCCAGTTACTGACTGGTGTCGTCATAGATTCCAGCCCTAGAAACACACTAGTCAGCACATGCCAGCTGGTTCTGGGCCCGTTTAATGTCTGACTGAAGTGTTGAGTGTACCTAAGTGCCAGCACAGATCCGGTGGTTTCTGGGTGAGTACCGTAACTTTGGGGTTCATTGCCGAGTTTGTCAGAGTTGGCTGGAACCCCACGGTGCTGTGGCACTGTTAGGAAATGCACTCCCGCTTGTCACATTACATTATAACTCCACGCTAAAGGTGTGAACCATCAGCGGCCTCTCGAGTCATTAACATGCTGCGATCTCCTCCTCCGGACCTCCTCGGGGCCTAAGCGGCGATGTATGTTATCTCAGAGGTAGGACAGCTGTCGCACGTTACCGTGAAATGAGGCCGTGCAAATGAAAAGCGATCGATTCGGCTCGCCTGCAAGAGGCCATTCCATCGCCGGCCAGGGTCTCTGCTGACTGTATTTCCCATCAGAAGGAACCGGATAAATCAACGAGAATTACATTCAAATAACTCCCCCCCCCCCTCCTTCCAATAACATCAGTCCATCCACCACCTTCACCCAGAGCCAGACAAACACTTCCTCAAGATGAATCAAGACATGAATTACATCAGAGCCCTTATGCATGGACGTGGGTGTAATGAGATTCACTTTAAAATAATAGCAGTTCCGCACGTCAAAATGATGACATAATTTACAACCTTTTCTTGCTTATGTAGCATTGCCCTTTTTTCCAGAGAGCCTTTTAAAGTATTCTTTCCTTTTGCTGGGAATATAAAAATAGTCCCCACGCATCAGGTACTGAAAATAGCAGCACTGAGGCCTGTTTGTTCTCAAGCCATGGAGTTTCAGAACAGACCCCCACCCATTGGGGCATAGACTGCTATCCGCTTCAAAAGGAGGGGGCCGTTTCATTTTGAGGACAGGGGGGTCTCCTCTTATGAAGTGTGTGGAGGGGGCCACAGCCTATATCCTAATGGGACTCAAATGCTAAGATTTGCTAAGAGTGAAGACACCCCCCCCCATTACCACACCACACCTCATTATTGTGAATACCTCACTGTACTTATTGTGTTGGACATTATATATTTATCTCAACATTCCTTGCACTGACATACACTCTTGCCCTTTTTATACACTGATCAATCACACATGCACGTTGTATATACCAAGCAGATACTATGTGACCATTGCCTTGCCTTAGCTGAGTATGTATCGAATCTATACATGAGAGTCATTGACAAGTGGTGACAAAATCCCTGAGTGTGTGGACATACTTAGTCAGTAATCCCGATTCTGGTTAACTTACAAACTGAACAGAATTCACGTCCTTTTGGGATTAAACACACATTTCAATTACCAACCAGTAATAAGCTACAGCGTCTGCAGCCTTTCGAGTGAGGATAAGCTCATTTAATCAGGCTTGGCCAAACTGCGGAATCAGATAATGCGCCATACCTTATATTAAGGAGATTAATGACTCGATGCTTTTCATAATTTGTTGCAGGAATTCCTGTAATGGTAAAAAGATAAATGGAGATATTTCTAAAAATATTTCTTTTTGGCGCCATGAATATGCAATCACAACACAGACACCACTGACTTTTTCATTTCATTACTGATCCGTTATCATCCATCCATCATCCTTAAGTGCTTATCTAGTACAGGGTCGTGCTGCACAGGGTCGTAGCGGGGATAGAACCTATCCCATGCAGCCCTGGACAGGGACACCCTGGTCCAGAGCTAATTGCTAATGCTAATTTAACACTATTAAAATGACTTGTTTTATAACATACACAATTTACTAATAAAAGGAAATGATAAGGCTTAGACCCCTGTAACTGCGTTCTAATCATTTTGGTTCAGATTTGAAGTCAAACCATACTGATAAATTACACTGTAATCCTCAGCACTGTGACATTCATTTAATCAACAGTTCAATCAAGGAAAATTAACTAAGAGTTGATCCAGAACAGAAACCAGCAGACCCAGAGGCAGTTCAAGATCAGGAGGTGAAAAGGTCCACGCTGACCGGGATCAGCATTGTGCACAGAGAGAATCAAAGTAATGCAGTTGTACCACAAGCATAGTAGAGCAGTAGAACACAGTAGAACATAGAGTAAATACAAAATATTTACATTTCAGGACTGGGAATGTACACCTGTATACATTTGGGTGCTTAGGTTTTTGCTATATCTGTCCAGTACAAATAATGCCACACTTATGGTCAATCAACATACTTAATAACTTAAATAACAAGATGTTCAACTATCTTTCCTAGTTGCCAGAATTTGTGTGGTGGTTTATAAAATACTTATTTAATGATTTTGAAATAACCTGGGAAAGCTGCATATCTAGATTCTTTGTGATGACATCAATATATCAACATAAAAACAGAGGCATTCAAAGCATGATGAAAAGTACATGACAGGAAGCTGGACGTGACAGGAAGTGGGACATGACAGGAAGCTGGACGTGACAGGAAGCTGGACATAACAGGAAGTGGGACATGACAGGAAGCTGGACGTGACAGAAAGTGGGACATGACAGGAAGCTGGACGTGACAGGAAGTGGGACATGACAGGAAGCTGGATGTGACAGGAAGTGGGACATGATAGGAAGCTGGAAATAACAGGAAGTTAGCTTGTAAAGGACGAGGAGGTGCTTCTAGCTAAAGCAAGCTGCCTCGTTAAAGAGGACAGCGAGGAAAAACCACCGACCCAGAGCGCAGCAGAGATGGCCTGGGAGAAATGCAGGCCGGTGCTTTAAAATACTCACAAGCACAGATTCGAAAGAAGGGAGGCGGGGGAGGGGAAGTGGACGGAAAGGCAGGAGCAGGAGGGTCATATGTGAGAGCAGAACAGGAAATGGCCGACTGTCCTTCTCTCCTCTTCGCTTCCGAGGTGCCCCCTGATGCGTATCTTCCCACGAAGAAGCAGAGGGAGACGTGCAGCTCCTGCCTCGTCTTAAGTGTTGCTACCTAATTAAAACCCGGTATGAATTATTCAGCTGATAACATGAACAGGAGCAGAACCAGCGAACAGCAGAGAACCCAAACTGCAGCAGAGTATCATGGGTGTTGGCCCCCGCTGGTTTTATGAGCGCATAGGAGTCATTTTTCATAATGGGTGATGAACTTGCAAGATAGTAGCCTGCAGACACGTAGTGGGACGACAGAGTGCATCATGTCTGGCACAGGGCCGACAAAATTCCACATTTTACGACTGCCACTACGTACTGTTACGCATACAAAGGAACACATTGTGCTTTGTGTAAGACCCCTTAGTCTCAGTGACAGGTTCATGTTAACAGATCGATTCAATTCAACTTTATGTGTAGACCGCGTTTTCACAACATTACATTGTCTCAAACGCTTTACATTATCCCTACCCAAAGCCCCCAGTGAGCAAGCCAGAGGCGACAGTGGCAAGGAAAAACTCCAAAGAAGGAAGAAACCTTGAGAGGGACCAGACTAAAAGAGGGAGCCCATCCTCCAGGGGCTGGCAGAAGAAGTCAAAACGTCCTGTTCTTGGCATGGCAAAGTTTTGGACAAATCAACCACTCATCTCCTAGTCAGTTCAAATGTAGGTATCTTCTGGCCTGGTATAGTGTCTAAATAAAGCAAACTCCGGAGAAGACCACGCAGAACATATTCATCTCTCCACCTCGCAAACAACCATGTTTTCTTCAGTGACAACTGGTGAATCCCACTGGACACAGGCTGCTGACTCTCTGGTCAGGAGGACACAGTCCAGCCCCAGCACCCCCCACCTTCACCCTAGGCTCTCCTTCCATGTAAAAACATCACAAGCAGAAGCCAGCAACCGGGAGGTTGTTGGTTTGAATCCCAGGACCTTAATCTGCCATTGCTTTGTCTTGGGTATGATATTAATTTACATCTAGGCCTGTAAGCAGGTCCTCCAACATACAGGGAAATTAGTGGGGGGGGGGGGGGGTGTTAGCAGGATTAGCACTCCAGCCACTGGGAAAAAAACACACACTGTTCCATTTAGACTAGTGTGGTGCTGAGATATCAGCCACTGCATGGCTGCACTCAGGTTCTCATCCCTGAGGTGGTATGGTGGGTGTGGCAACGCACTGTAATCAGTGTATGCCCCTTACCTACCATTTCATTAACTGCACCTTCAATAATGCATTCAGTATGTATTCACAGAATATTCAGTGCACCTTCATAATGCATTCATAGAACATCCATAAGTAAGTACTGTACAGTATATTAAAGCTGTTAAGGTATGTTAGGATGTTATGATATACTTATATACTGCCTATGAATGTTCTCTGAATGCATTATGAAGGCACCTTGAATGTTCTACAGATGCATTATAAAGGTATTATGAAGGTACATTTAATGTAAAGCATAACCAAATATTTTTAATCCTCACTATTTTACTGCCTCTCCATTAAAAGACGACCATTCCAATTATAATACAAGCAAAAACGTACCAGAATTGCAAAATACACAGACAGTTGCACATAGATGGTATAGACATGCACAGATTCTGTTTTCAACTCACAGAAGTGGGACAATTATGAACAGCTTTTAAGATACAAGGTAGAAGCATCATTAAATGGTAGAAATAGTGATATTGGACTGTCAACAAGAAATGTTAACGGGATTGACATTTCCACTGAATCTTCAATAGAAACAGCTAAAGAAGCATTAGCAGCAGAAGTAACAAGAGTAGTTGTATTAGAACCGGTGTCAGTTCATGTAAGTAGGCCTATTTTTCACTAGTTTTTCTTCTGCTAGATAACTCTCACTTAACACGCTCTATCCACAATTGCCCAAAAACACTCAGCAGTCATTTTACTCCAAGACCTGCGCTAAGACCGGCATTTAGATTATTTACGCAATGCAGTCAGGTCGCATTACGGACTTGCTGCGTTATTCAGCAGCCCGGACAGCTCATCTGACACTCAAGGCTGCTCAGTGACACACAGCAAGACACTCGCTAGATGGAAGCCAAAGCCCACAGCACAGCACCTGTAATCAGCTATTTTACAGGTCTACATCGGAATAACAATGAGCTTTGCCCACGCTACATTTTGTGGGTATTATTATGCGGGTCTATAAAAACTCGCTCCACATATAAAAGTAATATAAATAATGTCATTGTGATCAATAAACACAATACATAACCAATAGAATAAAAGAATGCTTCTTAAATAATAAAAAATGTAGATTTTTAAGTAAATACAGGATTTCAGTAAGAGTATCTAATCAAAGCTAGCCAGAAGACGAATAGACGTTAAAAATTAATGAATTAACTGTCTAAGCAGGTGCACGAATAGCATCAAGATAGTAAACAAAGTTAACATATTGTAGTATCAAGTAAACAACATGACTTGTTAATAATTAAGACAGGGATAATAGTAAACTATAAACATGCCCAGACCACCCTACTAGAGTATCTGTGAAGGTCCTGACAGAATATAAGAGCATGGATTTATACCAGTGTTTTGGTCGGTATTTAGATTATAAAACATTATCAAGACCCACACAAAAATCCTGGTATTAAAACACAGGCTGCGGCAGTAATACGTACTCATGTATAATAAAGGGACCTTAATCAGCTTATCTTAAACCGGCTATAACATAACTCGTATTTTACTTATTACGTAACTTTTCATTGTGCCAAGTTAAAGGACAGCGCCATGTCACCTAGAACATGAATCAATGCTGTTGAAAAAGAGGTTTAATTAGATTGCCCATTCTGCTTATTTTTCATGCTCACCTTGGGTAGTAAAGTTGAACTTTTAGACACGAAACATTACGCCGTCCCTTGAAAGCAGACTCACCTTGACCGCCTCGGCATGCGTGACTCTGTCAAACACTTTGTCGTTTACTTTCAGTATTTGATCCCCGACCCTCAGTCCTTCCTTCTCGGCCAGAGATCCCGGCTCCACCAGCGACACGTAGATCCCGACGCCGTGCTCCGAGCCGCCGCGGATGCTGAATCCCAGACCCTCGTTGCTTTTGTGGCGCTTCATGGCTACTTGACGGACCTCGGCGGGCAGATCCTGCAAGCACGGTCTCCACGGAAGGGGCGAGGAGGGAGCTGTCCCCTCGCTCGTGGTGCTGAAGCAGCCTGTAGACAATCGCGGAGATGCCGAACCGGGACGCTTCTCTTCCGTCTGCGCGGAGAGTCGCCCGGGATTGTTCGCGTTAAGATTCCCATTGCCCGCCTCGCCCGGGGTGTCGGGGTCGCTACTTCTGGCATTAACATCCGATTTCAGGTACAGGCCTTCGGATGTGTACTGATCAAATAAGAGCTGGTCCGACCGAGGGATAACCAGGCGCAACATGGGCAGAAGTTGCCGCTTGGTCTCCGTGTTGAGGATGACTTTAAGAGTTTGCACCAGGTCGAAGACGTTGCGCTTGAAGTGGTACACGTTCAGGCAGTGGATGAACTGCTCCCGCTCCGGGTCGTTGAGCAGCAGGTTGAGCGAGTTGTGCAGCTTCCTGACGTTGGCCGAAAGACAGCGGCCGGCGGAGTCCACCGAGTTGGCCGAGGACGAGTTGAGGGACATGCGCTCCAGCTCCGTGCTCATCCTAAAGCCCTGCAGCGCTCCGCTACCCAGCGAAAGACTGATCAAGCACCGGGGGGCTACTGCTGCGGTCTGCCGCCCCTCGGAGAACAGTGCTGCATTAGGTCTCCTGACGGTAGTCCGCTAGGAAAACTGCCATATTTAGTATGATAATCCCTCTTCTGATCAGTCTAATTCCACGCCATAGCTTGGGAGCGATCACTTGAACTCGACCATAAATTCGACTTACTTTTAGGTAAAGCGTGATTATGGAAACATTTCTACAAGGAAGCGTATTTTGTTGCCATTAAAAACACACATTAGTTAAAAAGTTTAGTTAGAATTCAAAGCTAAACGAAAAATCCTTAAGGACAGAATTTGCGCCGCAGTTCCCCGAAAGCGATCTCGATACCTGCTGTCCGTGCGCGTCTCCATCAACTTTGCATTCGGAATATGCAAAGTGCGCGTTTAAACTGCCCCTCGCGTCGTCTTCTTGCGGGCTTGTGGCACTTGTAGCTGATTCTAGTTCACAAATATTTCTCACTAAGGCAACGGTACACCTTGGAAGTTAAGCCTGCTCACAGTTCTACAGAGGACGTGAAAAATAAGTTGCGTTCCTTGAAAGCCATGACACCCTGTACTACTAATCCGGAATGCAAAGGGGAAACGGGGTATGTTTCCCCGGCTCCCGTGACACCAGCTAGAGTTCTTTTTAAAGTGCAATCTTCAAGTTTTAATTTTTTTTTTACGGTAAAAAATCTACAGCGATTGAAGAGAGGCGAAGATAGATTGTGCACATCGGATACGAAAGCTAATCATTTTTATGTTATTTTCCCCCCGGTGTTAGAGGGGAGGTTCAAACACCGTCGCCCGGCTCGGCTTCCCTGCAGATCACACTGGCCGCGAAGGGTCGCTCCAGAGTTTTGCTCATCAGGAAATGACGTAAGAGCGGAACGAAAACGTTGCCTAGTAACTGACATCTAACTATTGAGGGACATAATCACACTCTTGAGAACAGCGTTACGGTTTTCAGTCAGTCTTGCGAATTATTTTATTCATTTGATGTAACAAAAATATAATATAATATGGAATATCACATTTACGCCATAAAACTTAGCGAAAACTTTTAGGTACAATAAGAATACAATTTTATAGATATTAAAAGAGCATACAGTACGTGTCTTTTAAAGATACTATTAAAGTATTTGGACAATGTCTTTCTTTTTACATTTATCTAACCTTTTTGTCCAAACTGACTTACAGTAGAGGGGAGGGTAACAGGGCTTTTTGAGATTTGAACCGAAAACATGCCACTTGTTGAGCCGCACTCTGGAAGAATTGTATATAATTTCATTATTTACACTTAACAGGCACTTTTATTTAAAGTGATGTACATTTTTGAGAATTAGAGAACAGAGCCAGTCAATCCCTGAAGCAATGGTGAAATCATTCTGGTCACCCAGGCTTTGAACTATACTGAACTTCTGATCACCGGAACAGCATCCTAACCTTTTGAACCACATATCACCCCCACATAGGTGTGAGGCCAGAAACACAAACTAAAACTCATAGTAATAAGCTAGCTGACCAGCACAACTAAATAAACTGGAACCAAAACTGCAGCCAACTAAAAACATTTCTTAGCCATTATATTAATCATGCACATACATAATACACATATCCTTGTATAACATTTCCATTTTAGTAGCTGTGTGGAATTTCCATTTACAACAACAACATCTTGGTATGCTTTAAAGGAATGCTCATTGTAGGAAATGATGCACCGCTAAAGTGAATCTACAGATTATATATCTTCAGGCCCAGGATGATTTTAGCAGCGATATTATAAGAATTTGCAGTCAATAAGTGGATGAAGAAAGATAGTACTTGTGCAATAAATGGCCTATTACACTATTCAAGTCACAAAATCTAGCTAAAAATTTAATTCAATCAGCTTGGTTTTGGTGCGGTAGCCCAGATTGTTGGAAAGGCATGGCAGCTTATCCAATATCAAAATATTTGAATGACAGCATTGTGAGGTCATCACTGATGCATATTCAAGCTTTCACTATATGTCTACTGTGTCTCCAGTCCAAGACGGAGAGGAGCAAACATGTAACACAAGGACTCAGCTGGGATGAACAGGTTTATTTACAACAGCCTCAATCTCAGAGTTTGGTGGGGGTGGAGGGAGAGTGACATGACGTCAGGCTAATGTGACACAGACGGAGCAATGGGCTGCTTACACTCACAGATGGGTGAAAATTAAACGAGGGCTGTATAGACGCAACAAGGGTCAACAGAGGGAATGTTTGCATGAGTGGAGCTTACAAAGAAAATGTTAAAATGCCATCATCTGGTATTCAGGCTGTTTGACAGAAACAAACCAGTTTATACATGGAAAAGGAAGGGGTGGGACTTGATAATATGGCTATAAATAGCCCTGGATCCCAAACCCTCCCTGTCACCACCCCCTACTCAAGTACAGCTAGACATGCCAGCTACCAAACAGCAGGCATCTGTTTTTTATTTTATACAACTGTTTTTATTAGAAACATTCATTCTCTGTATGATTGCTTCAGGTGTCAGCGTAATGGCATGAATCCTGTAAAATTCCTCTTTATTTTTTTTCCTAAATGAATGGTGGATAATTTCAGTTCCTAAGAATCACTTGAGGCCCTAGTTTTTTAAAATGAGGCATTAACTTTTTAAGGCCACCTGAGAAGCTGCCACTTCTAACTCACTATATACCATGATAGACATGGACCAGCTTGTTTAGGAGGCTGGTAAACATCCATTATCGGTACCAGGAGCTGCTCTGTACATGTAGATAATCTTGGTCATTTGGCAACATTTATTGTACAATTCTGGTTTAAAAAAACACGCTCAATAAATTAGATTGGTGGAAGAGATGTGGAACAGGGAAATTTGTACCTTCAAACAAATATCACTCTCCAAATAACTATGTATTAGGTATTTGAAGCATTTATTTACTTTCATGTTCTATATCTGTTTGTTAATTCATATTTCATTCATGCACAAATGTTGAAAGGTATAAAATATCATGCTTAAAAGGTAAACTCAATCATGTACTATTTTTACACTCAAATGTTTTACTCTGTCATCTGCATTAAGGTGCGTAATACACTAAGATGTTAAACATGATATATATGACGATATGCTATGTTTCTACCTCATTCACATTTTGAGGCCTTTATAAAAAGCAATCTAAACGCATTAGGCATGCTATACACTTTTGATGTGAAATAAAAATTATAGACTATTCTCAAAAAGTAAATAAAAAGAAGTAGCATAAAAAATTTAATGCACCCTGCTGTAATACTCTGCAGTACTTGGATAAATCGAGCAGCTTATCTTGTTTTACGTTATCGAGTTAAAACAGAAGAACTGAAACAGAAAGGTACATGAAGAACTTTTAAATATTAAAAAGTAAAGATGAGAAAGCTGTAAAAAAAACTCTCTCCTGTGGCAATGTCAAGTCTATTGTGGAAGTGGACGCAGTTTGACTCAACCATTCAAAGTCTGCAATAGTAGTTTAAGAACACATTATAAGTCAGAGTGAGGCCTAAGATGATTTTTAACAAAAGTGCACATCTCATCAGAACAATGACCTTAAGCACAAAGCAACAGCACTGATGGAATGACTCAGCAAAAAGGGATGTGACCTTAAACGTGAACTCGAGTGGTCCAGGTGGATTTCAGACCTGAATCTAATGGAGATTCCGTGGAAAGACACTACAGTTCATATGATCTCCAACCAGTCTGAAAGAGGTTGAGGTATTTTGCCAGAAAGAATGGGTAACCCCTGCCTCCTCACTGTGTGCAAGGAGGCTATGTGCTTATTTGTCATAATCCATGACTGTAACAGCTGAAAATGGTGTCCTACCATGTGCTGATTTAAAGGGTGGGAAGACTTATGTAATCAGGACTTTGTTGTTTATTTATTCATTCATTTCTTTGTTTTGACCTGTAAAGTATGTTCTTTGTATCAGCCAAATAAGATAGATTTTGTATTTTGAAATACATCTTAAATACGTTTTAATCACATTTCTTGGCCAGCAGCATGTGAGAATTATACAAGAGTATGAAAATTATAAATAGTGGTAATAGTTTTACTAATTGTATAAATGAAGACTTGCTCTTTGCCCTGCCATCCAGGACACCCCCCTCCCCTGTGCCCCGAATTTTCTGGGATTAGCTGCATCTCACCCTGTACCCCACCTCGGATAAGCATTTATAGACAATGGATGGATGGATAGATGGAACTTTAACTGCCTGTTTTATTGCCAGTGTCGATACTGCCAGCAGCTTACTTATGCTGATCCATTTAGAGATTCTGACATTAAAAGGGAAAACATTGCAAGTACCAACAGACCTAACCTGGCAACATAAATGTATATCCCAGCTGGTATTTCATGTTAGAGTATAGCAGACACTAATGTTCAGAGGAACGTAAGGAGTACAGCTCCATAGGTTTGTCCATTAAAGATAGAAATGGAATATTATTATCCAAGCAAAACATCTTAATAATACTTACAGTTAAATACAGAGAATACGGTCATGTCCGAACACTCCTCCCTACCAAGACTAGTTTCAATATTACTTGATATTATCATGCCTTTTTGCAATAGTATGGAGTCATAAAACGTTGGGGCAAGTATTCAAACATACATGTTAAATGTAAGGTCAGTACATGTCACTAACAAAACAGGCATTCGCTAAACAAGGTAGGAAGTATAAAAAGCATCAATTTTTGTGTTTAACTTTTTTACAGGAGGGTTCTTTTCTCTCTTCCCCATATCCTCTTAAAACTCCCTCCCAGGGTTTATAATCCCCGAACCTCCCCTTTTACCCTTAAAACCCTTCCCCCCCCCGAACGCTCGTCGAAGCATGGATCAGTTCTGACCAAAGACCCCAGCGCTTGACCCCCCCAGCACCTCTCCGCATACACTGCAGCGATGGACTCCGGTGTGACTGAAGGAGGGCTCCGTGTCACCCTGACAATCAGGCTGCTCATGCATGGCAAGGAAGTCGGAAGCGTCATTGGCGAGATGAGAGTGGGGCACGGATCAACATCTCGGAGAGCAACTGTCCCGAAAGGATCATTACTCTGGCTGCGTCTTCAAAGCGTGGTCATTGATAAGATGGACGAGGACGTCAGCAGCTCGATGACCAACAGCACAGCTGCCAGCTGGCCCCCGGTGACCCTGCGCATTGTCGCCCCCGCCCCCGCCAGTGTGACTCGCTCATTGGCAAGGGTGGCTGCAAGATCGAGGAGATCCGGGAGTCGACCGGAACCCAGGTGCAGGTTGCAGGAGACATGCTGCCGAACTCCACGGAGCGTGTCATTACTGTCGCAGGCACTCCTCCGTCCATCATCGAACGTGTCCAGCAGGTCTGCGTGGTGATGCTTGAGTCCCTCCCAAAAGGTGTCACCCACCATTCCATACAGGCCCAAACCCTCAAGCTCACCTGTGATTTTCGCTGGTGGACTGACATATGCTGTTCAAGGACAGCATGCGATCCCGCAGCCTGATCTCACCAAACTTCACCAGCTGGCCATGCAGCAGGGCCCCTTTCCGCTGACTGCGGGTAGCCAGGTCTTCAACGCCATGGACGCCTCACCCCAGACTAGCTCCCATGAGTCGACCATTCCAAACGACCTGATTGGGCGCATTATTGGCCGCCAGGGTGCCAAGATCAATGAGATCAGGCAGATGTCAGGGGCCCAGATTAAGATGGCCAATCCAGTGGAGGGCTTCACTGACTGACAGGTCACCATCACATTAGCCTGGCTGAGAACCTCATCAATGCCAGGTTGTCTTTTTTAGAGACTTACGATACTAACACGCGTTGGTATATTTGTTTCCGTAGAAAAAAAAAATATATCATTTTTTGTTAAAGTGAAGGGGACTGGAGATGGAAAGACGGGCTCGTTACATGGGGTCTGGAAAGGCTGAAAAATCATTTGAATAGGAGGGGAGGAAAAAAGTAAAATTGACTGTAGTTTCCTGCTCTTTTCTTTGCTTGAACCAGGTTTTATTTTTACTATTGGCAGGAAAGAAACTCCTGTTTTTGTGCACTCTTTCATATTATTGTAGACTTGGGTGCCACAGAATTCTTGAAATTACAGAATTAAAATGCTCTGAAAAGCTGAAACTGAAAAAAGTGACTAAAACAGAAACAGGAAATGACAGGAGAAAAATACATTTTAAGAATAAAAATACCTTCACTCAAATCCTGAAAAAGTCTTAATAGGTCCCCTGTTTATTGTTGTGCTTATTACCCCATGAACAGTAAGGGAATGTTCCTGGGTTTAATAACAATTTTGAAACTACTGAATGCATTAATTCTGCAAAAGGGTAGGGAAATGTTATTATGAATAACACGGCTAAATCAGTAGAGTTGGATAAATTCTGAGGCAGATTCTTTTGAAAAGTGGGTGAGATAATGGTTCAATTGTTAAGAGAAACACAAATGGTCTACTGAATGAACTCCCGTGATGACTTAGTCTGGAGAATAAAATGCTGTAGGAAAGAACATCCCTCTGTTCTATAAACGTTTGGTTAATAATTTTCATTCAAAGTTAATTACATTTTTTCATAGCTTAGTCTGAGTCATGTTAACTGAACTTTCACATTGTTTTATATACTCACTTTTCCAGACACGTTCCTACAGTACTTCTGGTCCTACATTCTAAAATGCTGATTCTTTCAAAAATTCCTACCCATCATTTGCAGTTGGTTGTGCTTTCTGGGGACTGACCCTGTAACATCAGCAGATCACAGAAGTAATTCGCCTGACATTACACTCTCAGAGGTTTTCTATGGAAAGGATCAAAGTCTCCTGAATCATTTCCTCTCTTATTGGTCTTATGTTTTCACTAAAGAAAAGTGGCCAGTACTTGGAAATTCTTCTGTAGATCACTTCCGTGTCTAATGCATCAGTTACTGGGTGATCCAACAACTCACAGTCCTTCTGAGGCAAACAAAGTTACCTTTCAGACAAATAAGAACAGCAGTGAAAACTGATTAAATCTACTGCATGGCTTCAAAAACAGATCCTTATGCAAAATATTTATCTAATTTATTTTGCTGGTAATAAATATATTTTTACTATTTGTTGGCCAGTTGAAACCGAAAGGTACACAATGTTTATTTCTCACCTATGTCCTGGTGTGACCTGTGGTTTCTATCATAGCCACTGTACTATATTTGCATATAAGTAATAATAAGGGTCAGTCAACCTTTAAGCTCTTGTGAGGAAGAACATTAGCTGGGTGCTTCATGGATCACAGTGCTGAGTTTACATCTTACCCTATTTATACACTGAGATATTTATAGCTAACTGTCTACCTGCAGGGAGAGATTAGGGCTCTTTCTGCGTCAGTGGGTCATTGCCGGCCTGTTTGCCTCACCTGCACCTTCCTGTTCTCCTTAGCGTCCATCTGACCGTTTGATCTGGATCCCGTTGCAGAGAGCTCTTTCTACACCAGAGATCAAGATACATAGTTAGCAATTAAAATCCAGGAAGCCTAACGAATGGTGACAAATGCTCATTGAACCATATTATCTGCTGTGTAGGTCATTTAGTGTAGTTAGGGTTATGTGATGTGGATTGTTTTATAGGTCTGACATTGAACATTGATGTGGATTGTTATGAGACAAATATAGCACAACAACTGGCTGATTATCAGATAACTGATTTCATGACACCCCTGAAAAAATGACAAGTCGACTGTCATTGATCTGAATCATCAATCATACAGAAAAATCCTGAAAATATACAATGTTTTTTTCACAACAATAGAAAGACGGCGTTCAGGTCAGGTCTGGTCAGGGAGCATGCACTGATGCAGCGCCTTGCCGCAGCCACCACACAGCGAAACTCCATGGGATTCCAGCCGGTGACCCCCCAGGTAGACACACGGTCCAGTCCCAACCTCCCGGAAATGGCCATCCATCTGCCACAGCCAGGTGTTACGTGGGCGTCCCCTCGGCCTGGTCCAGCCGCTCAGGTCCTCAGCAATGAGGATCCCGTGAGCCGGATCACCCTCAGGGAAACGCGCCACATGGCCGTAGCGCCGTAACTGACGCTCCCTCACAATGTGTTCAAAGAAAACAAGTCATCCCATGGTGACTGGAACAGATTCAGTCCAACATATTACACTACAAATGTCTAATGAGCTTAGCAGTGTAGAAATCCTGTAACATAATTCTGGTTACATTAAATTTTAAACAAATTCCAGCAAAGAGAACTGATAGATAGCATATTTCAATGAGTATAATAACAACATGATTAAGTGCTAAATTAATGAGCCAACTGGGCCACAACAGTAATCTCCTTGGTCAGTACATGTGACATCTTAAACTGGATCTGTCAGTGAATCCCAACTCTCCCCATGAGTGCAAATAAGGGTGAAGGATCCAATGACAGCTTACTGGAGACACCTTGGCCCAGCAGAGCAAAACTGTCCCACTTTAAGTGTGGTAAATAGGCCGCCCATAGGTTCCTCCCAGTGAGCCAGTTTATACTGCTGACATAAATTCCTAATATCTTTCATAAACTACAGTTCTGTAAAACTGGTCATTTGATGTCAATGACAGCATTTTGACGTCATATGACTGGATCCCTCCTTACAGAAAACGGATATTGTTTCATATGTGAAATGAGAAATAAGCTATGTAATCTGAAAATAAATTTGACAATGTGTATAAAAATGGACTAAAATTATAGCAGTTTTTAGTTTTTCTTCAGCAATATCGCACAATTGGCCTTACTGTGTGAGTTATTTGGATGTGCTTCTAAGATAAGAAAAAACTTCCCATTCTTCAGTATTTGCCTTAATTATTTTTTCCTGATGTATAATATCCCTTAGGAAGAGGTCTATTGTTCACAGTATATTCACCTGTATTACCTGGTGAGCATGTGCTGTTAAATTAATTTGCACACTCTTCATAGGTGGATCACCGGTTAACACTCTTAACTCAGCTTGTCACTTTAATTCCTGACTTTGTTTCAACCTGGGAATGTCACTCCCCAGAATGACTTTTAGGGGGTGGGTCCCAGTGATAAAATTTGCCGAGTGAGGGGGGATCAATCACGTCGTCTGGATTAAATTGTGTTTTTGCCTGTTGAGTATTTGCACCCCTGCTATGTTGTTAACATATCCTTAAATTTATTTCCAAACTTCCATTAGCACCGGCAGTTCTCCTGATTCTCTTGATTAGCCACTCCTGCATTGGACAAGGGCTTGCTGATGCCTTTTCATCAAACTCAAAAGGGGCAAGTGGTGAGTTTGTGATTTTCAAAAGGAACAGTATAGGCACAGAACTGTCAACAAGGCGGTGTTTACCTGTGACATGCATTTGTCAGGTTTGATAGTCTCATCATGGGTAGGGTTATACCACTCCTCATTATCAAAATCTTGAAATCTCGCAAACCACAACTTTAAGTATTGGAGCAGATCCAGATTTGTTCAACTGGTAAATGTAAGTGGGGGAATTAATTTAAATCTGTCAGAACTAATGAGATCACGATGATGGAGTGAAAGTGTCATGTTGGAAAGCCTTTTCCTTCATCTCTGCATCAAATCTTAACATGCAGACTTTGTCAGCTTTTTATTTGACACTATAAAATCACACAAATCATTATGAAACAGTGTAATGAAAGATTACTGGTACTTTTCAATTAGATCAAATGCAGGATATCAATTTTGCCTAAGGAAAAGTGCTTTGTGTCCCCCTCCGTAGGGATAGGGATGCGGAAGGTTACAGGTTCGAATCCCTTGGCAGGAGATTATGTCACTGTTAGGCTTTTGAGCACGGTCCCTAACCCTGACTGCACTGGCTGTCCTCTTTCTCTGTCCCCAAGCGTCACTTTGGTCTAAAGCATCTGCTCAATAAATAAAAGTAATAAAAACCAAAAAAAAATGTAACTTTTTCTGCATATCTTAAATACCTAGAAACAAATGAATAAACAGACTCACACATTATTCCGTTTTGATCATTGGATTATCCTTAGTGCAGGCAATCCCAAGGCCTCAAACATTATGCATGACATTTATTTCGTAATGCATTTCTCCTATTTCGATGCACGGTGAAGCTCTGAAGTGCAGTTGTGGACATAATCATGTGATCTCAGTTATAGGCTGGTTGGGTATTTTAGGTATTTTTACCTCTGCATGAATGAGGAACTGGTTTTGATAACAGATTATTTCTCCTTATCACAATATATTGATGAATAAGAAAAACAAGAGACCTGTCAGTTCAATGGCCTTTAAATAAACATCACAAAATGGGAAAAACTATGCCAAATATAATCACTCTATGTAGGCATATACCTCAAAACTGCAATATTTTATTATAGATTACAGTTGTTTCATTAAATGAGAAAAGTTTGGGCACAAGAACCCATTCAGTGACTCCAGATGAAGCCTATTTTCATTCAGAACCTTCTCAAACTGCATTATTAAGCCTGCTGGTGCTGCAGGATTTTGGTCTCTCTCCGGCATACAGTCCATGCCGCAGACAGCCTACCTATACAGGTGGTTTTCCAAGCACCGAATTTCTAAAGAGTAGATGATTACCAGATAAGCAAGTACACAATCATGCAGGAAGGAAGACAACAATGATGGTCATGAGCTTTGTTCTTATTGGTGCTTGACTAATGTAGGGATAATTTTTTGTAAGAAAACGCAATCTCTGCTTTCTGCCTCCTCAAGAAGATCTCCAGCTCAAAGGCAATAACCTATAATATTCCCACTTATCCTGCCTTGCCTGGACAATAACATAGTTAATGGTGATACTTCACGTTTATAAGATCGTTCTTCGATACGGATAAAGGACGGTAGTTCCGGTGCTAGAAAGGCTTTTTACAATGTGTGTTATATATAAATTTGAGAATGGTAGCACGAAAGACCAATATGAACTTGACAAAACAAGACACCAGTGTAACAGGAAGCATTTTAATTACTACCTGTTTACTTGTGAACTGCCTTAGTTTAGGGTTTGCAGTAAATGACACTAACAGAGTCATTAAAGTTTGCGGAGGCGCTTTTGGTCTGTAGCACGCAGCATGCTGTCTCCTGCAGACGGCTCCCTTTCTCTGTACTGCTGCAGCCGCCTCTGTCAGCTGTGACACACACACACACACACACACACACACGGATCAGTGGACAATAGCCCCCAGTAAATACTGTACTTTCCCCTATGGT
>JAODJW010000040.1:16134331-16157439 GCA_026777045.1 Hyperopisus bebe
GGCTGTTTATCTGCACGAAAGCTACAGCTTCAGTTACGTGCTCTTTCGCTCCCAGGCTAACGCCATTGCACGCCCAAGTGCACGGTTTCCGATCTGAAAGACGCATTTCCGAGCGGTAACGACACACCGAAGACTGAAAGCAGGCCGTATTACAGAGGGTGCGCATTTATTTCCGAAATGCATATTAAATGCGCGGAAAGCTCACTGAAGCGTTCACTTAATGGATGAAAAACCCTGCATGAAAAACACAATCCATGCAGAGCTTGCTTTATGAAAAGATGCATTTCAAAAGGGCTTGATTTTAATATAGACAGTCCCCGAGTTAACGTCTGATTTACAGACAACTTGCACTTATGAACATGCTGCCATAAATCCTATGTGAAAAATTTGGGTTAAATAATAACGAATGCACACGCTACTTAACGACACTCGTGAAAACATTGTGCTCCTTCAGCAGTCCGTCAGTTCGAGGCACAGTACAGTACCACATATAGCTTTTATTTTTACTATACTATATAATTATTATTAAGCACCATATTATCTTTCCCTGACCTACCTACAAATAAGACTTTAAAACAGACTTAGGGAATGGATCTTGTTCATAACATGGAGACTGCAAGTATCCTGAAGCAACTCTTAATGAGCTGAGCCACTTTGTAACAATGTATCTATGTGACTGTACAAAGCATCACTATTCTATTCTACGCAGACCATCTGTATGCAAACACAAATGAGCTTTGTTTCGAGATACAGACTTAGACTGTCTGATTGCTGTTGCACAATAACGGGAAGAATAAGGTAGCTGGCTTCTGGGATAATGCTGGGCACAGACCTCCTTTCTGCGAGCATTATAAATATAAAGCAGCCCAAGCTGTTATCGTCACACCGATGTTCTTCGCAGGCTGTATCCCAGCGTAAAACGCGGAGAGGTTTTCTTAGCGGAAGTGCCAGCCGCCTGCCAATCTCCTGGCGCAGAGTGGGTATCTTACCCACGCTCACACTGACCATTTTGGGGCTAAAGTGGCCATGGGACAGCTCTCCTACGAAGGTGAGGCTCCGGGGAGAGGACTTCCTAAGCAGGTTCTTCTTCACGCCTTCCACTGCCTGCACGTAATCTTCCAGCAGCCTGAGTGCACACACACAAGGTGCATTATGGGAAATGCCCAGATGCTAACCCCTCCCCTCCCCCATAACAGTCATTCCTTCATGTTTTTCCAGTTCAGGGTCATATCGTGCTAATCTGACACCTCTACTGTATGTCTATTCCAGGAATTAACCAGGACTATTCATTTGTCTGAAGTGGTAAGTGTGGTTTGTGCCTCTAGCAGAGGCAGAGCCCTGAACTGAACGTGTACATCCAAGCCCAGATTCAACTTGTTTCTGGCTTTTACTTTATCCATTATTCAGTAGGTGGGAGCACCTCACATTTACACAGGAAAGCGCGACTATCCAGCTGTGACCGAATCCTAATGCCGACAGCTGGAACCACTTGTCTTATACAGAAAAATGATAGCGCTGTATTGATATACAGGATTACTGTTCTCACAAGACTGCGTGGAATCTGACTCTATTCCACAGAGACCACAGCAAACTAACATGGCAGCCAGAAACATTATCAATCTAATTGGTATCACACCTTTATATGCAAAGAGGAACCTCATGGATATTCAGTTAGATATATTGTATATGACTCAATTATAGCAGATTACAGTAAATTAGGATAATCCTGGGCTTAATCCTCTTATTTTAACAGACACAAAAACTGTTCCACCTACAGAAAAATCCTACTAGTAGTTAAATAAAAAAGGGACATTAAGAGACAATAAGGCCAAAAGTAACGGATCCATCTTAAAAAGAAGCCCAAGTGGAGACGAATTAATGCAGGTGGCATGACACAAACAGCAGCAGTGATACCATGTGAAGGAAAGGGGGCGCTCTATACTCAGTTCACTCACTCAGTCTCCTTCTTGCCTCCCTGGATCCACTGCTTAAGCAGGTATTCGTAGTAGCTGTCAGCGCGCGCGCCCAACGTGAACACGCCCAGGTGCGTGAACTGACCGCTGTTGGTGTTGATGAACATTGGCACCAGACCGTCCTGCTTGCCGTCCAGCTTGTGCACCAGCCTCATCACTTCGTTCACCACCTTCTAGCCAGGAGAAGGTGAGGCACAGGAGTTCAGGGAAGCCTACGGGGGACCGAGGTCTCCAGCCTATCATCTGTACATTCAGCCTCCGGTGGATGCAGGACCAGGCAGAAGACCAGTGAATGCAGAATGATCTATTTGCTTATGGGCGGCAGCGCGTTTCTGTATTCAACGGAACGCTGAGCACACTTACCTGGTAACGCTGATCCTGGGTCAGCCGGCTCAGCTCGCGGAATTCCAGCTGAATGCTGGTCACCTCGGCCACCGTGCTGTCCGACGTCCAGCGAGGGGCGTGTGCCGTGCCCTTGCCAATGTTCACGTCCGAGAATGGGATCTTGGAAGCGGTGTTGAAGGCAGGCATCAAGCGGGATCCTATGTCCTTCTGTAGGAGGTAGGGAATTCTGAGATGGTCATCTCAATAACCTTCCTTACTGAGCAATTCCGCATCAAGGCTTGAAGTACGGACTGAGGGGAGACTCACGGCTTTTTCCAAGAACATGCCGTCACCAGTCAGGTGATAGGTGCTGAGCAGGCCTCCCATGATCCGGATGGTACTCTCAAACAGGTTGACATCCACGTTCTTGTCGAAAGACAGTTCAGTGACTACCCAAGTTTTAGCCTCTTCAAATTCTTAAATGGAAGACAAAGCAAGCTTAAAGTGACAATAAACTGGCAACACCTTAATCAAATCCCACCACAGTAAATGTAACATACATCTTGTTTACTGCCATGATAAACAAGTCTACTTGAGTACACAGGAATTACCTTCTTTTAAGCCCAGTATCCACATGGTGTCCAGAGCATCAATCAGAGTCAGGCCCAGTCCAAACCACTCCCCGTAGGACTTGGAGATGGGCTTCAGCTCATCATGACCCCAAGCAAACTCCTTGTAGCCCTTCCAGGCGTGTCTGAAGGCCTCTCTCACGGCCTCAAGACGGCCTGTCGCACCTCCTGAAGTGACACGCACACAAAAAACACTTGCATACGCAGCCTCGGGAACCAATGACCCAGAATACTACTGACTAATTAAAAAGGGCAAAGGATTATCATGTATTTTTTATCCGTCTACATGCCTCACATACATATAGGCAGTGATGGTGGAGCACACAGACCTGGCCCTTGGTTCCCCGCCTTTACTGGCCTGGCCAGCTGAAGGTGCTCCTTCCCACCTGCCATTTCTTTCTCCTTGGCAGAGGGTTGGGGTTCAGTTGCTTGCTCTGCTTCAATCACAGCCCCTCGCCAGCTACACAGACACACGACGGTAAACATGGGGACTGTGTGTTTGGGGAATTACAGGACTGCTTCAGCATATACCAACTTTGACTGGGGAAAGGCTCTTACAAAGAACGCCACCTTGCCTTCCCCCCTCAATGGGGATTCATAAAACACTCGGACACTATACGATCTATGTCAAATTTTCAGTTGTGGCCCATATGGGCATTTACAGATCCCACTTTATAACATGGACAGGCGTCCCCGAGGATTCTGGGAAAAAAACCTATCAAGTGTCTTAAAGGACAGAAAAGAAACTGCATGTTCAATCTAACCTGATAACTGGCTTCTCTCCCTCCACCTGCTCCCTGCTCCTCAGCGCTGGGTCCAGCTTCTCCTCTACCTGGGAGTCGGAGACGTTTTCTTTTTTCTTCCGAGGATAGTTCTGTAAGCTGGGGGGTCCCCGTCTATTGATTGCTTTTTTCAGCTTTGGGGGGAGAGACACGTTGAGACAACAGAATTCATAGAGCATGTGTATATTGTAGGCTGCTGTGCAGGAAAGTCTATGTGAGTAACATCTTGCAGTATTGCAGAGGTGCGGGGCAGAGGACTAGCGACGGGGCTGGACCAACCACAGGGGGGGGTTCAGGCAGGATGGGGGCATTTTGCTTATCGGGCAGGGGGCCGTCCTGTTGGCCGGCACCTGGAGGGACCCCTGGCAACACATTTTTCAGTAGGGAGTCGTTGTCGTCTTTGTGCCACTCCTTCTTACTAAGCTCCCCAGAAGGACCTGAACACACACATACACACAGACAGTTTAGTCACTGCCCCCCTTCACCTACCCAACAGACATTAAAAACATCAGAGAACATTATTCAGTTGTCTTAACTTAATGTTAAAAACTAAATTTACTTATGAACCCCATGCAGTTAGTGAACAAATTACTAATAGCCTTCATGAAAATAAATGCATAAATGATCGCATAAAATAAACGACAGTCATAATAATTGAACTGTTCTACTCAAGTACAAAGGGAAGCGATATACTTTTAACACTGTTTCCCAATGAGTGTTCCATTTTTTTTCTGTAAAACAAAGGCTTCAAAATTATTGGCACCCATCCATTTAATAATCAGCAAGGACAACTGCACTGAGCTTCTTCCCGTAAACTATGGAGCACAAACTGAGGGATCTTCACCATCCTTGGTATTACGCAATTTGCTCTTCTGGGGAGTCTCTCTTCAAATCATTTATTTCTGTACTGATTTGTGTTAAAAGGTCAACGTACAGCCAAGTCTCAACCTCTGGGCACAGGTACACAGGTTTTAGGCTAAAATATCCTCGTACTAGGTAGAATTCATTATGCCCTTAACCACTAACAACAGAACACCCCTAACGTATTAATGACGCAGCTCCATATTTCCCTGTGTCTGTTGAGTGCTTTCCCTTGTCTTCTTTAGACACCAAACACGCAGACACTGCATATCACCAATGAGTTTGCTCTCATTAAAACTACAATTCAAACTGCAGTTCCCATGATGCCCGGTGAAATCCAGGCACTGCAATTAGTGAGTAGGGCTCAGAAAAGGCCCCTTTTGTGCAACCTTGCCGACGAGCCTGTTGACATGGCGCTGGTTGAGAAACTCGATAACCCCATGATTCCACTAAACTGTGCTGTTCTGAAACCGTGATCCTTGGGTTCCTCTTCACCGTACGGTGTTTGCAGACACATGCCTTATCTTCATGCTAAATCTGCAGCTGTCCCAGACATTTCGATTATCTCCCTGCTTTGTACAACTGTTTATATATTTTAAAATATCTGTTACCAGACCTGACCATCTCATTTCAGTTATGAGATCTTTGGCATCCTCACGGCATTAAATGACAGGGATTTTACAGTCACGCAGCCTCATATTTATACCACAGGGAAACAAAATACTGAAAAGCAGTTGATTAAAAAGAGTAGAATTCCATAAGTCCTCTTTGTTTGATTTTAGATATTCTGTTTGGAACTGTTTTGCGGTGAGAAAAAAGTACCAGTCAATAATTGTGCTTTATTCATCATTTAAATCATCATCTGTATAGTTTATTTGATACATCGTTTATTTCATACAGAGGGCCACCAATTCCTGAGTTGGTTGTGTATTTTCTCTGGGGTGACTTTCTCAGAAGGGAACTACATGCACCTCATACAGGTTAACAAGCATACCTGCCCAGTGCTCCAAGAGGGAGGGGTACGTAAAGATGGCACACACCAGCAGCAGCACCAGCAGGAAGAGGATAAGACTGCGCTGCAACCTGGAAAGCTGCTTCCATTTCTAGGTTGTGGACAGACACACATAAAAAAAAATAAACATGGAATATCTTTATGCGCTACAGCGACTGCGGCAACACCGCCAGATCCTCTTAGCTCATCAGACATCTGACAGGAGCGCGTAATGCAGCAAAACTCATCGTGGAGACTTTCTTGACATATCCCACAAGCACCAGACCTTTTCAGACTTTAAGCAGAAATCAAGTGAAGCTACAGACATTAAACCGAAAATACCAGGAAGAAAAACAGCAGTGAAGGACAACCAAATTATACCAGCTTATTTACAAAGATTTTATTCTGAGTGCCACTCTGCTCAGCGGGTACCGCTGTCGGCCGACACCTCCAGGCTGGGAGTTAGAATCACACCTACACTCTGCATGCAGAGTTTTCATGCTCTCCCTGTGTCATGCATGTAAATGCAGATTGCTCCTGCAGTCTAAAGGCACTGACAATTATACTTTATATCATTAAATTGCCCCCAATCTTGTAAATATATGCGTCCTGCCCTTGTCTAGTATCCCATCCAAGGTACAAAGAATGAAAGATAGAACAAACACTCCCAGCTGCTTGTGGCAGGTGGGTTACAGCACACAGGGGTGGACCTGAGACATACATGATGCTTTGGACCTTCGTTGCGTCCCTGTCGCCTATCTGCGTAGTGTCACATGACGAAAGTCGTCATGCACTCGCTGGATGAGCAGGGCCAACGGGATAAGAAAGCTACTAGCAAAATCATTCATTTAACCTCAACAAAAGCTAAACTAAACCTCCAGCCATCCTCCTACTACTGGGGAAGATGGTCATGGGAAATACACACAGAGAGAGCCTGGAGTGGGATTCGACAGTACAACCTGCTGCAGCGCTGGTAATAACTAATAAACTACAAACACACAGTTAATGACAGGGATTTAAGATTTCACATTAATCTGATTATGACACCATTACTAGCATTTTGTTGGAAACATACTATAGATCCTTTAAGAGATGCATCAGATGGAAACAACTGAGCGCTAAAGGCTGGTGTTCAGATGAGACCCCAGGCTGTTGACCACAAAAAGGGGCAAACTCACCCTCCAGCAAGACTGCCTACGCCACTGCTTGCTGTTGTTGTAATTACCCCTATCCTGCTCAGGGACGGTTAGGGAGACAAAGTCTTTTCTCGCAGGGGGGTACATACTCGATCCAGTCTGAGAAGGAGGTCATAGATGCGATGCTGTGCGAGGAGAGGAGTGGAGAAGGGAGGGGAGGGAAGGGGAGACACACAAGACAAGAAAAGTGAGTTGAATATAGCCTTCATCTGAATTCAGGCGACGCTCCGGCAACACATTTGGAATACATTTATCTTCGCAGGAGCCGTATAAGCAATGCGGCGCTGAGGAAGAGCACCACCAAATGACCAGTGTTTTTAAGTGCTTTCTGCAAAAGCTTCATAAATGGACCTCTAAAGACAGGAGCTGAGCTTTGTTGCTGTAATGCAAAAATGCATCTGTCAGACCTAGAAGTTTATAGCGTTTGAAAAAAATGAAATGTAAAAGGCAGCGATTTTGCTTCAGAGTCCTCAGCCACACAATTCGCCCGAGAAGCAAACCCGTGACACGTAAGAACAACACTATCAGAATAATAATAATAATAATCCGTAATATATCCTATTGAAGGGAATTAATCATCTGTCAAATGGCGACCAAAATAATTCCCAACGAGGCGTTTAAACTGAGGGTTTCAAATTCTACGTTTCCTTGAGCACCTGATACCTCAGTATCTATATCACACACTGTCGCTCTACGATCTAGGGTTTCTACCGGACACATTAACCAGAATGGCCAATAAACAAACCAGTTGATGTCACTAAACCCAGTAACCAACAGCGAGACGCTGATTTTCTCACACCGGATAAACGAGCGAGGTACCGGAGGCTTACCGGAGCCAAGGAGGGAGCACCGACATTCAGAGACTGAACGACGACGAAGACGGGTTGGTCCGAAGCACGGCAGCTGAGCAGCGGCCACCACAATGCCCGGCTTTCTAAGTAAAGCGCCCGGCCGGCCCGCTCCCCAACGCGATCGAGCCCCAGCTCGCACTGAGCTATCCCTAAGCCCCCGTGCGGCGCAGTCTCCACGGTCTCGCGTCCTGACGAAACGCCGAGGCGTGGCGTTGGGCCTGGGGGGCGGGGGGCTGAGCCCAACGAGCGGCTGCACTAGAGCTACAGGTCACCCCGCTCCGTCAGCGGGAACACAGCTTCCTTGTCCCGGCTGATCTAATGGAAAAGCGCGACTGCGTGGTTTAAAACGCGGCTTTAATCCAGGTAGCCGTATGCATACACCGCTAGTTTAGCCCACAGGTCACGAGACACCTGGACGCTGAGAAAGTATCTAAAGCGGCCGAAACAAGACAAATTAAACAGGATATCCCACCTTTCTCCCCGATTACCTGAGTGTCCTTCCCCCGCACATTAAATTTCAGACAGCTATGACACAAACTGTCTTCCTGCACTCGCCGAAGGGAATGTTTACGTGATGCAGCCCGGGGCCGAACTCCGTTCGCCGACCAATGAGCGGCCGGTCCGCCTGACTCATTAAGCCGAGTCGCCACCCCCCACCCCCCGCCGATGCCTTCCGGAGTTTACCGAGAGCAGCGAGATGGAAACTTGTGGGAAATGAGTCTGAATTCGTTCGGGTGAAAGCACAACGGCAACCGCGAAAAGCAGTTAGAAAACAGGTGCATGGATGGATGGTATAAGCATGCTGTACAGAATTACTGTGTCAAAGGCCACGGTCGGGAACTTTTTTTTTTTTACACAGCACCATATACAGTGACATACAGGTGCCATGAACGACACAACACCCAGAAATCAGCATGTAAATCAGCTCCTCTAGCAGGGCACCGTTCGTCGACGATGCGATATTTTGTTATATCGCCCAGCTCTAGATGGTATTTCTAAAAAGCACACAGTTAAGTAAAATATATTGTAAGCTCGTTTAGCTACCTGAAAAAGTCTTGAAAATGTTATATTCTTTGAAACTGAACTGCCAAATGGGTATATATATCTATAATATGAGCTATAAGCGCAGCAGTATGTTCAGCTACCGATATAGGTGAAAATTCCTTTACATAGCAATTTTATTAGCTAGTGTTGGGTTTTTCTGAAAATGACTAACTGATGAATTCCATTGTGATCAATTTTAACATATAATAGATGGAAATAGTAGAAATATGACACAAAAGAAAATGGAAAGATACGTACTCTCAGATCTGTGAAAAGTGTAGAGGTTCATTTTAATGTCCCAAACCATCTTGGGCTCTCCACAAAGATGTTCTTACTGTAGTTTCTACAGTCAAGGACACATCCCAATGTTTTTTCCAGAAGACTCTGTTTTGGCTTAGACCTAACAAACCTGATGGCGCCATATGAAAAACAGCCAGTCAGTCCATATCGAAGGTCACAAAGTGCAGAAGACAAGCCACAAGTAAGAGAGAAAGGCACGGTGCAGAACATGTGAAGCTAGTGTAACAGCATGCTGGTAGGAAAATATGATCAAATAACTCATGATTTTCCACACTACTAGAACTAGTTTGATAAGATCTCATGGAATAAATGGCATCTATTACCCTTATTACTATGTTATTACAGTTTTGAGTTATAAGAATACAGTTTTCAGTCTTGGTGACAGTATAAATACTCTGAAGCATTTGGTAGGCCTGTATGGTTTGGTGCTTTGGGGTGAATATAAATTTAAAAAGACCAGCATTTGTCCTACTAGGATCCGTTCTTGGCCCTATGCTCTTCCTTTAAATGTTGCGTATAGATAGTGAGAGAATATGGTGTTTATTTTCTTGGTTAATCAGAAGATATATAGTTATTGAATCTACTGCAGAGATAAAATGTAGACAAAAGTTTAAATGTCTATGCAGAATAACTTGAGGTCATAACGTTCCCTGGTGTTAAATGGGCCTTTGATTTCAAATAATGAAAATAACCAACTGCAGCTGCATTTCTGTAGTGAAATACAATATGTTTCATGTTTAATAAATGTTTGCATGAAAGGGTAAACACCTAAAATCATAAAATGTGAAATAAGTAAATAAATGAGTAAAAATATTGCAAAGCACAATGACCAAAACTGTACAACCAAAATATCTAGTGGTACCAGTGATTAATCTCAGCCAGCTAAGGCAACCACATTTAAATCATGTTGTACAGTATGTACCTGTCAACTATTATTAAATCTCCATTTAGCTGAAACAGCTAATAGTTTAAACTGAGTATATTTCAACCACAAAATGATATCTTTTACAAGTGTAAAATGTTGAACATAGATTTCAATTCTAATTTATTAACATTGGACATGTTTACAGTATATGTAAATTATGTTGTAAAAGCAAATTTCTACTAATTTTGGCAGATAAGCTAATCTAAGATGTAGGTTTACGTATGATCACAATGTTATAATATTAGTTACAAACATTTGGATTTACAAACATTCAGTTTTTTTTCCAGACAAAATTATATGCATGTTACAGTTTCCTTAATTCCTGTCACTGCTTAACATGACATTGCAGTTAAAGGTGTCCTTGCTGCAGTACAGTGACAGCAGTAATTTAGGCCAGCTTCACCCAGCCTACATGTACTGTGGTGAGATGTTAATTAAATGTTACTTGGCATGTAATGTATTACTCACAAAACATGTCTGATTATAAAGAGACATCCATTTGGCACAAACACCAACATGTAAATTGTATGAATTATTCCATAATGATACACAGCCATCACATTACTGATTTGTTTTTATACAAACTGAATTATACATTTTAATTCCTTTAGCAGAAAGTTTAATCCAAAATAACTTGCATAGCAAGATAGAGGTGACATTCCTGCTATTTCTGAGGTTTCAGTCATTTGCTCTGTACTGCACTAATTCAGAATTCTTTGTTAAAAACGTTCAGGTAAAATCATACAAATAGTAGACTCCATGGTTCTTAAAAATATACCTGCAGCTGAATTTACTGAATAACCTATGAAGTAACAAAAGGTACCAGTGTACAAAAACAATTGCATACATCGGCAGTGATGGGGAAACTACTGCAGCTGCATAGCTTTTAAAGCTACCAGTGACTTCACATTGGAAGAAGTCAAGATACAGCAAAGCTACGCTAGGGAGAAATCTAGTTAAGCTACTTAGAAAAGGTGATCAAACTAGAAATGCAGTAGTGCATGTGATACAAAATTACAATGAAATACTATAATAGAAAAATCTCATGCCAGCAAAAATGCCACCCGAATTGATTTTATTACAAAAAGTGCATTAAATAAAACAGTTGCACCTACACAAATAAACAGACACACTTCTTTCAGTATATGTATTAAGCACACAATTTTAAACAGATGTAATGTAGGTGCATTTGAACCTGTGAGTGATTGTGGATCAGATCTCCAGCATTTTTCCTCATGCTCAGGCTGAGGTTTTGGAGGTGCTGTATCCATGACGCTATGCTCTGTTAGCAAAGTACGATATTAGTAGTGAGAAACACCAGCCCCTGTTGGTGGTCTGGCGAATGCATTGCCTGGGCATGCCCTTCACAGCGGTCAGGATGAAAGGGTAAGAGGCCTGAGGGGGTTCAATTACTAACCATAGAGAAGCAATGGAAAAATAAAAATTAAAAACATCCCTTTTATGGCCCAAAATTGTTTGCAGTTTCATTAATTAGCTACACAAAAAATGGCAAAAATATAACTACTTCAAACACTATGCAAATACACTTGTAGCTGAAGAACCACCATACAGTATGTAGTCCTCCTAGTTTAATTACATGTAATTCAGTACTCCCCAATACTGTAAATCAGCGTAATTATTTGAAAGTCTTAGTAAGCAAAAAGGGTCATTTGTGAGTCCAACAAAAACAATGTAATCCAACTCTTGAAGCCATAAGAATGAATGGAAAATAAATAAGGAGATGTCTTGTAATTCTTACTTTTGCTGTGCTCTGGTTGCCTGAAAGAAACTGGGTGACAAAGGCTTTAGAGAAAAGGGATCTTTGTTCCTTTTTTAAAGTTTCTGCAGGTCTTATTCATAGTGGCCAAAAACCCACTGAAGGCCTGAGAAGCCCCACTAACAGAAGCAGACAGGCCCAATGGTGAATCCATACTTCTGGGTAAAGTTACTGCCACCAAACACAGCCAGGTCTCTGATGGGTAGGAAATCCAGGTCTTCGCTATCGAAGTGGAACACAGACTCCCGGAGCCCAGACTGCATTGTATCAGAAGACTGGGGTAACAGACACAATAGTAGATCACTGCTGTCAGTGTCCAGGAGTTACAGCTACTTCATCATCATTAGAACTTACTTCATCACTCATTTAATAATATGCCAAATACTTCCTTTGAAATTTTCATATAGCTATCAACGAATAAAAATAAGGAACAGAAAAGCAGCTCTGCAACTACTGCAGCTCCAGAAAAAATGAAGAGACAAGTTTTCCATTTCTCAATTTATGTTTATGTGCCAGTGTAAAATAGACTTTTTTTCTAACTCCAGTCTGGCTGTTCCCTGCTTCTCATTAATGAAGGGCTTCTTTCTTGCTTTATGGGTCTTCAGTCCTGCTTCTAGGAGCCTGATACACACTGTCCTGGCAGTGCACCTCCCGCCATGTGATGTTTCCCTTTCTTTTTGAAAGTCACTTGGCCATCCTCCAATTTACGAGGCACTGTCAGATAAGTTGACAGTCATCTCTGGCATTAGAGAGTTGCTCCTGCCCTTCACCTGGCTGCTTTTTGGTTACTGCCAGTATCTCCTGCTTCACCCTGTTCTTGTGTACTGCTGTCTTAGAAACACTGAGCCTGGAAGCAGCATGTTGCACAATGTAGCCTCTGCCAGCAGAACCAGGATTAAACTAGGATTTAAAAATGCAAACTTTTTAAAAATACAGAGTAGTTTCTTAATTTTTTCCAGAGCTGTATATTGTGAGATGAAAAACTTAAAACTCAAATGCCGCCACCACAACCAGTGTCACGAATAGCAGACGACATAAAAGCAGAAGCTGAAAGCTTACCTCACAGTCTTTTAGCACTCTCAAATAACTATGCTTCCGTGTATCAGCCAGGAAGTTAACCTCTCTTTCCTGGTGGCTCTGGATGCTGCCTGGAGTGCAGAAGTAGGTTATGTTCTGAGTGGCAGATGTGCTGTGGAGTCTTAAGAAGCGGAGCTGCACCACACTTTCTCCTGGGTACTCAAACTGACAGTAGGAGAAAACATTAAGAGGACAGTTTAAAAGCCGGATTCATAGTGAAGAACCGAAAGGGAAGTGGCCAAATTAGCAGTTCACCTCAAAGCCATTCTCTAAAGTACTCAGCCAGTGGAAGGTCTCTTCTGGCCCAGTGTCTTTCAGCCAGGCCTTCTCAGGCACCTACACGTAGAGAAATTACAGAAAATCCAGTTGGTTTGCTGCTCAGTTCCCACACCGGGTCGTGAGAGTTAGTAACATTCAATAGAGCTATATATAACATATATACAAGTTATTTTTGTTCTTTTTCAATAGCAGAGACCATTTTTGGTGATTTATTTTTATGCATAACTTTTGTCATGGTAGATTTCATTATTAGTTTATCAAAAGCAATTTTCATAGTATTTTCTAATTTTAACATCCGTCCATCCATCCATCCATCCATCAATCCATCCATCCATCCATCACAATGCCTGTCTCCTGCCTTTTGCTTCTTGGGATGGTCTCCTGCCTCACCAAGATGCTATGCTGAGTAAGTGATTATGGTAGAAGAATGGATGGATTATTATTAAACTTTTCAGTAAGAAATCTGCTAAATGACACTAAAGCAGATCCCCTCTTGGAATTAGATGAGATCATTCAGTCACAGGTCCATCCTCCATCCTCCGTACCCACCTGCATCTCCTGTTCTTTCCTCAGAAAAGTAGACCATCGTATGATTTAATGCCGAAACACCTTTCTGTCGTTATAAAAAGCAAAATGCTAACTTCACGTATGACGTGTGAGATCCTTAAAATTCTCATTACCCATTTTCAGCTTTCACCTTTGAACTGATGCTCTTCTGGCCAGCATATGCACTTTATACAGAATAAGAGGGGAATAGGGGAAATTATGCCATTAACCTGAGCAGTCTGGGAAGAAAGGCAGGTCTTCACTCCTGCAGTGAAGTTGCAGTAAACTGCAAAGGCATCAGCAGGACTGCCTTGGTTAGGATCAATGTAATAGAACCCTGAAAAATCAAAACAACAAGTCAATCACACAAAATGCCATAATTTACTGTAGCATCCACCATGCTCCATTGTGCTGCCTCTCTGCCTTTGCGGAGGGCATTGCTAGGGCGAATAGCTACTGCAATCATTTGTAATGGACATGGAAGATAAGGCTGTAACCGTTGGTGAGGTAAGGATGACAGAGCCACAGCTCCAAGCAGGTGGTAGCTGGGTGCTCTTTTGTGCCATCTGGTGGCTCCAGCAGTAACCACAGGTCCCGGTGCAAGGTGTTCAGGAACATTTGGATTGTTAGATAATTGGGGCTGTCTGATATATATGCAATTTCCTTGATGGAACAAAAATAAATATTGAGAAAAGAGCATAAGAAAGATCAACAATGTGTTTAGTTAGATAGTACACTGGTTCCAGATATATACCATTATCAGAGGTGGACATTTCAGGTCCAGAAAGTAAAAATCCAAATCAGGATTTTGTTTCAACCAATCAGTTGAATATAAAGAGTCACAGTCACAGGGTACTCAACTGGTTGGTTGAAACAAAATCCTGGTTTGGATTTTTACTTTCTGGACCTGAAATGTCCGCCTCTGACCATTATGCAATATAGTGCATTACTGAATCCTTTTATACAATCTAGGAATTATAATGGAAAATTATGCTGTGCATTTCATTACTAAAGTAAAATACCCAGCACAATCTGTTTTAGAGACTGTATTAAATCAAAGTCTTTAAACAATAATACATTTTATGAAATAATATCCTATCATCTGTATAAAATGCTGAAAACACGCAAGAATGTATAACGTTATAGTATGTGTCTTTGCCTTCAGTCCTGTGAGCGTCAGACTCAGGGACATTCCTGGTGGCCCAGCAGCTCCAGGTGGGCCCTGAAAAGGGTGAGAGTGACACAGAAGCTTTGTTTTGGTTAATCTGTATGCAGCAATTGTATCATGCGGGTGATAGTGTTGGAGAATTACAGTGGGTTACAGATGCCAAAAAACCTTTGGCTTAAGAACTTGACCAATGATGTTTGGATGATTTTATGCAAATCAGGAGAACTGCGTACAGGAGGTCCTCTCGCCCCGGCTGGTCCCCGGCCACCGGTAAGTCCCTTTAGCCCCTGAGGATAAATCATAGGAAAAACTGACTTCACACATTTCTAATCTTAGGCTTAAAATGTTTCACCAGTCTGCTTCTATCCTAGGGGAGGGAGAGAGTGATTTTACGAGCCACCAGACATGATCTGCTTGAGATCCTTGGCACTGCGGCAACATTTTTTTCAGGGGATGTAAGAAAAATTTTCAGCAGAAATGAAAGCTTCAGATTCCAACACTATGGAAAGACAGCAAATATCCCCCAAGCCTTGTGACTGAAAACCTTTCTATCACTGTCTCACCCATTCCATCTCACAAGCGTCTCCTCACTACATACAATCCCATCACGCTGAAGGTAGTCCTGCTCTGATAAATGGGGTCTCTATGGTAACCACCCCATAGCCACCACTCTCCCGTGTTTGTTTTTTATAGCTGATATATCTGTGAAGTATTTGAGATGTTGTACTGTATCCACACAGGGTCTGTCAAGTCTTAATGAAGTATAGAATAAATGCAATTCTAATACATTTCCCATTTTACATACCTTTTGGCCAAATAATCCCTGTGGAAAGAAGTTAGTTTAAATACCATTTTAAACAAACCTGAAACTTTGTTAGTTTAATCCCAAATTCTAGAATGACAAGCTGCTCTAAAATGTATTATTACCATTATTATCTGTATTACTACATACACTTGAACGTTCTGCAATGATATCTTAATACAACTGTAGAGAGACTATAGAAATGCGATCCTTAGAGCTGAACGGAGACCAGCATCTTAAACCTGCAGATAAATGGCTAATTTCTGTATTATCTCGCTTTATTTTTTCCCTCGGGATAATATGAGCTTAGCATTAGCATGCATGCTAATTCTAGTGCGCAATCTTGGAAAAGGGCAAAAATAACAGTGACTTACAGGAAGCCCAGGCAAGCCAAGTGCCCCCCTTGGGCCAGTGGGACCAATATCACCCTGAAGGGGCCACACACAGGCATAAGCAGACATGCATGTTGGTACATATACTGTACATGCACACACAAACACATACGACACCACAGCTTAAAGACACCACTGTCCCTGAGCTTTTTAATGGGCAGGAAACATTTTACATGTGACTATGATAACATCTTCAGGGATAAAGATTAAGATTAGTGAAATAAAGAGGTTATCGTATGATATAGATCCCATATGTATCAATACTGATTATGGTAGAAAGTGCACTAGCAAGACTCAGTAACCTTAAGAATAAGACTTATATTGTTAATGCTGGCGAAGGAGTATACCGCAGTGTATGACCTAATTAATTGTTCGGTTTTTTTTTAAGGTGGAATTACCTGTTCACCCTTTAATCCATCTTCACCTGTCTTCCCCAAATTACCTGGACTCCCCTGAAACACACGGTGTACCTTAATGCCTGAGCAATCTCAGTGCTGCATCATTTACGCACAACAGAAAAGACTGAAACGTTCTATCCGAGCACAAGGTATACTTTGCAGTCTGTCAGATCCCAGCTTTCTCTGGGAAGTGGCTATACCGCACAAAGCTTCAGAAAGGCGCTCATGAGAGCACCTTTAATCCCGGTGTCCCAGGCCCTCCGGGGGGTCCATTTGGGCCTCGGTATCCCTAACGAATAAAGGGCACCGATTACTGAAAACACTGCAAACTGAAATGTGAGCATTTCCTGCAAGCGCACAGCTTCTCACACAGATGGTCATCTTTCCATGGCGTACCTCTGGGCCTTTGTCACCTGTCTGTCCCTTTTGTCCTCGTGACCCTGGCTTACCCTGAGAAAGGGGAGGACAACAACAGTGTAGCTATTAAACTCTCATTCCTCAAATTCATTTTTAACAAGAAACCTTAAAGATCATTTTACTCAGATAATTCTTATCCACATAAACAAAGCAGAAAACACTAAATGTAAGCATGTAAACAATAAAGTCAAGTACTTCATTCTAAATTTGGCAATATCCACATATGCTAATAGTATACACCAGTTTAATAATCACCAGTATTGGCAGTTTATGAAGGTGGACAGTTTCATTTTAAATGATGTTTCCTTAACTTGTTTTTTTATCAGAGAGGTATCTCTGAAAAAATAATTCTATATTGCGGTTTATTACAAGTTCTTTTCCAGGTACATGTCAGCATTTAGTAGACATACAAATAAAGTACATTGTGAAAAATGCTGATTTGACACTTCATTTCAGGGTGGCCTCAAAGAAATCAGAAGTCATCAGTCCAGCTTTACACAAGAACGTCAAAAAGAGTTAGAAAAGATAAAGTCAGGGGTCACTAGCTGGTGCCTTCTGGTCTGCATCTGGTCTGAAGTATAATTTAACAATTGAATCCTGACTGTGCGATTTTATTTGCCCGTGGTCTGCAAATTTTATTGTCAGGGGCCAGCCATCCCCCCAAAGTGGACCTTGATTTAGCTGATGGAATTTGGCCCTTGGGGACAAACATCTGGGGACCCCTGTTTTAGGGACCACTCCCCTTGAGGTCCCCAGTGCCTCACACAGCCACTTACGGGAGGACCTTGCCCCCCCGGAGACCCCTCTGGTCCTGGCTGTCCTCCTTCTCCCTAGAGAAATGATCGCAAAACAATGAACAACATTAAATCTTATAAAGCTTGACAACAAAGTAACTGAATGGCAGTCATACTGTTTTTTTTTTCTTTTTGCAATAATTATCACTTGTAGAAACAATTCCTCAAAAGCTGAAAATTATATCCAGTGGTGGAATAAAAATTAAACAAAAAAATTAAAAATTATTATGACTACTTGTGTTTGTATATTGCAGTGTTTAATAAATGTAATGTAATATGATTTTACTGCTTCACCTACAGTAGGTAGCTAATCAGTATGAACATGTATGAACATGTACACATCAAACCTAAAACCAGAGGTGGATAGTTCAGGTCCAGAAAGTACAAATCCAGACCAAGATTTTGTTTCAACCAACCAGTTGAGTGCTGTATTACTGTGACTCTTCACGCTTAACCAGTTGGTTGAAACAAAATCTTGGTTTGGATTTTAACTTTCTGGACTTGAACTATCCAGTTCTGGTTTTAGTTTTGGTGCATACAAGTTGATATTATTTATGTTATATTATTATATCATTTACTGCAGTAAATGCTCTGGTTGTTTGCGCATAAACCTATTCTTATCACTAAAGCATTATTTGACCCACCGTTCTGGTTTTAAACTCAAATGAAAGCACTGGATGTTACATGATGCCATCTAATAAAATCAGAACTACAACCATCCTCTAACCTTCAGTCCTGTAGATCCTCTTGATCCAGTCATTCCCGACCTTCCTTTTGCCCCCTGCAAGAGACACAAGCTGTCTAAATTCAGGTAACTCTTTTGGGGTATTTGTGCAAATTCAATCCCTAGGGTCAGACTAGGAATCCTTACTGTCTTTCCGACATGCCCTGTATTTCCTGGTTGTCCATTAGCTCCGCCTTCTCCCTGAAATACAAGAACAGTCCTTTTCCAACAGCTGAGGTTGATCTAATTGTACCTGTTTCACTACTTTGCTCTCAGGATCCAGAGAAAATGTCAGAAGCTGGATATAAGATAAAGACATAAATGAGGACACTTTGACCTTTTCTCCCTTTGGTCCTTGCTTCCCTTCTGTGCCGGGGCTCCCATTGGGTCCCTGGAAACATTAATCAGGACATTAAAATATGATATGGCTCATGTAATGCAGAACACCACATTGATAACAAGTTAATGAGGTTAACTTCAGAGGAAAATTCTCTGACATTTTTCTTTATCTCGTAATTAGATTTTTGAGCCTCAGTAAAATAGTCAGCGTTAAACTGATGACTTGTGAAGGTGACTAGCATCATCAAGAAGTGCACACACAAAAATCCCATCTCCCAAATCCTTTTTTTTTTATTTTTCAAAGATTGTCATCGCAAATACAAGTATCGCTGGTATTTTTATGATAGTCCTAGTATATTATGATGGAGTGAAGGAAATGACAAAAATGACAATGAACAGGAAGCAGAACATATTATCTGTGAATATAACTGCTACTGTATGCGCAACAACTAATGTATAATAATAATTAATAGTATTACTATTAATGCTAGAACTTTTTCTTTCTTAGACCCTCAAATTCTCGTTGTAAAACCAGTTAAATATGTACACTGTGCATTATATACGCAGGTGATATGGGAACAGTACAAATATAATTTCTGTTATATTAGCGCGACTGCATACTCCCATGTCTCAATGTCTCCATGGCAAGTGTAATTCCCCCCCCCCCCCCCCAGTATCCCTGAACACTAACCTGGGGCCCTGGTAGTCCTGCAAGGCCTCGATTCCCCTGCAGTCCAGGGAAACCCTTTGCATGGGAAAGGTTAGACGTAATTTTTTAAGTTATTTTTTTCTTTGAACTGAGTCAAAAATACTTGCATGTTCTTCCACAATCTCTTAAAGCTTGAGCTCATAAATGTCTGTTGACCTTTAATCAACCTGAGATAATCTGTTCATCTATCAGTGACATAGTACAATTGATTATACAAATAATTGCAACTACTAGTTTTTCATTAAAAAGAAATTTTCCATCAAGAAGAAATCATCTCACGGCTGCTCTTCTCGGTAAATTGTACATGCCTGGATGTACCTTTAATCCCGCCAGAGCTTTGGGGCCTCTAATCCCTGGCAGACCTTCTAATCCCTGTAAAGGACAAGCATACTCATGAGATTCAAGGGCACATCACTATGAAGATATTTCATCACATAAGTAAACAAAGGCTTAAGGTGACTAAGCCCCCCCCACCGGTTCTCCAGGCTGCCCTTCATTCCCCGGATCGCCATTAGGACCTTCTTGCCCCTGGTAGCCCTTCAGACCCATAATTCCCTGGGGCCCCTTACTTCCTGTTGTTCCCTGGAGCGAAATAGAGGTACAACAGCTATCTTAACAGGCCTCTTACCTTTTACTGTATACTGCTGTAAGACTCAATGGATGACATGTTTGGGAGTGTGACTGGGACTGCATTGAACTTAGTGCAGTTTTTTTTTTTTATCCTTTGGAACTGAAAGATCATAGATCCTGGTGACATGCTGACCTGAGGTCCTGGTAATCCAGTGACACCTTTGATTCCTGGTTTTCCAACCATTCCCTTCTGGCAAGACAAAAGGCAACTCAAAGGAAGTCATTATATTTACTGCACAAATAGACACCCACATTAGATTATATATCTAATGCTATAATATTGTAAACACACACAGTGCCATGAAATACAAGTTAATTATTTCACCATTTTTATACTGAATATATTTTAAGGAGTAGAAATCCAGAAGGCAGTATGAAGATGATAAACTTAATCTTATAAAAGACAGCACTTAATCTTAGCATAGTCACATTGAAGTTATTTAAGCACTTTGGGTATTTTTAGTTTCCCCTTCCCTTCTTAAAATGATTATGTGTCCTGTTGAACTGATCTCAACAAACTTGTATTAAACACAATACCTTAGCGCCAGGAAGCCCAGATTGGCCAGTCTCACCTCTGGGTCCCATCTCACCCTTAGGAACAGAGTAGTGGGAAAAATGTTTTAGAAGTCAAGCTACAGTGTTAGGAAAGTTTGGATTGAGATGGTTTAACTGCAGTACCTTTTGCCCCCGAGGTCCATCCCTACCCGGCGATCCCTGAAGACCTGCCCTGCCCTGAGGGGGGACACACTGAATTCACCTCCTGATCTTGTTCAGTCTGAACTTGAAACACGGATCATTAAGGCCTGGTGTTACTCTAATGGGTAAATTTTAATGGAATTACAGGGAGTCCAAATGCAGACACACAGATAGAAGCACCCACCTCCATTCCTGGTAAACCAAAGGCTCCAGCTTCACCCATCAGCCCAAGCGGACCCTTAAAAATAATTTTATGAAATACTCAAACTACCTCACTATATATGTACATTTATAAAAATGATCAAAAAAAGAATGCAAGAAAATGGTATTATAAGTCCAGCTATATCTAACTGTTTTGATCTGTAAAGATCAGGTTTTATACAATATAATCTACACTATTAATGCCCCCACTCTTTTGAGGCACAATTTACTCATTGGCCAATTAACAAAAAAAAAACATCCAGTCAGTGGCAGTTCAGTGGCTGAAAACACCTTGATAATGAGAGGAAACCCACAATTGCAAGAATAACAGCTCGGTACGTCAGTGGCGTGTAGAATGGCTTGTGTGAATGCATGACTCACATACCCACGAAGTCAGTCTTACACTAGTACTACACCAAGGTACTTAATAAAGAGGCCAGTGAGTGTAGGTCTTGTAAAGTTGCACTTGAGTCCCTACCTAATGAAGACCAAATAATAATTACTCACTGGTAGTCCTGCGTAGCCTTTCGGTCCCTTGATACCTCGTTCCCCTCTTCTACCAAGTGTTCCAGAGGGACCCCCGTGCCCTGGTAATCCGTGGGAGCCCTTATCCCCCTGAAACATGACCATAAACAAGCCTGATGTACAATACCAGTGCCTTAAAATGAATAAGGACATGCCAACCCGTGTGGAGATCAGATAGCAATAAGCCCAACACACTGAATTATAATCTGAAATTTACTTCATAAATCCATTAAGCTGTCCATGTCCAGCAACCAGAGTGCATGATCAAGAACACATTACAAAAATATGGAAAATGGCACAGGAATCATAGAGGAGAACAAGCCTAGACCCAAAGCCACAAATCTTCAGCTTTTCCTGCAGTAACATTTTGTCTTCAGTAATATTCCTTATAGCCACAGAGCATATAAATGTACAATATTGTGAGTTATTTATTTTTACCTCTGGCCCTTTAAAGCCCCTGTCTCCTGTTTCGCCAGGAGTCCCAATATTACCCTAAAGCAAAAAAGAATCCAACCATTTAAAATGATGCATTTACAGTATGACATGCCAGTTATAGTGTTTATTTAGAGGATGAAGGGCTGGAATCGGGACTCTCACCTCTTTGCCTTTCAGTCCTGGCTCACCCTGAAACCCTTCAGCACCCTGTGGGCCTGGATCTCCTAGGGGCCCCGGGGAGCCAGGCGTCCCTGGGGGGCCTTGGGCACCCTATCAGGCGTGAGAATGAAACATTAACACACGAGCCACGATGATTGGTTGGCAAACTATTCTCATTTATTCTACAAAATCTAAAGGATTAGGCAAAGGTAGAAGATCTTTACCCAAGGGTACGGAAAGAGAAATGCAAAATGATTGACCTTTTATACGAAATGAAAACGTCCAGCTGCCCCACTTCATCCACTCTTATTTTATTTAGAATACTGCACTTATTTTAGCACCAGATGATAATCTTAAGAAAACCATTGATGCTGGGCTGAATGGGCAGCATGGGCAGCCCTGTCATAATGCACATGCTATAAGCACTCAGAACAAAGTGTGCATAAGACAGTATGTACATTAGATAAAGGTCCAACACAAATGAAAAGAGCCAGATAAGTATATACAGTTTTTTTGCAGTGACTGTTGTCTGGCAAAATTGTGCTTCACTCATTATTTATTGTCAGTAACCTGTCATTAAGTAAGACACACAGCTTTTAGGTGCTCAAACAAAATTAAGTTTGAGGTGTAACTTCTACTACTGCTCTTCTGCTCTTCACTGAGTACTAACCGGCTCCCCTTTGTCCCCCAGCGGGCCCTCAGCGCCCCCTGGGCCGGGAAGACCCTGCGGAGGTTAACACGATAAACACACAGCCGTGATGAGTAGCAGAAAAAGGCCCGAGAAGGGCTCTGTTCTAATGTCTCTAAACTGGGTTCCAAAGGATCTTTGGGTTACATTCTTACTGTACATTGTTTAACATAATATTATTCTAGTAAAACAGATTTATGATATTTTGTAAAAAAAAAAAATTTAGCCAATCAGTTTCATTACAACTTTATTATTATCTTTGGAGTAACTTCTGAGTAAAAAAAATAATGAACCTGCTGTCCATCCAGACCATTGGGTCCACTGTCACCAGGAGCTCCCAGAATTCCCTACAGGACATCAATAGAACGCACATTTTATAATGGCATTGATATATTGCAATACAGTCGTCCCTCGCCACTTCGCGCTTCGACTTTCGCGGCTTCACTCTATCGCGGTTTTTTGTCTATTGATTAAAA
>JAODJW010000040.1:16178401-16192855 GCA_026777045.1 Hyperopisus bebe
AGTACACCAGGTTCAATACTACAGGTTCAATACTACAGGTTCAATACTACAATACTGTAAATGTCTATTGTGCCAAGCAATCAGAGGCATGTCTTTAAATTGCAAAAAGCTGGACTGCATCACATACCTGAGCAGATTCAGCTTAGAATGGATTACCTTTCGCAATAAGTCATGGCAGAGCATAGGGAATGCCAAGCAAGTATTATGCAGATTGGACTACAATAATAATTATGGTGAACAAGATTAATACTGCCACGTTAAAAGGTTTTCATCATTAGCGTTACAATGAGATGGTCTAGGACACATTTATGCTTTCCTGTATGCTAGTCTGTACAGTTATGCTAATCTGTAACTCACTGATCCAGACTGGCCCAAATTAAATTAAGGGGCAATTTACAGTGGCGCAAATTTGAGTTTGATATACACTTTGAGTAGCTGTGCAGATAAATTGTAATATGATGATATTTATTCTAGCATTTCAAGGCTTGACATATAACCTCAATACATGGAATTAGCTGAAAAACATATTAGTACATTCAAGACAGCAGAGTTATTATACATGTCAGTGAAAGGCTTTAATACCCCCCCCCCCATATCTGTAACTGTCTGCTTGAGGTGAGACCATTCATAGGAGATCCCTGGTGAACAGAACGGCCTGGACAGCCTCCTGGGAGGGTAAAATTTAGTTGCAAGATGCCAGGTGTAAAACAGGCCCAAAACACCATCTGGTTTCAGGATTCAAATGTAAACTAGCCAAAGTTTTTCAACATGTGCATTATTTATTCTCATCTAAATGACATTTTAGGCAAACTTGCAAATATGACCATTTCACGATTTGCAGAGGCAGATCTCGGCAAAGACAAGCTGGGTAAATGCCCAGGAGAGCAATTTCTGAGGTGAGCCACCCCCCACCCCCCACCTGGCAACAGCTGTTCCTTTTTAAAATTCTATCCACACTTTTGGGGTTTGGGGGACGGGGTGAAGTTTGCTTAGGGTACCGGAGCATTGATGGCTACTGACAGTTGGTCATGACAGTCAGACGAGTCGTTCATAAGCGCGTTCCCACCGTAGGAATCTTTTTCAGGAATTAGGAACATCTGGTGATATCCCACTGCAGGAACTCAGCCCGATTATAGTTCCTCAAAGGTAGTTCCTGAACTGAAGGTACAGTACTTTTCACTCAACCAGGAACTACTGGGTAGGATTTATAGCAATAAACTTGCTCTGTTAGCCAGATGAAATAATCAATTATAAAGATGTTGTGGGCCCTACAAATAAATATATCATTATAATATATCATAATCATAATATGAGATGGAAACCTTCATTAGGCAAACATTAGGAAGTATATTTGGATTCTCGGTTCATGACACTTAAGTTAGTGTTGACCAATTTTGCCTGCCTCAAATGCAATCATTTTTCAGATAGATATTTAGCATGACGACTACCATTTACTACTGGGCTGTATTCTAAAAAGTGTCAGCTAAAAAAAGAGATGTGAAATGTATTGAAGGTATATGGCGATAAAACACCGCATGCAAGTTCAGCACCACTAGAAAAAGTCATTATCATATAAATCGAGTCAAGCTAGGTAACTAGCCCAATACAGTCATGGTAAATGGTGCAAGTTAAAGGCTTCCTCATAAGGTAATAAAACCCGCACACCTGAAAGATGCCAATAAAAACCAACAAAGTATTTCAGGCAAGTCATTGCTAAATGAAAATGGAGCATGCTGATAGCGAAATAAGGAAATCGCTCTCACCTCTAAAATAAACGGAAATGATCACAGCTACCTACTGAAATTGCCGCTACATATATTATGTTATTCCTCAATGCTGTACTGGAAAAGCCGCTGAAAGATGGATGGATATATTGCATTATGTATACATACACACATATGGATGTATATATAGGCATTTGGATTTTAGCAGCAAATGCTTATAAGACAATTACAGCCATTTAAAGTCGATAAACAAACACACAGTATACCTGAATGAAACCAAATACAACTCCTACTAACCATGGTATATAGTTTCTAACAAATGCAAATATTTCACAACTATGTTGGAAAAAACGTGTTGAAAAAAACTGACACCCAGAAAAGCGCCAAACTCACATGGCCCCTGAAAATCAGCAGGTCCGGCTTTTTAAAACAGAACCTTGCATATGAATCAGCTTGCAGATTGCAGGATAGGAAGACCTTATTGTTCTGTTATCCTCTTTTCCATCTCACGTAACCTCAAAACAGACCCAGGCCTAGGCATGCATAGACCCCTCAAATCCTGGCTAACACAGCCAAACCCCTTACACTAACATAAGTGTGTCCTGATTGTATTCCAGTGCGTTTCTGTGTGAGATGATGCAGCAAGTTTCACTCCCATCCTAATCATAAGACCCTGTCAGACAGAGAAAAAAATATGGCTCAAATGTAAATGTTGGTAAGACTAATAATAAAATAAATCCAGAATTACTTGCAGACCCCTTCAGACGTCTTGCTAAATTGCCCTTTCAGTCATGCTGTTGATTGACTCTTATTGAGCGTGATGATCCTGTAAGCAAGTGCATATTTCTCTGTATTTAGAGGTTTTTTGCACGTATGGTACCACTGACAAGATGTCTCACACACACACACACACACACACACACACACACACACACACACACAGACACAAGCACACACACACAGACATACAGACACACACAGACATACAGACACACACACAGACACACACACACACAGACACAAGCACACACACACAGACATACAGACACACACACAGACACACACACAGACACAAGCACACACACACATACACACACACAGACGGACACACACACACACACAGGTTTGCAAAACTCTAATCCCAACAGTGAAAACCTTAATCCCTACCAAGCCCTAAACATAACCATAAGTAACAAAACAATATACAGTAAATACTTTTGGCTATTTTAGTTGTTTGATTAAGTTCACAGATTTTTAGAAAATGTCATTGTGAAAACTACTTGCAAAATTAAGGAAGGTTTATTGAAGCTGTAAACAGGAAGTGTAGGAAACGAGATGGATTTTCTTTAAATTGCAAAAAGCATCAGCTGCCTTGACAGTGGCATCTGGTGGAACCACTGAGCCACTCTTGCGATTGTTGATCTAGGGTCTTTCTTTTCAAAAATCTTCATAAGCAGATTGCCGGAGTATTTGTGGTTTTTGATAAATTAAAATATTTTCCCTTTCTGTATCAGTAACAGATATATTCTAATCATTTCAGGATCCATCTTAAGATTTCCAAAAAAAGAAAAGAAAAACCCATTTTGCTGATTTTCATTTCTCTAAAACCAGAAAACCCTTCTAGAATAAGTAAAAACTTAACGCACTTATACTATGGGATTTGACAAAATAACGCTTCACATTCACTATGCCTCAGGTTATTTTGCTTTTATTATAATCCCAGATATGCTGATTTAGCTTTAAGTTCCTCAGGATTGAATTCCTGTGGATTTTTTAGGCACGTGAGATAGAAACATGAAACACCCTTGGAGAGTTCAGCGGCTGGAACTCAAATGCACTGTCTGTTCCAGAGTTCGACCTGCAAGAAGAGACAAACCTCACAATAGCCTGTATGTCAGTTTGCTGTCCTCTGTGCATGTTAACAGGAGAAGATCCTGCACTTGTACTTGGACCTCAATCTGCGCATGTGGTCTGGGATCTGAGACGCGAGCAGTATAAGGTCAACTTCTAAGAACAAAAAAGGAGCTCTTTTGCTCTTTTGGATCATAGTTTTGATTAAACAAAATCCAGCAGCACAGCTGCTCTATATTTATTTGTTGTCGGTAGGAGCAGGCGGTGCGAACTCTTCCTTGGAAGAACCGGTTTATCCAAGTTTGCAATGACTTCCTTTTATTACTCATTGATCTATAGGCTGGTCTTGTTTTTATTGATCTATATTATACTCAAAGTTTTTGGAAATATAACCTTCCTCGAAAATTTTCACAAACCCATTGTATATCAGGCTATTGCTACATCTGCTAAGCAAACAAACAAACAAAAAACACGAATGAATCTGTAAGATCTTCCAGGAGAAGCCCTAAAATAATCATTAGCTTCGTGAAAGAAGGGTGGTAAATACTTCCTGGTGAAGCTATATAGACTGGGGTGGTTAAAAGGTTTGTTGTATTTCTTTTAAAACAGTAATGTGGCCACACATTGTCCTAGATAGAATTCACATACTTCATGAACTGGAATGAGAAAAATCTGTGAAATCCATCAAAGTCTTTCCATTGGCGTTTAAGGCTCATGGAAAAACCACAAGACTTGAAAGGTACACATTCCCTATTTGATAACCGTGACATGGGTTAAACGTCTCATCAAAGGCCATGAAATCACTGGGCCTTTCTCTACAGAATGGTCATCTGCTTCATTATGGCCAGTCAACCATAATTTGTGATGTTAGTCACGGTTCTCCTCTGTTTTAAAGTGGTTTCATGTGTCTTGGGTAGAAGATTGTTAGACAGACAGCATTATTTCTACTACTTAGCATGTATATCCGTTGTGCATTTTTTTCAGCATTGCCTGCCTACTCAGTCTGTAGAACCCTCACCTCTCTGCGACCCACACACGCGTATGAAAGAAGCTTCTACATATCAGCAAAGGGTCTCACATAAAACAGAACATGACAACTTGCTCAGCTCTGTTGGGATCCCAAGAACTCATACTGCTGTTTGTGTCATTGACGTTAAATTGTTAGGGGACTGGAGTCAAAACTGAACGCTACGAAAACTAGCCTTCATAACAAAAAAATGGCAATGTTTATGTAACAAAACAAACGAAAATCTGATACTTTATTTCAGCTAACCAATGATAATTCTGCAAAACCTTGGAGGGTGATAAGGCTATAAACCACAGGTTTAGAAAATATTTTTTAAGCTGCTGAAATGCTCACAGATATATGAATAATAATGGAGGACAAATTTTTTTCTGACTGAAATATACTGGGCATACACTAAATGTCCACTATGGAACTTACCTGCACAGATGCTATATAAATTTTGGATTATGTAAATCTGGTAGCCAGGTACAGTACTCTATAGATCAGTGAGTGATGACAGGTGCAGAAATTTCTATAGCAAACCTTACGGAAGACGCAAAATGGCATTTAGAAATTCAGAGGGCTTGTGTAACTGAAGCAGTCGGCTAGGAGAGGGGCTATACCAAAACACATACTGTAAGCACAGAGGCATATACAGCACAGAGGAAAGCCCCTGTGCAGAGCTGGGAAGAGTCACACAGCACACAGAGACAGACACATTGTTAAGGAAGAGACTCTGTAGTTATAAATCAGAACCTCCATCTACAACTCAAACTCTTATTAAAAGTCTAATAAAGTTAAAGTTCTGTAGCTTCACCGGAAGGTTAGAGCTCAGAACGTGGGGTAGTCAGCTGTTATTGCCAGAATTAAATGGATTATGATGCTGCTCTGAACACGGGTCATTCATCTATTATGATTTGACTGGGCTTGCTAATGGCGATGCTTCAAAATCCTGTGTGAATTTCAGCTTTCCAGCAAGAGAAGGATAAGTGCAATAGAGCCATTTCCTGAAGTGGTGGCTACTAGGGACATTAAGGGATGTTCCCCTGTGTGTAGGCTGTACGTCAAAGTGTCAATACTGTGGTTCACATCTTCTGTGCGCTTTAAGAGAAGTAGTTTCATGAGAAACGAAGATGATTTAACTGATCTGGGGACATTAGCATTGATTGTTTACTAACATCGTTTAGGTTCATGAGCAGCAGTCGTTCTCTCCCAGGGACCTTTGATCACACACGCGGGTCCTTAATGGCTATACTGCTCATTAGGTCATATTCAGGCTTCCATTTCAGCAGATATGTGCATTTAGGATACATCAGCCTTGCCTGAAACTTAATGCCATACACTTCATCCCTTCAGTTCCCTATGCTTATTTATCCTTTAAGGATGCATTATTTTGTCATTCAGTGTACAGTATGTATTTTTAGATGAGATCTACACATTTGCACCAAAAAGTGAGAGATCTAGGGTACATGATTGGATTAGCAGTGTTGAGCGATACTCGATATCAGTGATAATCCATGATAGATGATAGTATCTTTTAAAGAGATGCTCATTTTAAAAATCAGCCTTCCAAAAAAAGGACAGCCGGTTCAGGTAGCCATTTGAAACATCTGGTGCTGAACCTGTTGGTTAAAAATTCACCTTGATCGTGAACTCTGAGGCAACAGTGAAGAATCCCGAAGATATCTGGACTGAAACCAAAAAATAAATAAATAAATAAATAAATAAATAAATAAATAAATAAATAAATATATCCCGACGTCTTTTTTTCGCAACCATCTTCCGTATAAATTGTTAGACTAGTTTCTGTACTAATTATTGAAGTGAATATGTGCTCTTATATGCCTAGATATCTTGGTACACATCACTAGACTTTTTGCCGCAGTTAGATGCGTAGGGGATTACTAAAAAGGTTACTGATTGTTACTTAGAGCAAAAATAATGTAGCGTTTGAAGACTGTATTATTGCAACGATAATGTCACTATACTGGCCAAGTGTACTAGGGGCCACAACCAAAAACTCATTAGCAGGATGAATCACACACAGTTCTTGTGCTGTTATTTAAAATCCTTTAACTCCAATCCAAGAATTTGTAATAGTTTTATGACAATATTGGTAACGAGTCCATGGGCGTCCGCAGCTGTAAAGCTCTGCTGCAGGAATGTAAGTCGATTATTTTCCACAGAATAATCTGCACCAGTAAGCTCAGCACGTTTCACCACTGGAACCCCCCTGGTTGACAAGTGGCTCAGAGGTTAACTGATTATCAATATCGGTGATAGTAGACAGCAATATGTTGGTTATGGGTATTAGTCCAAATCTCCACACCTGTGCCCCACTAACAATACACACATTACTGAAATGCGATGGTCACAGCAACAGTGCAGAATATAAAGAGCAGATTCTTGCTTTTGAACAAACAGATTATTTTCAAATGCAAGAAATGCTAAATGTCAGCTTAAACCTTGTCTGCTCTTTATGGTAACTTCTGTTTTTCTATCGCTTCTTCCAGTCTTGTGGTGTAACACAGTCCAGTCACAAATGGCATGCTGGTGTGTGTGTGTGTGTGTGTGTGTTCTCCGGGGGGGAGGGGGGTGTTCCCTGAGATTAAATTCTACAGGCGCCCCTAAATCCATCCATCCACCCTCCCATAAGCACTATAGGTCATTGGTAAGGCTGGAATCCGCCCCAGGAATCACAGCTCACCAAGCACAGGACAGCCCATAATAATATTAATATTTTTAGCCACGATGTCTTTTTGAAATGAAGTGTTACATGATACCCCCTGCGTCTCTGCATCATCAGACTGCAGCATTCCGCTCTATTCCCTCCGTTTCGATCCATGTATAATCAGACACTCATAGCCCTGACACCTAGTCCTTCCTGCAGATGTCATCACAGCCACACCCACTGTTAGCAAAGCAGAACGCCCAGAGCACACTCTGAAGGCTTTATCGAGTACTCCAGGTCTTTGAGGACATTCTAAGGCAGTGTCACTCAATCCAGTCCTTGGAGATCCAGAGACAGTCCACATTTTTGCTCCCTGGGGGTCCTGAAACACTGGATTGGGAAACACTGCTTTAAGGTTCTGCTTGAAGGAGATATTTCACCGTGGGAGGTGGGGTGTCACGTAACGGTCCAGCGACCAACTTTGGTTTTAAATGTGAGTGAGGAGACAGACTGAAGGGCCCCAGAGCCAACACCCCCCCCCCCCCACACACACACACACACACATCACATGATTGGACAGCCCTTACATAGACTGCCCTTTAAACAATAAAAACACGGAGTTCATGTAAAGCGATTACTGGTTTATTCAGCCTGATAGCAAAGGCAATAACACCCCATTGAGATGAATAGGGAGTGTATTCAATCTCCCTCATCTCTGTCTTTAGGTATAAAGGATATCTATGTTATGCCCTGAAAGCAGTAAAAACCGTACACATTATATTCATAGAGAACCAAAACATTTGGGTGGCATACTCTAATCTGGATCCGTTCTTACGGAGGCATGTTCAGAACTCTATACCTCCAGGTGGTGGAGTATCTTGGCCGTGGGTGTAGGTTTGGCGGATGCCTTCTCACACACCGGCAGGTGGAGGGTGCAGTGGTCCCTTGCTGCATTGGGGTCACCCATTAAAAAGGTCATCTGCCTTAAGTCTCCCTGAAGAGGAAATAAAACAAGACAGGGCAAAGCTTAATGGCGACTAAAAGGTTTTCCATATCCAAAACGTGTCAGATTCAATTCAGTTTCATTTGTATAGATCGTTTTCACAACCCTACATTGTCTCAAAGTGCATTACATTACTCCCACCCAAAGCCCACAGAGAGCAAGCCAGAGGCAAAAGTGGCAAGGAAAAACTCCCTAGGAGGAAGAAACCTTGGGAGAAACCAGACTCAAAGGGGGAGCCCATCCTCCAGGGGGCAGCAGAGGAAGTCAAATGAACAAGATGGCAAAGTCCTAATTTATGCTGCGCAAATTTTAAGATTTGAGTCTCAATGTGGGGGGCAGGCAGATGATGGCAGACAGATGATGGCAGGCAGGTACTGTGAACAGTGGTACAGCAGCACTTTGGCTTTTCTATGATTGCCAGGACTGGCCAGACTAGCATGAGCTAAAGCAGAGCAGTGTGTACCTAAGAAGGCAGCAGTAGAGGGCTACCAGGCTACCAGGCGTTTCCACGATTCTGTACCTTATAAGGTTTTGCACCTGATTAAAGGGCTTTACTACACTACATTGGCTCTTCTTCATGTTCGTTCATAAGGATGAGAAATTACAAAAATGTACACTGCTGATGAATTTCAGCTTTGACAGATGTAAGCTTTGAGGCATTATGACAGCCCAACAATGCAGACACAGCACATCTCTCCTGGGGCTCTGGTACAGGCAGACCACATTCTCATCTCTCTGCTACCATCAAGTGGCCGACTCTTCAAATGACCCGACTCATTTCTGCTTCATTTCTCTGTCGATAACCAAATGGCCGATGCTGGTACACAAGCCCAGGGCCTCCCATTAATCACCCGCTTATGTACTGTCTGTGTTTTCACCCATTTTTTTCTTGCTGTCAGATTAAACTTCACTGTAAGACACTGCCTGATATTCTTAATGCGTCGCTATCACATAGAGTGAGTGAAAGTGGTATGGATTTAGCAATAAGGAGTCAAGAGCGGGAAAAGCAATTAATATAAAGAGAGCTCAGATTGGCTGCCAGCATTTGGACAGGGGCTGCTTGGCTGTCCTGTCTGCACAGTGTGTGAATGTTAAGTGAACAGGCCCCTACCTCAAACGGAATCTCAGAGTCCTCGATGATGCCCCCCACCACCAGCAAACTGTCTGTGCTGATGTCCATGCCAGGGTAGGCCCACTTTACGTCTTCCACCAAAACGCAGTCCACGTAGAGGGCAAGGCTTCCTGCAGACACGGCCACGGACACGCGGTGCCACCGACCATCTGACAGCACCCGCACCGGGAACCTTACGTCAAACATGGGGAAGGTATCATGGAGCCTGCTGGACCACGGCCATTAAGCAGTACATTCAGAAAAAGTAACGGAATCTCTGCAGACAGTCACATTACAACACATAGAGAAATGTGCTTTATTGAAACAAAACTGGCATTTAATTACTGTACAGACAAGAGATGATACATATATTTAGGTAACAAAAACATTCTGAACTTTCTGAATTCTCTTCAACAACAGAAAATATAAGAAATGAATATATGGGATTTAGGATGATTCCAAGGGCCCCTGACTGACAGGGGCCCTAAAATATTTCGAGCATAATTGGGGTTGGGAGTCATATATGATATGCTTTCATGGGGGCCAAAATTTCTGGCTGCTCCCCTAATGATACAAACAAGTATGGCATGCAAGGTAGGATAAGCACCCTAACCCCAAAGGAAGGGGGGAGAGGCTTCGCTCCCTGCCTTACTCGTAGAGCCGCTGCTGGGTGGCGATGAAAGTGAAGCTATGGCCGCTGAGGCGGATCTGCAGCAGGACGTGACTGTGGGGACTCTGCACGGACAGCAGGGCGCGCTCTTCCGGCTGGGAGCTGCGCAGCTGCATCAGCAGACTGAACTCATTGGCAAACCTGCGGAGACACGTGGCTCACAGAGGGGCCTTCCAGTGTCACTGACTGCGTGCAAACAGGACTGAACAACAAAAAAGGTTACATAGTGTTTACCACCACTCAAGCCAACGCGTCTGCGTGGGGGCCCTGAGGTTTGGATGCCCCCTGTTGGCCACAAATAGTCACTACACTGAATATTAACTGGACATGTTCCTTATTTAGGAGATGCTGAAGCAGCATGGTCTGCCTTTTAGCTACCTAGCTATGATCTTCTGACTCTGCTAACAAGCACTTCATTGTGTTTTTTAAACATCTGGAGGGGGTGCAGGGGCCCCTGAAGTGACAGATGACTGGGTCCCCAGAAACAACAAGCTGCTCCTGAATCTTCCTGTCTGCACTGTAATACCTGTGTGCACTGTAATACCTGTGTGCACTGTAATACCTGTGTGCACTGTAATACCTGGGTCCTGTGTGCATTGTAATTCCTGTGCACTGTAATACCTGTGTGCACTGTAATACCTGGGTCCTGTGTGCATTGTAATACCTGTGCACTGTAATACCTGTCTGCACTGTAATACCTGGGTCCTGTGTGCACTGTAATACCTGTGTGCACTGTAATACCTGTGTAAACTGTAATACCTGGGTCCAAAGGCCTGGTGAGTTGGCAGAGTAACAGCAGCATATTGTCCGATCTGCAGGTTCATGCACTCCTGTGGCCTCGCCGACACAGTAACATTGGTGCTGTTCAGAGCACGCCGGGAGAGTATCTCCAGCAGGTCTATCTCTTCTGGGAGAGAAAGAAAGTAGGGGGGCATCAGGTGTGGTGGCCCTTGGTTTTGCGGGAAGAGACTTCCAGAAAAGGAACACCTCTGCTGGTGTTATGATATCCCAGCCCGTGAAGGTCACTCACGCAACCTGGGGCTTTAGATTCTGCAGCGACACTTGGCTGGTTCTCCGTAAAATCAACATTATCTGCCAATAATGCAGGCTCAGTGGGCCTGGGATCTGATGGCCGTGCCCGAAAGGTTGTGTATTTCAGTCCAGTGGCTGTCAGAGCATTCGTACCACTGACTTAGTTCTGTTACTGCAGTGCGGAGCGCTAACTGCACTGCTATGGCACAAGATTGAGAACACATGAGCCAGGACTTGTTTAACAGCAGCCCTCACATGTGTTCAGAGGTTCCCCTGGGACAGATCCTTCAAAGAGTCCCAAGCACAAACATCAAAGAAATATCACCTCCAAGCTGGCTAGAGAACTTCTTGTCAGAAAACATCCTTGGCATCTGATCTCTACATGATAATCCTTATTAATTTATTAAGGAAAAATAAAGGATAAGGTAATTGTTCCTGCCTTCTCTGATTTGAACTAAAATGGCTCCCAAACTACAAGCAATTGCTGTCTGGGACAGGCTACAGGTTCAATGTGACTTATACTGCATAAGTGGTTATGGACAATAGATGGATGTAACTATATATTTCAGAATAAATGCCAAATAGTTATTTTGCAGTCATGCGTGTCTGTTTTTCTGTCTGAAATCATTGTCCAGTCACCAAAACTGGCACCAGTAATGACTTCATGACAGAGTACATCTTAATAAACTACCGGGAGATTAATCACTATAACAGAGTGGACATTAAATAAATGTCTTCAATGGCCAACTGTCAATTCAGGTAAATTACTGTAACTTAGCATTTAAATGACTCCCAGGATTTATGTTCAGACATTAATAGCTGTACGATCTTCAGCTTTTTCACACAACCACAGAAGTATTTGCCCCTGTTTGATTCCCGGAACTTGATTAGATTTACTGCTAAAACAACAGCTCAATATGGTTTCTATTCGGGCTTTAAATATTATTTGTTCTTCATTCATTCTGATGAAAGCCAGCCAAGACACTATCACCACCACGCTTGACCATTCATCTAAGTGTCTACCTACGAAATCCATCTGAGCTTTCCCAACATCAAGGTTTCCCAACAAAACAATTAAACCTTAACCCTAACCACAGTATGTTCCAGCGCTGTCACTTTTTAACTGAACATTCTTTCAGACATGATGTGAAAAATTCATATTCTAACTGTAATTAACTGCCTGGGGTGTTTCTAGCTATTGATAAACACCGGGGGCGAATTACATTACATTTGAAATTCGTTCAAACTTGATTCTTGAAAAAAGTGGCAGCCCTGGAATGTTTACTTTCCGTTTAACAATCTGCAGTTTCTGCCTTCTTGGGTTAACTTCTCCCAGCGTCTTACTAACGATGAAGTTAAGACAATTAACCCGGCAGTGACCACAAAGCCCTCTGGATCTCTATAAGTGGTTCTAGAGCAGGGGTGGCCAATCTTATCCAGAAAGGGCCGTGGTGTATGTGGGTCTTCGCTGCAACTCCCTAATTACTGTAGATTACTGATTACAGGACTGATTTGGCTGAAGAGTCCTCACACCTGGATTTGAACAGTATACAGACACCTGCATACACACAGGCCCTTTGTGGATAGGATTGCCCACCCCTGTTGAGTATTTTCTGGCTTTCTGGTGGATATTACATCTAGCCTACCTGGCCAGCCCACCACTCCAGGAAAGACTCACCTGATATACTGACTTTCTCCATTTGAATCATACATGTCTGACTGTGGTTAGTAGAACCCCAGATTCTCAGAAACAGTTTTAAAATCCTTTCTGGATTTTCATTGTCATCTTCATGAATTTAATTTTTATCATAGCTTGATAAGCCTATGGTATTTGAATGCTGACTGCTTCTCTTTTACTATGAAGGCAAAAGTGAGCCGTTTCTATTAGATTCAAATTAAGCAAAGCTTCCCTGATTACTAGAGTATTCAAACAGCAGACCCATATTACCTCTTATTTGGTTTAAATCACCTTGAAACCAAAACCTTTTATCCAAAGTTGGTGTGTGTGATTCCCTCGTACACAAAACAGATGACAGGCACTCCAAACTTTGAACTCTTTTTTTTTGTTGTCTAACGACCACTTTTCATAATATTAACACCCACAAGAAATCTGATCCAATTCAATGTTAAAATATTCAGAAATACATACACATCTTGACATCACATGGATAACACTGTTCTGTGAAGCAGGTAAGTTTTAATATATTATACTTGGGCTGCTGTCAGATTGGCCTCCCTGGTCTTCTTCATCTCTGCTATAATAGGCAAAGAACATATGCTGTACCCTGGATAAGTGAAAAATACGAGTCCATTTAGCCTGCACATGTTTCACAGCTGCTGCCGGCACGCTGCAGGTGAGTGGTTTATGGCTCTTAAAAAAAAGCCTGAAAAATGATAAAACACCAGTATTTGTGTGGAATGAGGTCAGCGCGCAGTGATGCAGATGAGGGCAGGTCCATCTCCTATACAGTCACTGCGGTTTCTGATGATCACGGCCGCAGCAGAGATGCAACAGTCTGTTCCGCATAGAACTATATGAGGTATTCTTGGGTTTTAAAGATGCAAGAGAGAGAGAAAACGCTCAGCAACTGAATGTGAGATTCAGCTTCAATAATAAATCCAGTCATCCATTCATCTTCCAACCTATAGGCTATCCCAGGCAGTCTGGGACACTAGGTAGGGGTACAACTTGGGTGGGATGCTTTTGTACCACATTCAGACACACAACCGTACTCCACGGGCAATTCAGAGATGCTAATTAGTCTAACGGCATGGATTTGGGAACAAACCTGGATACCTTGAAGACACCTGCATGACGTGAGGAAAACGCAAATAGCCTAGAAAGCTAATCCCATTTTTCTGTGCATGTTTATTCAGATATACAGAGAAACAACTTTCACATAGGCTGAATCTTATTGTTCCTCTGAATGGTGGAGCACCCATTTCACAGTAGGCATCCAATTCAGTTTCTCTATTAAATTCTAAAGCAATGTACAAGTGAGAATCAGAGAGCAGAGTCAGACAGTGTCCATGGAGTGATTGAGATCAAGGGCATCGATCAAGGGCCCAACGTTAACATTACTCTCCCAGAACTAGCAGCCTTCAGATCCTAAACCTTCTGTCCCCATAATGCTGGAGCTGCTGGGGCTGCTCTGACTCAATATCCTTAAGTACAATGTATCACACAGTCTGAGCTCTACACCGTAGTTAGGCTGCTCTGACTCAATATCCTTAAGTACAGTGAATCACACAGTCTGAGCTCTACACCGTAGTTAGGCTGCTCTGACTCAATATCCTTAAGTACAGTGTATCACACAGTCTGAGCTCTACACCGTAGTTAGGCTGCTCTGACTCAATATCCTTAAGTACAGTGTATCACACAGTCT
>JAODJW010000040.1:16197812-16212753 GCA_026777045.1 Hyperopisus bebe
CAGTACGGAGGTGAGGTGGTTAGCACTGAGGACAGTACGGAGGTGAGGTGGTTAGCACTGAGGACAGTACGGAGGTGAGGTGGTTAGCACTGAGGACAGTACGGAGGTGAGGTGGTTAGCACTGTTGCCTCACACCTCAGGGATTGGGTTATAAGTCTCCACTATGGCTCTGTGTGTGTACATGTATGCATGTTCTTCCTGGGTTGTCATGGGCTTTGCAGTGGGTACTCTGGTTTCTAACTACAGTCCAAAAACTTGCTAAGGTGAACCGGAGTTGTCAAATTGCCTGTAGGTGTGCATGTGTGCCCTGTGATTGGTTGGTGGCCCACCCAGGGTCACTCCCGGTCTTACCCATAGCTTCTGGGACAGGCTCTAAACTTCCACAACCCTGCATAGGACAAATAGGTAAAGAAAATGGATGGATGGTTTGGTATTGATATCACAGTCAAAACTTTGGTATCGATCCAACTTTAGTATGTATTCAACAATAGTCTGTTATGTATTCTGTCCCACACAGTAGGATAATTTACAGTTCATGTACTCAACCATCCACCAGGTGAATCACAAAACCTAATCGCTTGATGATTTCCCAGAAAACACAAGCCTGCCAAGCGAAGTCAAAATATGCTGGTAATCACATTTTCATCTCTTCCTGTGCTCTGTAAGTGAACTGAGAGAAAAGCTTCAGCAAGAGCCAAGACACTGTCATCAGAATTGAGGGAGAAACAAATGGGACAGAAAACAACACACAGTTAAAAGGCGGGGGGGGGGGGAAGGGTAACAGAGGGAATAATATCCAGCTTTAAATAGTACAATGTATCACAGTCACAGGAAATGTATAGTTTACATTCAAAACTGGATAAGTTTAACAAAATGCATTTTATGATTATACTACATAAAAGTCATTGCTTATTAGGTAAGAATAATCAATGTTGTTTCAGTGCACGGAATAATTTTGATCAAGAATTTTGTGCAGTCAGGGGTCAACCAACTACAGGTGATAAAATAAATGATAATATCAACAAAGCAGTACTCCGCAGATGACTTCTCCTGTCAGTTTGGCAGAGACCTTTACTGTACTTACCAGGCCCAGACAGCCAATAAAATCATCATGAAAGCCACGTTCAGAAGGAGCAATATGCTGGGATATCAAACATCCCTAATCCCAGTTTTTCATTCATTCAGGGTTCCATTTTAGGGACAGAATATTGATAACTACTGGGCAATAAAGCAATTGTTTTTACAGATTGATAAAACACAGTAAGTGTGATAGCCACACAATAATAAGGACATTGCTGTCTTGGAAAGGTGCAACGTAAGGCTACGAGAATGATTCCTGGTCTTACAGGAATGTCTTATGAGGAGAGGTTAGCTGAGCTGAATCTGTTTAGCCTCGAGCAAAGGAGACTGAGGGGGGACATGATCCATGTATATAAGATTCTAACAGGTCTGGATTCTGTTCAGCCGAATGGCTACTTCAATATTAGTTTAGATAATAGAACTCGTGGCCATAAGTGGAAATTAGCGGGAGAACATTTTTAAATGAATTTGAAAAATCACTTCTTTACATAGTGTATAGCTAGAGTATGGAATAGTCTTCCTGTTAGTGTAGCACAAGTTAAAACCCTGGGTTCCTTTAAATCAGGACTAGATAAAATTTTAACAACTCTAAGCTGTTAGTTAATTTCTCCCCAAATGAGCTTGATGGGCCAAATGGCCTCCTCTCGCTTGTAAATGTCTTATGTTCTTATGTTCTTAATAAGCGTGATGGTCAGAGAGACAGTCACACAATGTTGCAGTCATGTGGAGGAGCATAACAGCTTGGGGGTTTGTGCTCGCATAATTTCAGTCTGACAGGCAAACAGTCTTCATCATCATGGTTCCCTTTAGTTTAGATTAAAGTGAGCACTAGGTGCATCTAGCAAGAGTTAGTTGGTAGCAGACAATATGTAGACCATCTGTATAACTGCAAAATAACTATCAAAAAGGCTTTAAATGGTACATTGGATGTTGGATAGCTAGCCTGGGAACTGTAGAAACATATGGAGGACATCTGTATGGAAAAGTTTTAAAAGACTAATGTAAGACTGCTGGAAGTTTTCCTAAAATGTCCTTAATCCCAATGCACTAAAGTCCAAATGACTCACATTAAGCACCATTTTCCTTACTGTGCAAAACATCTCAGCTATTGTTGTGCACATCTTGAAATCTTGTGACCAATGCAGGTTGTCTATACCCCACCAAAGAGGCTGTCTATACCCCACCAGAGAGGCTGTCTATACCCCACCAGAGGGTACAACAGCAGTACACAGGGTGTTGACAGAAATGTGTTAGATTACACAAGAGCTTAGCATTAATAATCATGATGTTTGCAAAGGTATCATTTCTATATTTAACTAGCATCTCTTCTGAAAACTTAATATTCTATGAATTTGTTGAGTGAAGTCATGGCATCTTCGCTTTGAAATGTTCTCCAAAGGAATATAAAGCAATTTAGACTAAATCCCTCTTATCTTTACCATTTTTGTTACTGAATACAGCAGCTCATCATAACATCAGGGGATGAATCATCACAGTTCATTTACTAAATTACTTGAGAGAGCCTGGGTCACGATTCAGTGTAAGACAGCAGTGAGGTCACAAATCCCCCAGCTACACTTGCCTTATTACAATAACTTATTGTTGATTAAGTATGATTAAAATTGGATTTGCAGTGTTTATATTGTCCTCCTTTGAAAAGTGTTTTTGTGTAACTGTATCACCATGATCTACATTTTGACTGCATCAAAAATAATTCCCAAATGAACATGCAAGCGAAATACATTATTAAAGTACATTAGGGTGAAACAGGCTGGCTATTGCACATATTTGAATTAACTCAAAGATTATTTACTGTGCTTTTTGAGTGGGGTTTTATGCAAAATAACAATGGATATTATTTCAACTGGACAATTCGACTTGGAAGCAAACTCCAAAAAAGGTCAGAGGATCACTTTACTCTTTTGGATTATGTCCCCTCTATAGCCAAAATCAGGAGCAATGACACAATCATTTAATCTGAAAACCCTTAACTCATCAAGTTGAGATATTATCAATTTACAGTTAAACAGACTGTTTGACTCTTTTTGTAAAGGAAATCAACAAAACAAGAAAAGCACTGGGGTGTATTTCTCTAATCTTAATTTTTAAAAACGTATTAATTTTGTGCACAGTAAGCAATGACCATCTCATATATGAACCAAATTAATCATCACTGGAATGTACAGAATATTATGGAGCTCTTGCAATATAATGACACATGGATGCTGCCAGCACACATGAAAACTTAAAAGCTCAATGAGCAAGAACACACTCCGTCAAGCTCCTGATCACTGGCAAATAACAAAGCACTTTGAGCCTTAACACTGAAAAGCAGTAAGAATGGATTGGGCAGAGGTTCAGAAAGTACAAATAGGCAACATACAGCAATACCACCAGACCAAGATTTTATTTCAGCCAACCAGCTGAGTATAAAGAGTCACATTCACAGAGTACTCAACTGGTTGGTTGAAACAAAACCTTGGTCTGGGTTGGGTGCTTAGAGGGGCTACGATGTTCACATCTCATAGCGGTCAAAGTTCCTCATGCTCACTCAACCTAGAGTATCTTCATCAGAATTCTGGTGTGTAGGAGTTATACAGTAAGTGTGCAAGGTTCTGTTTCTCTGTGCAGTTTCAGTGATCTTACTGAATCTGAGTTAAACAAAGACAAGGGGTGCTAACACATTTTAACAAGTATTAAACAAAGAAGAACTGGTATAGACTTGTCTTTATTGCTTTTGCATTCTGAAGTAAGCTGGTGAAACAAGAGCAGGATGAAGCTAATTGTAATTTATATTATATCCACCAATCAGCACAGGACAGATTGTACTCAGGACTGGTTCCAGTCCATCACATGTATGTGACCACGTGACTGGTTTTCGGTAGCCCTGATTAGAGTTATGTAGCTCTAAGGAAATACTGAAATGATTTTTGAGCCATGCTAACACGGAATCCCAATTTAAATAGTAAACAGGCTGTCGATATTCTGTACAGTGTTCTGACATCATGGGTTTGGGAACTAGGAGTGAGAATACATTGAACTGACTGCATTAAATCAAACACATAAAAGCCCTACCCCCTAAATGAAGCATTTGGAAATCTGACCACCTGAACAAAAAGGTTTGAATCTAAGCTGATCATCATGGTGTATCAAAGAATCGTTTTAAGCTTTTTTTTTGGATGGGAGGTGGCACAGTGAAAGGGGAAGGTTAGTAACTGAGACAAAGAGACTTGACAAGGGGCAAAGTGTCCGAATAACTAGATAGCGTCTGCGGCACTAATAAATGACCTGTAGCGAGCCCGACCCTTATACAAACTGAGAGGTATGGTTGCAAAGTACTTGGGCTGTCACTATCGATTATATCAATAGTCAAGTACTCTAGTGATTAATCTGATGATTGAATATTTTTTATTCCATTGAGGCGACAGTGAGCAAAATCACTGGATTTTTCAGCACGGCTTTGTGTCATGGCAGCACCACCAACTTATTTCACAGACTGTTGGTAGATAGTAAATTCCATTTGGCTATGTAGCTAACTTTTCAACTACTAAATATTGCAAAAATATTAAAATATTGTAATGTGAACTTTGCCAGCATCATTTAGCTCTACTCAAAATACACAAAACACTCACAAAAAATTATATTAGATGGCTATTATGTACCATATCATGTAAAATGGGCTAACTCGTTTTAGCAGCGATTATTTTGACATACAAGTGTTTTCCTTCACTTTTAATGTTGCTTCCACACAACTGATGCTTTTATTCTTTATTTGGACCCTCATCCGTTATATGCGCCATCTACCTGCTGCCATATTGCTGAGTAATCGAGAAGGGACATTTTAATCGATGCTTTTTGATAATCGAATAATCGAGTTCAAACAGTACTTGTGACAGCTCAACAAAATATTTAATTACATACACTAAGCCTAAAACTGTATTCCATCCATCCATCAACTTGTCATCTACTCGGGGGATGAGAAGAATACATAAGAAGATGCCTTAAGTTAGTCAAAATCTATACTGTATAACATCGGCATCACGAGGTAGGTGGTTACACTGAAGAGCAGTTAAAAGTAACCCTGAAGCATAAAAAACACATTTTGATATACATATTAATTTAGTCAGATAGTCAGATATATAATTTTAAAGTATAACTTAGGAAAATTTGCGAAATCACGACCGACATAATTAAATAGGCTAAACGGATTCTTCCGGGGAAAGGCGTTTAAAAGGCACTATGTACATTTTATGCCAGCACACGGATTTTACAGAATATTTTAAAATGTTAATTAGCTAATTCTCTCCTGTGCAAACGCTAGGCCTAATTAGTGTTCAACAGACATTTGTTCAAAGTACATTAAATTAAGCAACTTGCTGTAACTGCTTGGCATGCAATAATAATGTTTACTATATTTATATCAGTACATGTCGGGCTTAAAATATAGTATATTAAAGTAAAACTGAATCTGCTTGAGCACGCATGCGGCAATATTACTGTACCAATATTAATATTAGTGTATTAAAGTCATTTTCACGGTGCACTTGACGATTTAAATACTGAAAACCAGTAGCAGACTTACAGTAGACGATCACCTGTATGAACCAGTTTCAATTGGAAATCGTTTCATTGCACGCAGTCTTACCTGTGACGAGCATCCCCGACCCGATCTCAGCGGAATCCCCCTGACCAGCATCAGCAGAAGCGCCGACTGCAGCAAGTATCGTGGTCAAAAATACCCACGCTGCCGGGACACGCATATCTGTCTTATCATTAAGGAAAACAGCGGAAATTTCTTTTTCAAGGTGAAACTTTTCTTAACAACGTCTTTATAATGCTTATAATAATACGATATTCCTTTGTTTGCAGATCGCATAAAGTAAACAGATTTCCCCGTTGTTGTGTGACCCTTTATGTGCTGTCAGACTTTTGGCTATGTTCCTACCCGCAGCTCACACGTGGGACCGCTATAGGTATACCCCGCCCACACTCTTCCTCCAGACAGATGGAGGGAAATAAATGCTATCTCATCGCAATATGCATGGCGGCTTCACTTCCAATTAGGCCATTTTAAATAGCACAATATAGAATAACTTAGTATAAATAATAATTTATAATATACGGTGGTACCTTGGAACACAAACTTAAATTGACCGAGTTGGTAAAGTTAAGAGACGTTCCAGTTCCAAAGTTCCACTGTATAAGAATAATAATCATGAGAGAAACATAGAAGTAAAACAGCGACCCTAAATCAGGGCATGTTAATGGGGCCTGATATCTTACGTTTAATATTTCTGTTATTATACTGATGATTTTTTTGTATTCATATTACTGCTTTGGTAATTACATGCGCACACGTCATACCCTGTGAACTGAGCTTTGTTCAAAGTCCTTTGAAAGCCCTTCCCATGTATGTTTACGCTGAAAATGTCTCCTGTTTTATGTATTCCGTCATATTTCTTTAGCCTCCGCAAAGTAATGTAGCTTATAATGTGTTTATAAACTGCAATTCTGAAATTATTTTACGAAAGAACAACAGAAGTGGTAGACAAGTTGGTTACAAAAGATAGAGTCGTAATCAGACAAGATTTTTTTTCCCTAACGTTTTATTTTAGTTCAAGGACTTTGCTTCATACAAAATGTAACTGTAGAAACAACTGCAGAATTCAAAGTCTGGTCAATAAACATAAAACAGGCAGCAAACGACTCAATCCCACAACCCACTTGAGGTCAGTTCCATCTCTTACATTGTGGAACGTTAATATCGCCCAACACTGTTTTATAATATAAAGTTTTTTTTTTCTTATTCACAAACCCCCTTTATTTATATCAAAGGTCATTAAAAATGAATGACAAAAGAAATACATTGTATCAAAAAAGTACGAAGTTAAACAATGTTTTTGCTCACATGCACATACGTGGTTCACATGCAGACCCCTTTTTTAAGTACAGCCACACCTCAACAGGAATTAGTTTGCACAAACAAAAGAGGAGGTAATTCATATTTGGCAACCAACAGTGATCAAATTGTGAAAGATTTTCCTCCTTAAAAAGAAGAAACATAGCATATTTGTCAAACAGATAAAGGAAATGTACCATTAAGAGGAGGGCACTGACGATGCCCCCCCCCAAACCTTTTCCAAACCATGGTGACGTATGGGGTCACAGGTGTACAGGAGAAAAATGATGAAGTTACAGAGATCTGAAGGTCCATTTTTTGTTGTACAGAAAAACAAAACTTCAACCTGGACAAAATTTGATATCGAAGTCTATACACAAGTGTAAAACTATCAGTCACCTGATGGTTGGTAAACCTAGTGGGTTATAGGAAAAATGAATGAGTCATTTACTTTATCCATATTGTGATTTTTTTTTTCATTTTGTTTTGGTGTAGTCAAAGTGAGTAAATCTCAAGCATGCAATTTTCAGATATATCAACTTGCGGAAATTCTGTTCAAATATCCTTTTTTTTCCCCCTAAATCATTGTGCCTTTATGCATTTTTTATTTTATACTTTTCATTTTATGCTTTTTATATATAAAAAAAAGATTTGGTCACAATCATGCTGAAGCCTGAATCTGAAGATCCCAGCACGTAAAGCTACAGAACGGATGAAGTTTTTTTTTCTCAAAGTGTCATCTTGTTGCATAGCCCTGCTTTCATAATGAACCCGGCATCCACAGAGCCCTGACAGATTATGGTCATGGTAACAGCATCTGGCTCCAACACCTTTCCCTTGACATCCAGTTGATGTGTGAAAGATTGGAGCATTTGGATCCAGCACAGTAAAGACAACTCAGTTCTGCTACAGGTGTAGGGAGGACTCTGTGATGGTGCCCCAACCTGCCCTTCTCCGGAGCATTGCGTGGAAATGGCACTGGATGGCAATCTAGAGCCTCTGAAAATCTCCTTGTATTTACTACACCTAAGTAGCCTACTACTGACTTAATGACTGACTTAGGTACAGTCAGCAATACATAAGGTAACATAATCAATATGTACACAATTTCATATTAAAGCGAGTTAAAAAAAACAGTGCTGTTCACATGACATTTATTTATCACTGTGTATGAATATTCTTAGCAATGGACTGGTGTGTTTAAAATGTCCCATTAAAAGAATTTCATATGTAGCAGGCAAAGAGACACACATAAACTGGACCTGTTTCGGAAAGCAAGAAATATCGCCAGCAGGAATCACAGCGTCTTCAACTGGGACAGAGAGGGACCCAGTGGGCTGATATCACTGCCTCCGCAGGGTGTTACACTATCACCAGAACTCTGTACCCTCTTCTTATAAAGTACTGCAATCTTAATGACTTCAGATCCTATTTTCCTTGTTCATTCTCAAAGTGTAACATTGAAATAAATAGCAATAGCTAGCAATGTTTTCTCCAAGTACCCTTAAGAGAAAATGAAATAAGCATCATTACTATACATGTTCATAACCTTTCACAACCAAGTTAAAGACTCAAACATGCAATTGTGTTACTCTGGTTACATAGTTCCTGTTGGACTGATATACAACTAATGCAGTTTTCATATTTGCTTTATATTCAAATGTATATATCTTTATACTAGGTTCCCTTATTTCTGTTCAGGATTAATAAAAACAAATAAAAATTAAACCATAAAAAAATCCTTGTTTCCACCTAAACCTCCATTTTGTAAATTCTAGATTACAATCACGAGACAGTTTGCGTCCAGCATCAAGGACCTGATGTTCTCTAAGAGGCCCAGTACACGTCCCTCATTTCTATTAAACCACTCCCTCCCTCAAGTGTTGATGCAGTGAAAAAAAGGTTGAGGTTGCATCATTACTACAAGATATTTAAAAGGTTAGGCACTTGGTAATTAACAACAGGAGCAGTACGTAGGAAACATTAGACCTGACATGATAGTGAACCGTAAGCCATTTACATAAAACATAGTTCATCTTTACAGTTTACAAAAACACACATAATGAATAGATAAAAGTCCTATCGTAGCTTATTAAAAGACAAATTACGTTTAACTCTTTTCTTTGTCGGGATAAAAGTAACGGTGATTTGGGCATAAATGTAAAACAGCAGCAAATGAAGAATAATCTCAGAATATAGTCTGTAATAAATATGCTTCTAAGAAGGACCAAGTAGCTCTTCTATATAAACAGTGGTAGTGATACTCTAAAGCAGAGATGAACGTGGGGCCACGACGCAGAGCATTTTCCGGATTCCCTGTACCACGAGTCTCCCCTGGAAATGTCCTCTGGGACACCCTGGATTACATGAAGGACACTGAGCTGACTGCATTCCCGGGGTCACTGTCTCACACTGCGAGGCCATGTCCATCCACACAGGAGGGCTGTGACCCCAGACCGGGGCACTGCAGAGGTCCGCGGGCCTCTGGTTTCTGATCGACCAGAGGAGAACATTTTTCCTCCAGGATGGGGCACGAGGAGAAACATCAGACCCACATGTCACATCCCTGTCCCTTGTGTTTTCGAGTCACCAAATGCCACCCGCCATTAGTGCAAAAAGAGCCAACAAAACCCTAAACACCGACATTATTTTTGATCGCTTTCAGATCCGGAAGGCCATTTTCTCTTTTTTTTAAATTCTAAAAGCGCGATGCTTTTTCTGGATGCTTGCCCCCCCCCCCCCGGGCTTTGTTAAAAGGATGCATATACACATACACACACACCAGGAGTGTAAACTACCGCCCTCACAAAAGATGATAAAACTCATCACATAAAACCCCTTCTGTGAGAAGCTGGCGTCCCCTCGTGTTGAAACCATGCTAGCACCAGTCGTCCTCTTTGCCCTTGTGGTGGTGCCTGGGGCCGCCCACCAGGGTGCAGTGGTATCCGTTGGGGACCCCGCGACTTTGCGCAGGTGGTGGAGGAATGGCCACTACGTGAGGGGTGGCAGTCAATGAGGGGGGGCCAGCGTAGGAGCCCGCTGAGCCCTGGGGAGCAGCCTGCTCCTCCGCAGGGCTGCCCTGCATCCCGCCCTGTACCTGCGGGTCACTGTGAGCCAAGTAGGGCTCGGATCCAATGCGGGAGACAGGCGGGGGCGAGTCCAGCTGCAGGAGGGTTACGTGCTCCGACAGCCCGCGGCTCAGCCTGCCCAGGCACAATGAGGGCGGTCCGGCCTGGGCGGCACCGAACGGCACAGGGGAGGAGTTGGCGGTCCGATAGGTCACACCGGGACGGGGGGTGAGGGGAGTCTGAGGGAGCTGTCTGCGCCCCCGGGGAGTGCTAGCCCCCGACGTCAACATCACCGGGCTGCCTTTAGCTGAACCACTGCCCTACATGAAAATTGGAACAAAGCAAAATCAAAACAATAAAAACGATGAAGACAACAAGATGGGGGGGAGGGTGCAGGACAGGGGGGTGAGAAATGGACAGATACATAAGAAGGGCTCAACGTGGAGGAGAGAGAGACAGGATGAGAGAGGGAGGAGCGGGTGGTACGGGGCGACGCGGAGAGACGGGTGTCAGCACAGGGAAATAAAAATGGGACAGACGGGCGAGATGTGGGGGGGGGGGGCGAGGTGAAGAAGAGAGTGGAGACAAAGGTGAAAAGCCATGAGTTCCAGGTACCTTGATCACCAAGGGCAGAGCAGAGAGAAAGAGTCTGACGCACCACCAGAGAAACGACATCTGGGCTGAACTCACAGGAGTACAAGGCACGGTGGCGTCTTCTCATGCACAGGAAATGCATTCTTGTCTTTCCCTTTTGCATTCGTTCTCAGTCATGCCTTATTTGTATGATGTTTATACATTTAATAGTTTTCCTTCTGAGAAACATGCTGTACCTTAAAGCCTTAAAGCTAGTCCTCATGACAAACCCTCCCTACGTCGTCCTAAACAGGTCCGGTAAGGCTTCCTGGCCACGCCCCCCGGTCAAGTGCTTACCGTCGCCCTACCGTGCCCCTGCCCGCCTCACACACCTGCCTGTTGGCGGCCGACTCCTGGGCCTCGTTGGGCGACACCGAGCGGCTGGCGCCTGCCGACTTGGCGTGGCAGTGCTCGCGGCTGGCGTAGCGGTCGCATGAGTAGTACCGCTGCTTCTCCGAGGACGCGGAGTGATGCTTCCTCTCGTGAGAGCGGCCGCGTTCGTGTGCTCGATCCCGGGACGATGGGGTGGCCGGTAGCTCTCCAGGAGTACCTGTACAAAAGGGTTAACGGGGCAAACTGACGTCACTAACCCTTAGGTTTGTTCAAAGATTATTATTCTGTGAAATATCTAAAAGATAAAAATAAACCTCTATTATAATTCATAATTGTATGCCATAATACTGTATATGTACACATAATCCACTGTGTTTTTTGGGACTCTTTGTATCTCCCAGTATAGCACACACACATAGACATTCTGGCCTCTGGTGTTTTCACACAGACAGCAGTCTAAAACCTGTCCACATTTTTTCCCCTCCTAAATTCTTCGCTCTGCCTTCACCGTTGCCCCACCGAGACGTGGTTGTAAATCAGAGGGTTACTGGGTCTGCATGCTGGTTTGGCCCTTTTATCTCCCTAATGGGGTCCAGCTGCCGGCTGCCACACTTACACTTAGTGCCCTGATGCCGCTTCGCAACAAGCACTGATCTCTCTCACAGACGAGCCCTGAGAGTCAAAAACCACACATTCCCCTGAGGTTCAGCCTGCATTACTCAATCATACTGTTGCCAGGCATCTTACTGCCAATCTCATATCACCAATCTGAATTTAAATATCATTAGTTTACTAGTAGTAACGGTATGAGACTTTGAGAAATTAGCTTTGCTTTAGTTCTGTATTACAAAAACCAGGGTTTTAGCGTGTGACTCAGCAAGTTAGAACTCTGTACCCATAACCAGAAGGATGTTGATTCAAATCCCAGGGCGGGCACAGTGATTTCACTGTCAGACCTTTAACCCCCAGTTGCTCCAGGAACTGCCTGACCCAGCTCTCCCAGCTGCATGCTGCTTTGGTTAAAACCGTAAGCAGAATGTAAATCAACCACCAGCTACTGATTCTTAGAGAATGTCTATGAGCACAGCAGCCCACTACAGCCGCCCGGAGATTAATCCTAAAAGAATAAGTGTGCTAGTAGGTATAGAGTAGCTAAGTGTTGTGATAATTATCAAAAACCAAGGGCACATAAATGAGAGGAAAGCAGGCTGTTTTTTTAGCAAAGAAGCTGCTCCCTCTCTGTTTCTCTAAGACACCTTCCTGCAAAAGCAGACGACATGGTGAAAAATCCACCCGTGCTGCACAAAAAGGGGCTCCATGCAGGTGGACAGAGTTACAGGGACATCGGGGGGGCTTATCCTGGCAGCAGTGTTAGTGAAGCTTTTTGTGGGCGAGATGGGAGATGGACTGTCTGTGGAGACATGTGTGTCACCGCTGTGACCCCCCTCCTGTTTGGGACGAAGCGTCCCAGAGCCCATGCACTTTAACCCAGTGGTAACCAGATTCAGATCAGGGCATTTTATTGTTGTGTTTATGCGATTGTGGAGGGCGTGGCAGAGGGTTAGGATGCCATTTGGGATGTGATTGTCGAGGCATCAGTTCAGTGCTAAAACTTTCATGCAAGGGCACATCCGAATTAGCACTCAGTATGGCCCAGGAACACAGGGCTTCTGAAGCCGGGGCTATAAGCCACCTGGGTAACTGCACCAGTCTGACTTGGACCCAGTGAGGAATGGATTCATTGGCTGTTGTTTTATGCAGCTGTTGCTGTGTTGAATGACTCTGATCAAGCAGAAAATCTAAACGGTTTGAAAAAGCAGACTGAGTATGTATGAGAACAGAAACTGTTTCATTAGTTATTATGTTCCTTTGTCATTCCGTTCTCAGTTGATTTATGTTAAGAACAACAACAGCAACACACAGGTATAGATAGCTAATGCAGAGCAGGCTGAGGTGCCATTGTGTGCATTTCAAGCCCACCGACCTGCAGTGCTGGTTGGCAGCCGACTAGGAGACCTGTCCAGCGACCTCTGCTTCCTCTCCTTCTCCCGGCGGTGGCGGCAGTGATGGTGGTGGTGGTGGTGGTGCGACCTCATCGGTGCCGGCCGCTCGTGGATGCGCTCATGCACACTGGCCTCCGGGGGGCGCTGCGGAGCCAACGTGGATACGGAGCGCTTCATGGGACTCCCATCAGGAATAGGCTGCCAGAACCAGGAGGTAGGTCAGAAGGCCGGTGACGAAAAATAACAGTACAACAACCAGCATGCGGCGGGAGATGTTAGGCCTCAAAATGCATGCCTCTTCTGTTTTTTTTTCTCTTCCATTAATCCATCATGTGGGTAATATGTATGTGGTATAGCTTTTAACTGGCTTGGTCAAAAGTAGTTTAGCTTTTTCGGCATGGATGAACCTCAAACAAGTGTGGAAAGAATTTGTCTGTAACATTTTTAAGGCAAGCACTGCGGCAAGGTGAAGCACTCGTTAGCTCCCTCTAGTGCTGAAAGCTGATAGGCATTTCTCTCAGCCACACAAAACATTCTGCAATTCTCTCCACATACAAGTTTTTGCACACCACAGGTTTCTATCACTTTTACATTTATTTCATAAACTGCAGAATTTTATTCTTGTTAAGCATTGCAAAGTTAAGTGAACAGCTATAAATAAATAAAACAAGCAATAAACAAGTCAAATAAAAGTTTCCTTTATAAAATGGAAAGAGTATATAACAGTGCATGTCCAACATCCTAACTGGTTGTGTCAAATTCTAAGCTGATCTTTAAATGCACTCGTTAACTGTCATCCCATAAAACAGAGCAATATTTAATGTCCCTTGTGGAATGAATGCACTGAATTTTCTCTGCTGTTATAACTTCTAGAGGAGATTACTTTGATGAATCAAAAATATGACATTTTCTTGCTAATAAAGGTACTCAAACGGTGAACATACTGTAAACGTATTCATCAGCAAAGAATATTGAGTGTACAGACGCTCCACTACTTATGAACTTTCAACCTATGAACCTTCAGACATACGAACGAAGAGGACTGTAAGTCCAAATTGTGTTCATTGGGCTCCCGTTCCCTTTTTCTGCCTACCAGTTCCGGGTAGTATGACTTCTGGCCGCTACTATAATGTAAGGATGTACATTACTACAGAGGTGTAAGTGCAGTGCAAGAGGAGACTATCAATATAAGATGTATGTCCTGCCCGGGGGGGGGGCATGAAACATTCAGTTATCTGGCCCCTCTTGGTTGCTGATTAAAAGAGGCTATGTAGCGATTGTATAGAGAAATAAATGCTGCTCATATGAGGATACTGACAGCTATGGGAGGCCTTTAAATTTAAGCACTTTGGGATCGTTTCTGATTCCTGGCCACCATGGATAAGTGACACACAGATGTGGTGGGATGGCATGAAGGAGAGAGAGAGCGAGATGGATGAGAGGCAGAGCTGTGGTACGTACTGAGAGGCACGTTCCCAGGGGGTATCGGGAATGACTCCGCTGGCACACAGCACACGATACGGGTGGAGAAGACGTGAACAGCAGCCATGGTGGACGGGCAGTCAGGAGGGTGGGGGCACACGTCAAACGGGACAAGGAGGAGGGGGGCATAGAAGGAGGTGACAGGAAAAAAGAAGAGCAGAGGAGATACGAGGAGGCAAGGAGGGGAGTAAAGGTGGGAGAAACGACAGAGTGAAGACCAAATGAGGAAGAAGACAGGAGGAAAGAGGAGAGACAAAAAAAGACAGAATATGGAAAAGGAGAAAAAAAGAAGACAAGTGGCAATAAAGGAGATGGGTGTGCGAAGGACAAGTGACAAAAGACGTTGGTGTGGTAGGTGACCGGTTTGGTGCAGGGTTAAACCAGGAGCAGAGATGGAGAGGGGGGTCCATTGGGGATAGGTATAACACAGACAAGGGTGACGA
>JAODJW010000040.1:16250524-16269821 GCA_026777045.1 Hyperopisus bebe
AAAAACCAGGTGTTTCAGTTACATCGTCCAACCCCTAAATATAAACAGGCTATTCCAACTCTCTACTAGCAAGTCAAACAATCTGAGCCATCAGACCACTGCAGATGATTCAAAACACAGCAGCTTATCTGATATTCATTCAGCCTAAATGTTCTCATGTCACACCCCTCCTTGTCTCTCTTTACTGGCTCCCTATTGGCGCTCATGTCAAGATGAAGTCTGTGGTGCTGAATTATAGGACCATCAATGGACAGGCGCCCATCTTCATCAAAAGGCCTCTCAAGACCTACATCCCATCTCATCCCCCTCGGTCAACAAACCAATGCAAACCAAAGAGAAGTTTCACTCCAGACGGTTTGGTTTGTTTTCTTGATGGTGAAATGAGCTGCTGAACCGCATCTTGGAATCAGACACCCTCTCCACCTTCAAGAAACACCTCAAAATCCATCTGTTCCATGAATTTCTATACTAATGATAATGCCTTTACCTTCTCTGGATATTCTTATGTTGCAATTCTGGTTCTTGAATAGTCTTACTAGGTCCTTGCTTTAGAGGCTGTTTGTGTAGCTCCTGCTTAGCTACTGGTTTCACGTACCTGGACGTTCACTGGAACCTCAGCATAGCTGCACTTTTGCCTAGTTGACTCCTTGACAGCATGAATGTTTGCAATGCGCTATTTGCCTTGCTTGTACATCACTTTGGACAAAGTGTCTCCTAATATGTAAAACTGTAAATATATACATATATACATTTGCAGTGCCATATAACTCCGGCAGGATGCCTTCAGGGTAATTCCTCTAGTATTCCCTTAAACACTGCACCATCCAAACACTCACGGGTTGGACTGGCCGAACACAAACATGGAACTGTAGGGCAGGATGGGCTTAGGCCCATTCTTTGTCTGATCCTCCAGGTTCTTCTTCTCTTCGTTCATTGGCATGGTCTCACAGTCAGAGTTGTTCACTGCAGCAGAGAGGAACAGACACACCAGTCATACCTCACTGTCGGCATTCCTGAGGGCGATAGCGGGAACTTTCAACCTCATTTCCCGTTTGATTATAGTGTTGCAATGTATGTTTAAGTATTAATGGCAATATACAAAATCATATTTACAATAATAATCCTTTTGTGAGCATAAGACACTGGTCATTAAAAAGATCAACTGCACAAACAATGATTAACTTTTAATAAATATGACCTTTCCTGGGACTTCTGTCCATCTTGTAAACACATGGACACCATTCCTGAAGGGGTCACCCAAACAATATGCTAATATTTCTTTGAGATAACAGCATGCAAAATTCCACTATTATTCTACTTAGTTCTAAAATCTACTATGTTCATGCAAGAATATGTCACAATATGATAGAATATACTTCTATGGTGCAAATTTAGACCCGGAGAGCTGAAACATCAAAGCAGTCCTATCCCCACAATTTCTTGGTTATTACTAACTGGATATGGCAAGGGTCTCTCCTGGTGGGGAGGTGACGGTGACAGGGATGTGGACCGTGTTAGGCCCCACGCCTATCTGCCCTGTCCTCTTGATGTTCCTCTGGTTGTCGGAATCCTCCACCTTTTCTCCTGCCCACCTCTGACCAGCAGGGGGTGCCTGGGATGGCTGGGGTGTGATGACCAGCCAGTCTCCTTCCATGTCTGTCTGTGTTTCCCTGTCAAACAGAACATTTTATTCGAGTCCATACACTTTTGACACCAAGTGCCTAGAAGTGTTTCAGTCCACCACCTAAAGGGGGCATGCACGTCTTACCGGAACCCAGGGACCCTGTTATCTTCTCTCTCCTTGCGCGCGTCCCCCTCCAGGGCAGATGGGCTCTTCGTGGGCCGCGGCTTGTGTCGTCTACGCTCGCCGTTGCCCCCGTTCTCGCCATGGTTGCCCCCAGCCCCTCTCTCCCCCTCACGGTTTGCGGAGCGTGAGCCCTCCTTGTGTCGAGCCCTGCGCTCGCTCTTCTCCCCGTTGTTGACGGTGCCGTTGCCCTCCTTGTGGTGGTGGCGGCTGTGGCGGCGCCGCTGCTCCTTCTCCCCCGTGCCGCCCGCCTCGTCCGCCAGAGCCTGGTGGTGATGCCTCCTGCCCCCCTCCCGGCTGCGGCTCCGCTCCCCCTTACCCTCTTTGCCCCGGCAGCCGTTGTGGTCTTTGCTGCGGCTGTGGTGGACATGGTGCCGACCTTCCCGGCCGTTGCCCTGCTCCCCATTCTCATTGGCCTCGTCCGCCGGCCTCTCACGGTGCCGATAGTGCCTCCGCAGGTGGACCGGGGCCTCGCTGGGCGTCGGCCCTTCTTCGGGAGTGCCTCTCTCGCCCTTTTCCCCACTTCCCTGCTGCTCCACGGGACCGCTGTGTGGCTCCACCACAAGAGGCCGGTCCAGATGTGTCTTCATGTCCGGCCGGATGTGCAGGGCGGAGGACATGCGCAGCTGCTCCTCAGGGTCCAGCTCGTTGTACAGGGCCTCGCTGCTGGCGCGCAGGTTGTGTCTGCGCAGCTGCGATGCCCGCTGCTCCCACACTGACATCGTCTTCAGAGACTTATGCTGCTCTTTGCTGGAGGATGACGGGCGGAGGGAAGGAGAGGCCCAGTCAGCGGAGGGAGTGGCAGGCCCGTCAGCGCAGCCTTGACTCATTCTGGTGGATGGACTGTTATGAAACACCACACCTACATCCATGCAAGGCCAGCTTTTACCAAGAGCGCGTAGATTTTCAAAAATCATTGGGATAATAAGACAAACTTTGCCCAACCGTTTTCATTGTAATTATTCTTTCATCTTAAATCATTTAATAGTTCATAATTCATTGATTAGTCTGTAAAAAAAATTAAATGACAGATATTTATCAAAGATTTTCTTATATTTAGCAAACTTTTTTTATTCAGTGCCAAAGTAACTTTGATTTTGAATGAAACATGAATAAAAGTTCTGCCAGCAATGCTTAGGTCGAGGGTCAGGGTCAGGGTTGGGGTAAACTCCTTACACCCTACTGAGCCCCAGAATTCGTACATGTCAGCAACGAGAAAAGATGGTCTTCATGGATGGCCCATAAAAAGTTTACCATGGTGAATCCTGCCATTCTTGCATCATGCTCAGTACTGCCTGAGGATAGTAATCCATGCTTTCTGATAAGAACCACGTTCATGCGGTTCCCTTCTTCGTCATGCTAGACCACGGCGAAGCTCATAACCTCATAAGCATGAACCATGGTTCTCCAGCAGACTCAACTTTTATAAGGGCTGTTATCAGCACTCTCAGGACCTGGGGTTTCCCTCCCACCTATGTTTCTGGATTCAAAACAACGCATCCCTTTCGGGAAGACAGGCTAGTTTTCCAAACTTCATGTACGTCAAGCTATTTTGGGACTTTATATCAGACTTGGTTTACAGACAGCAAAATCAGTAGCATTTTTCACTAGGGTCAAACTGTTTTTAAATGCCTCGGGGCAACAATTTGTTAAAGGTGCTATATAAAAATTATTTAAATTGATTTTTTACTGACAGAGTACATATTTACGGACAGGATGGTGGGCCAATAAGACGGTTATGAAGCACTAGGCAAAGGACTAGGGTTTGGGACTGAATTTTAACTGACAGCCATTTCTATGGTTCTCTGACAGTAGCTATATTAAGGTGACTTTTGCATTGGCGTAAAATTTTAATTCACTTCATATTTAGAACAGGACTGCTGAACTAAGCATAAGTTGTATTAGTATTGATTTCTTGTGTGACATTATTTTTTTAGATTATTTTTATCAGAAGAATCTGACTATTTAACACACAATACAATTGTGTGTTTGCTGTCAGCATCACTTCTGCTATAAATTTCTTCACTATCTTATCAACGCGCCGCATAATGCATTTTGTGAATGAACACCTTTGATTAGCAATGTGGGGGTGGGGGTTAGTCTGAGACAGTGGGTCGGTTTACTTGGGCTCAGCCTTGTCTTCCTGCTACTTTGTCTTGAAGCACATCTGATTATTGAAACACTGACCCCAACAGCCAGACCAGGGCACATTATGTTTTCCTTTTTGACAAATTTCTTAACGTTACCAAAAATCTATCATTTCTAAAAGCTGTCACACGGCCCCCGTGCTATAAATGCGATTCTTTTCTGTCAATTAAATATACCATGGAAATCAAAACCCCTGAAGCTCCTTGACGAGCATTTATGGATGCCACTGTCAGTCCTGGATCTCTGTCGTTGCCTTGTTGATCTACACAACATCAAAGCACAGGACAAACCCATAAACTACAGCGGCTCTCATTAATCCAAGAGGGAACCAAAAGAGGCTAAAGTCCTGGAGGGGACCACTTTTAGTGGAAATGAAGGACACTAATCAGACAGTAAAGGCAATTTCTGGTTCATTCTGTCCCAAGAAATTAAGGGTAGTTAGGAGAAGTCATCAAAAAATGTATAAGCACACATCTAAAAGAAAGCACGCACGATGGTAATGTAATGACCATACTGTGATCACCATTAAATCCTAAACTGTACCTGTACCTCAAGATGTGGCGGGCAGGGGAGCAGACAAAACTCCTAAAATACATACAGGATAATAAAATGTGGTAAAGACAAACATAAAGAAACAGGTAGGAGCTGATAAACAACACAACAGTCAGATAAGGCGTATAGCCAAACAGTATGATGGCAGACAACAACAGACAAAGTCAGATGGTGTGAGGTATACGACACAAAAACACACAATTATATGGAAATAGATCCACCGGGATGGAGAGTAAAAGGTAGGTCGGACCACGGAAACATACCCAGATGTTGGTATTGCACAGCTGGCAATCATCAGTACTCCAACCTAAGAGAATCTGTCTGTAACTGGATTTACAGTAGAGCAGTGTTTCCCTCAGGAACCCACAGACAGTCCACATTTTTGCTCCCTACCGGGAGCTGGGAGGAAGCAAAAACATGGACTGTCCGTGGGTCCCTGAGGACCGGATAGGGAGACACTGCAGTAGAGGCCTCAAACAAAAGAGCGCAGAGGGGGGACAGAAAGGCAGCAAGGCCACACCTGTCACCTCTAGCAGGCCCAACTGCAGGTCACAGGTCAGACAGCAGCCTTACATTCTGTGCCATGTGCTCTGCGGGAGAGGTGCTACAGGCCTTCCTTTAAATCACATTTGCCATCGTCTGTCTTTTGTTCACACAAACAACGCAAAACATCATGTTGCAAAGCAAACATTTTAAATATGTTTGGCAATCTACTGCTAACCCATTTACATGTAAAATGTATAGTAATGTGCAAAAGTCTTAGGCAGTCAAAGAGCATTATGTCTAACTGATCTTCAAGTTGATGTAAAACTATGATATTATGTGATAAAGTGTGTTAGCTTAGCCGTTTTGATACCAGACACCTTAATACGCAGATAAATAGCTTTGAACATTTTCATCGACTGCCTAAGACTATTGCATAGTACTGCCTTTGGACTGTTTCATATGTTGCGAAAGGGCGTGAATGCATGGATTTAATGAGTGCAGGGGGTGGAAGTCTTACAGAGAGTATAGGGGTGTGGCTTTGCGGGTCATAAAATGTGTCTTCCTGCCACACACAGCACATCCCTATAGCCAAACACTGACGTGCCAAGATTATACTCCAGCCCAATATTTATGGTTTTGAAAATATGCCAAGCATATGGTAGTACTGGAGGACAATTACTCAGATGTACCAGCACAGAGTTAAGCTTGCTGTCTATGACACATTTTTGTGGGTAGAAACAGGAAACAGGAAACAGGAAAGAATGAAAGGAACAGGAAAGAATGAAAGGAATGGAGTAGACAGAACATCTGAAGAACACGGCTGAATGGATGTGGTTTTAGTGCTAGTCACACATACAATGTTCCTCATGATGGGATGTTCCAAAAGCACACAGAGCTCATGAGAGGGAAGCCAGCAGCGCAGATGCTGTGAACCTGTGGAGCTGTGTGGCTTTTTTTGTTCAGCCCCTGACTCACGTTTGAAATTCCAGCTACGTTCATCCCATTTATCTCCCTTAGAAGCCCTGCAATTCCGTCCCCTTCATCGAATCCCTTTTTACTGATTCCGCAGCAGCTAAATCAAACAGACAGTAGCCAAATTAGTTGGGAAAACTGGAGACAAAAACTAGTTTTGTTTTCCTGTGTACCTGAAATTGCAATACTATTGATACTGTATATGAAACCTGAAGAAAATGTGCAAATTTGACAAGTCAGGGTTATGCCTAAAACTGTCCCCACAGTGTAGGTTGGAGTACGGTTGTACTGCACTACATGGGGCCAACCACCATGTCTTGATATGTCACACTGGGTTCATCTATTTGATTGTTTCACTTGTATAATCTGTAAGGGAAATCAATTGACACGAAAATGTCTCTTCTAGCTGTAGAATTTGGAATGCTTACAATGAAGCGTTTCAATGAAGTAAGCGTACTCCTGGGTTCCTTTGGGGTCACTAACACCAATTAACTTCCTAAGCTCCAAAGACTAATCGGCATCTATAATACTTTGCAGGTCGGTCAGCATCAGAAACTGCAGAAGAAAATGCTGAGTCACTAAACGGCAAGTGACACTGGTGTCACTGGCATTCAGAGGCGGGCGGAGGCACCCAGGCCAGAGTCTGGCACAGTGAACCTTAGAGCAAAAGGGGCCAACCGTACTGGCAAATTGCTGGATTTATGATACAGTGACTGAGGAACGGGGCAGGCAGCTGGCATAGAGATTCTGAGATAAATGTGAGGAATTGCGGGGTGGTGGGGGGAAGGGGTGAATGAGGAAGAGCGTACTGGGTGGGGAAGAATCACTTAAGGCGAACAACATGTGCGTGAAGGAGGAGACGCATCCAGCAGAACTGGCACAAACACAGCTGGGACATAAGGGACAAAGATGGCATGTGTGTATCGGCGTGGCCGTGTATGGGAGGCTGGAGGCCATGTTCACCCGTAGACCGTGGAGTGGACATTACAGCCCAGCTGACAGGAAGGGTGACGAAGACACGGAGAATGCCAGAGCTGGAGAAGCGAGTGTCAGGACATGGAAGGCTCAGGAGAGAAGAGTATCGTAACGGGAGCAAGGACTCACGGTGAGGGGATGCTGGAGACAGGTGAACTGTGAGGGGCTGCACCTCGAGTTTGCTTTACAAAACTGCACATGCAGAAACAAAAGATGGGAGAGAAGGAAACGTTTGCGCGGGTTTTGCGTCGGGGGGGCATGTGCAGACTGCCGCCCGTCTGGCTCTGGCGTCATGAGGCGGCCTTAGAGGCTCCTCTTAGCGTCAATACTTCAAACTCTAAACACTCACAAAACAAAAGTGCATCACTACATTACGCCAGACAGGACAGCCATCACAAAGTCAACCGGAAAGAAGTGTTTTAAACAAAAACCAACAAGGATGTGTGACAGGTCGTGAGTTGGGGCAGTACTTTGAAATAAACAAACACAGCTTTGTAGTCTGGAAATATAACATTTAGTATTTCAGATCCTTTAGTGAAAAGTAAAAAAATCCATCTTCATTAACTATAGAGGCATCACAAACTATAAGAATTGTACTTGAATGAAATAGAGTTTTTAAGCAAACATTATACCAGGAAAGATGTCCTTTTTCATAATGTCATCAGCACAAAAAGGTTTAAAAAGTCATCAATCGGAGCTTTTTACAATGCTTCGAGGCACTACTCCAAATATTAGGAATTCACTGTATAAAATACCAGTACCATCACTCATGAAATACATCTCACATTTTTGTCATCATACAGTACATCGATCAGCCATAACATTAAAATGATCCATCTAACATTGTGTAGGTTCCCCTCATGCCGTCAAACCAGCTCTAACCTGTTGAGGCCTGGACTCCACAAGACCTCAGAAGGTCTCCTGTGGTATCTGGCACCACGACATTAGCAGCAGATCCTTTAAGTCCTGTAAGCTGTGAGCTGGAGCCTCCATGGATCAGACTTGTTTGTCCAGCACATGCTACAGATGCTCAATCAGACTGAGATCTGGGGAATTTGGAGGCCAAGTCAACAGCCTGAACTGATGTTCCTCAAACCATTCCTAGACAATTTCTGCATGGTTCATTATCCTGCTGAAAGAGGCCACTGCTATTGGGAAATACCATTGCCATGAAGGGGTGTACTTGGTCTGCAACAATGTTTAGGTAGAAGGTACATGCCAAAGTGACCTCTATATGAATGCCGGGACCTAAGGTTTCCCCACAGAACATTGCCCAAATCATCACACTGTCTCCACCAGCTTGCCTGCTTCCCATAGTGCATCCTGGTACCATCTCTTCCCCAGGTAAATGACGCAGATGCATGTTGCCGTCCACTTGATGTAACAAGAAAATGTGACTCATCAGACCAGGCTGCCTTCTTGCATTGCTCCATGGTCCAGTTCTGACACTTACATGCTCATTGTAGGTGCTTTCAGTGGTGGAAATGTCTGTGGTTACACAGCCCCATACGCATCAAGCTGCAATGCACTGCGTGTTTTCTTTCACAGCCACCATCAACTTTGTTGGCAATTTTTGCTACTGTAGCTCTTCTGTTTATTCAGATAACACCGCCTAGCCTTTGTTACCCATGTGCATCAATGAGCTTTCGGCGCATTGGCCTTCCTTAGACCACTTTTGGTAGGTACTGACCACTACATCCCAGCTACACCCCACAAGACCTGCCGTTTTGGTGATGCGCTAACCGCTGTCTAGTCATCACAATTTAGCCTTTGTCAACGTTGCTCGGATCCTTACACTTACTTCCAACAATCAACTTCAAGAACTGACTGTTCACTTGCCTGGTATAAAATGGCACCCTTCACTAGTGCCATTGTAACAGGATAATCAATGTTATTCACTTCACCTGTCAGTGGTTTCAATGTTATGGCTGCTCAGTGTATACCCCCCCCCCCCAACAGGAACTACTCCATTACTTACCTGATGTCTTGCAAGTCAACAGCTGTCAATCTGTCATTTTCATCAGACTCTCCACAAAAGACACCTGAGCACTAGACTATATCCAGTAGCTCTGCATCAAAAATGAACGTGGCAACAGAGCACAGAAACTGGCCAGGAACTGGAGACGACCCCCTACATCACTGCTCCAACAAAAAGGCTAATTTACTATGACATGTTTACTTACTCTGTGGGACATTCTAGTAACTAATATGGCATAAAACTCTAAACCTATCACCTAACTGTTAAACACTTTTATCTCATTCTTCTTAAAATGATAAAGGAATTTAAAAATTATAACTTGAAATAAGCCATCAACATTTATGTGAAGATTATACTTCCTGATTAATATAGAAATCACAAGATCAGGCACATTGAATTTTGTCAAACATGTACCGATGCAATGTATGGCTTAAAGGTTTTAGACAATTTGTTCATTACTCCTTGGTACTTCCACTCTGTAGTTGCATAGTTGTGTTGCTATCGAAACTGTGACAATCCCAACAACATGCTAATAAATGTAGGAAAAGCAAGGTTGATTCCCTCATTCCCTGTAAACACCCTGAGGGGACTGACCACACACCCCACCGACCTGCAAACTGACCACACACCCTACCAACCTGCAAAAAAAACCACTGCTTCGATTTGAAACAGCTGGGACAGGCAGGTATTGGTAAATATCTCAGAGTATATCTGAGGTGCAGGACCAACAAATGGATAAACATTACAGGGACCATGGAAGACAAAAGCGCCAGAACACACACACAGGCAACAGAAGGGATAAAACGAAACACCTTGATCAGTAAGTGATGCCAGAAACAAACACATATAAAACCATGAATACAAGCAGCATCCTCATCTCATTCAGGGACTACGGGACAAAAGAGTCTGGTAAAGCTATTTTTGGTGGACAGGGAAAGGGGCGAGGAGAACTCAGGGAGGGGAGAGAGAGGTTAAGGGGCCAAATGCTTCAGAACTTACGCTGCAATAGAAATGTTAGCTGCTGACAGGGGGCTGACCTCCTTTACCTCCTTGGCCTTTTGGAGAGCTATCTTTTTATTGATGGCTTCCTCCTGCTCTTCTTCATCCTAGACAAGAGAGTAAGACAATAACGGTAATTGCTGCTAAGGTACATCATTAAGTGTGTTGGAACTTCCAACCAGCTAAGAAGCTCATTAACTTGATTGCAGAGAAACTCATCTCGTCACTGGTCTGCCCAGGTAAGAAGGATCAAGCAGATTCCTGATAGACCCCACAGACATGATCCAGTCTTTTCAAATGCAAATATTTAAAAATGTTCACCGGCACGCATGCAGAACTGAAAGGGGGATTTAGCGGCTGAAAGGGTTTTCCGGATGGTTGGGTTAGGTAAGTGATTTATGATACCCATGAGGAATGCGATGACCTGAGCTTTGGCTGATTGAATCATACCTTTGTGAGCTCTTGTGCATTTGCCAGGTTGTCAACAGCAATGGCCAAGAAGACATTGAGCAGAGTGTCTGATCAAGACTGCGTTCAGAAAAGCTTCCCAACTTCCCAAAGGCAATACGGTGAACATCTGTGCTGTTGTGTCAAAACTACTCAACTGTATAAAACTTTTGTCTTATCTTAATGTAGTGGAAATGAATACCAAACATCTGGCCTTCACAGACTTATGCAAAGAAGAGGATACAATTGCCAAACAGTGTTAGAACAATGAAGTAGATGGAGGAAAACATGCCACGACGAACGCCTCCTTGAGATTCAATCCCATGATACATGACGGCATTCCAGTCCTCTCCTGTCAGAATCTGGACATTAAAAAACATACACAGAGTTTAGTATATATTACAGTTTCATTCTGGCTTTCATAAGAAGCTTGAAATTTATTTTGAATGAGTTTGAATGAGTCATCCTTACCTGGAAAACTGTAAGAATGGCAGCAGGGAAGGTGTCAAAGTTTGTTGTAGGTGTCTCATCTTCAAAATTAAACCTTGCAGGAGGAAGAGAGAGAGGTTTTCACTGTGTCTGATTACTAATGTAGTAAGTGTCGATAACATAACCACAGAGTGAAGAAGGGCTCACGGTAGGTCACTCCTAGCATCTAGGACAGTTCTGCCGAAATGCTACGTAAACATGCCAAATACTCTCCAGTTAGAGCACATAACACGGTGCTAAACAACCATCATAATCACCCATCCATCCATCTTGTAAAACCACTTATCTTATTCAGAGTTGTGGGGGTCCAGGGCCTAAAATGGAGGCTACCGGCACAAGAAAAGGAACAACCCAGGATGGGCCAGCAACCCATCACCGGGTACAATCACACAGGGAGACTTACAGGCTATTTGGTAACTCCAATTAACTTCAGAGTGGGAGTGGAGGACGAGTGGAGGACCTGGGGGAAACCCCACAATGACCTGGGGAGAACATGCAAATGCCATGGCAAAGACTTGAACCCTAATCCCAGAGGTGTGAGGCAACAGTGCTAACCACAGCACCCCTCTGCCGCCCCCATTCTAACCAGTTCAACCAATTTGATGAACGGACCGCCTCTAATCAGAAGTCACAGACTGCCCTAAAACATGAACAAATGGTTGCCTGAGTTATTCTGCCTGCTTTATAAACTTTCCCCATGCTCTACTAAAGGTTCTGTATAATGCTACTGGACACAAATATCAAGACTAATTATACTGAACAAAAAGCAATTAAAGGGTGCAATCATGCTGAAACAGATTGCAGTACAATTCGACAAAAGGATTTACAGGAACAAGCCCCAAAAGCAGTGCATCCAAGACAGATCCTTAAAATACACGCTACATAGACGGCCAATATATGATGATTTTTTTTTAATTCATACCAGTCGCTTAACAATTATACAGACTGTCATGTTTTCACATTTTTAAAAATACCCTCTCGAGTAGTACAGAGGCCCATCACAAAAGACGGCTCTTTCCACGTCTCTGTACAATACACAAGAATGGTGTCACAAAACAAGAGTGACTGAAATATACTTGCAAAGATAAATCAATCATTAAAAAAAATGTCTGGCAAACACGATGAACCGTTTGAGAATGATTTCATAATTAAACCAAATGTTGCTTAAAGGTAACTATCCCTAAAACTCATAGTGAAACAGAGCTTCTGAACTACAAAAGCAGACACACATCTGCTCAGGTAAACCCAGCAGAGCCTAAACATCAGGATATAGTGTCTGTAAGAAGATAAACAGCTTGAAGGCATTCGAGCTCCGAAATTTAAAATTGTGCTTGACATTGTGCTTTCTATGTTCACATACAAGGAACAAAATAAATCTCTTCACAAGTCATTGAATATTTCTATAAGTTTGAAATAAAAACTCACCAAAGTTAGTGAATAAAACAGGTCATGAGACAAATAAGGACCAGAAACCATAAATAAATCATTTTACGGTTAAATTATTACTTTTGTGACATCACATTTCGAAGTTGTCCTCCAAGAAACGTTGGTCTTCCCCGAACTGTTTGCAAATAATCACCTCAAATGGCATCTGGATATTAAGTACCACGCTATAGTAATGCAATTATGTAAGAAAAAAGGAGTAAAATAATTTTTGCTGGCATAAAGCATGTAATTAACACGATGGAGTGGATTTGGCTCAAACGGAACAGTAGCCTTTGTCGAATTAAGCTGCTGGCCTTAGCCTCACACAGACACAACCTCCAAAGCTGGATAACTGCCAAGGTTTAGGGCATGACTAGAGGTACGAAAGACCAAATTGGAATGTAAATAATGCAGCACTTTCACCATCTGCTTCGACTGAAACATTCGTGACGGCTCTTCATAAGCAGATTGTCGATGGCGTAAAGTTTCAAATGATAAAGAAACGTTGGGCGACCTGAAAGAATATACTCACTGTCCTCCAAAGAGCTGCATTCCCAGCAGTGCGAAGACCACGATGAAAAGGAAGAGCAGGAAGAGCAGGCTGATGATGGACTTCATGGAGTTCAGCAGAGAGACCACCAGGTTCCGCAGGGAGTTCCAGTACCTACAGAGGTGACACAAATCGTGTCAGAGGAAAGGAAGGAGAGCTTTTGCCGGAAGACTGATCACGGCAGGAGTTAGAATTATGCAAACGAAACAGGTCGTCTCCTAAAGTGCTGTTTAGTATGATGCAGCTTCAAATTGCTTCTCATTCATCTCCAACAGTACTAACTTCAACCACTTATATAGATAAATCCCTGCAAGGCTTGTCTTGCTGTCAAGACCAAAGGCACATTTTACATATTCTTCAGTAAGGCTTTATTCATATGGAACAATGTTACTTCTTCATAGTCAGTTAGAATTTAGAGATTAATTGTCATTGCTGACACACCACAGTGAAATGTGTCCTCTGCATTGAACCCCATGTGACATACTGTAGCAGGCAGGAGCTAATTCAGCACCCAGGGATGGTACTTGGGCTTGGAGATTTAAACCAGCAATCTTTCAACTACAAGTGCACATCCTTAACTATCAAGCCACCACTGCCCACAAAGAAGCCTTGCCTGAACAGGGACTTGAACCCTGCACCATCAGATTAAAAGTCTGATGCTCTACCGACTGAGCTATCTGGGCTCCAGTCACATGCTTCCTGAAAATCTGTGGCCACCCCACACTGCAGTAACTATGAATGCGGCCAAAAGTATCGGTAGCATTCCACTTTCTAAAAAATAATCAAAATTATCCATGAAATAAGTCGAAACTGACAAAAGTAATTGGCATCCACTATCCTTTATTCAATTTCCCGTAGATCAGACACTTGACTAAATACTGCAAGTGGAACAGTACCAGTACTTTTGGCCTTGTCTATAAATGAGACATTATCTGAAGAGGGCTTTCATGCTGCAGACAAATACTTACTTTGTAACCTTAAATATCCTGAGCAAGCGGAGAGCTCGTAGCACGCTGATCCCGAAGGAGGCCCCGGGTTTGATGGCTGCCCACACCACTTCAAAAATACTGCCCACAATAACCTGAACAGGGAAGATCCAGGATCCTTTTAATAAAAGGCATCTCATTTTCATCTCAGAACTAACACCTTGTATTAACATTTTAATACCAGATAGTAATAAAATAACTGTAATAAATGTTATAAATCTAAATGTGGAATAACGCAGAAGGTCGGAAGGTCTGTTTCCAAAGAAGCTCACCCCAAAGTCAAAGCAATTGAAAGAGGAATGAAAGTAGTTTCGGGGGCCCAATCCGTACATCTTCAGGGTCATCTCTATCAGGAAGAGTCCCAGGAAAACAAACTCCGCCAAGTCTGCCGGGGCAAATATAGTGGATGCAAGGAAATCAATAGCTTTGCCGGCGTTTAGTTAGTAAGTCGAATATACATCTGCATTACCCTAGCAGAGTGTATACATATTGTCTGCAACAGCTTTCATATTGTCATTCTCAATGTGACTCTTTGCAAATGTATTCCATAAAATGTGATAATTATTCCTTGACCTTATTAAACACTGAGGCAAGCTATTTATTTATTAATTTAGTCTTTTATAAAATACGTAAAGTAAGCTTCCATAGGAAAAAGCAGAAGCAGGATTTTGTCAATAGTGTGTTGAGCAACATCTTTATAAAAACAACAAAACCTATTTTAAAAAGTATTTGTAAGAATACAGGGTAACGCTTTACATGAACTGCACCTTCATAATGCTTTTATATTGCATCCATACACCTTCATAATGTATTCATTAAGTATTCATAAAACATTCATAAACATCATGTATGTATACCTTAACATCCTAACATCCCTTAACAACTGTAATAAACATTAATAACAAACATTATATAATAATAACAAACATTATAAATGTATAATCATAATCATTATAAAGCTGTTAAGGGATGTATAAAGCTGTTATGAATGCATTATAAAGGTGCACTGAATGCTCTATGAATGCATTATGAATGCATTATGAAAGTGCAGTTAATGTAAAGCGTTACCAAATATAGTGTAAAATTGATTAACTGAGATTTTAAAATGGGCTAAGATTGGATAAGGCAAGACACCATGCATGGCAGATTTAATCAAATAATTTCATAAAAATATCATGCCTTGACAAAGAGGAACAAATAATACTGCAGGAAGGACACAGCAGCTTCCTGCGGGAAAGGAACAGTGATGTGAATAGACATGCTGGAAATCACCATATTCAAGGAGAAGCCGATTGAGAGTTTTGGTTAGCATGAACACAGGAAGTGTCGGTGCTTACAGAGGGCGTAGGTGAGCCAGTTTGGCTGGTCATAGTGCACGATGGCCACGCAGAGCGTGTTCAGGCCCACCAGGCAGAGCACCACCCAATAGAAGGTCTGGGATTTCACCATGCGGCGGATGAAGAAGCGAAGGCGTTTCTCCTTGCGCCGGAGATAGGAGGAGCTCTCGTTCTTGCTGCTCTTCAGGCTGGTGCGGGCGAAGGGCGATCCTGGGGGTGCAGTGGGGGGAGGGCGCACACACTAGCGATAAAGCCACCGGGTCGGTAAATCTGGCTCACGCTGACCGCTCATAATTATCCAAAGAACATGAAATTAAGTCATTCAAGAAGTCCCTGGCATGGCAGACCTAATGAACCTGACCAGTCCTTTAAGAGCAAGGAGTGTGTTATATAAAAGAACTATGTATTATTACATGCCTATTCACCTATCCATCCATCAATCCATCCACCCATCCATCCTTCCATCCATCCATCCATCCATCCAACCATCCTTAAAATTACCTGTCCGAGTCAGGGTCACAGGGACCAAATTGTCATATCCTCACTATGTCCTCACTAATTTGGGCTCTCTGGCCTGCATCTGCTCCAGAGGTGAAGTAAAGCTTTTGTCTTGGGGGGGGGTGAGAAAAGCTCAGTGGCCCCATTATAGTAATGTCTTGTTGAATAATAAAATTTGAGTGGCATGAAACTTTTAACAGGAATCGGCATAAGATACTGACTATATCTATTTAACAGCCATATCGTCTACATACTAGGAGCAACAAACCATGTTGATATTTGCATTCAGAAATCAGAGACATAATAATTTGCACAGTATACACAAATGTTGTTCGATTTGTGGGACCATTACTCTCCTTTTACAACAAGAAGTCTTTTCTGTGGTTTCTAAAAAGTCGAGATCAGCAGGGGGGGCCCAGGGTTGTCTCCCACCTACCCCCGTCAAAATTCTACCCCTGACCCAATCACTAAAAGTCCATTCAACTATGCAGCATAATACAGGACAGAAAAATGAATGTCGGTAAAGACAAACAAAAAGAAGAGAAAAATATCAGCTGCTATGATCAGTCACTGAATTCCCGTTTCTGCTTTCCAGACCTGGACGAACCACTTCACTAATGTAACACAGTTTCATATTTGCAAGCCATAATTTACTCTGTCTGAGTTTAATATTCAACCTTACGCTACATTATTGAAATAAGCGCTGGTTAAATAAACGATACTTGATTGAAAGCATCATCGAAGCCTGGATTTATGAAGCGAAAGGCTATAAACATCTGATAATTGTAAGGTCTTAAAGGGCAGTCTCATAGGATCCTGCAGACATGAGCCAGCGAGAAGAGAACACATGTTCATGGGCCGTGAGGTAAAAGGTCAAAGGTCAGCCTCACCTACAGAAGAGATGTCAGTGAAATGGTCCTCTCCTTCTTCGGCATTAATGAGGTCGTTTTTGCTTTTCTTGGCCATCGCTCTTTTCAGCACTGGACACACACAGAGATGAAGAACTCAGGACAGGGCTGACCACGTGACCAGCATTTCCCTACAATGCTTGTTGCATCACAAATCACCACACTGTCCCACGATATTTCCATGCTTGCATCAGTCAGTGTCTGGCTGTAGGAAAGGTGAGGCATAGCAGTAGCCACATACTCCAGTTAGCTTCCCAAGTGTCTCATTCCCAAAAAGATTAGTCATGGTTGAGTTGTACTCTGTGTAAGATGGCAGAAGCTGAATTACACTTTGTGTATGTTTTCTCATGAGCCGAAACAGCTGATGGTATTTAACCATCTCTATCCATCCATAATATAATGCCACTCCAAGTCCAACAGATCCGTTCACTGTTCTGACTGAAGGGACTCACACTGATTATTGGCAAAATGTCAATGCAGTAAAAGGGTTTCTCATCTACATAAGTCTGATGTACTTCCACCTCTGAAAAAAGGGTGAGGAAACATCTATACTCTTTGGGCTCTGTTGCGCCCAACATACACGTCCGTGCCTTGTGGCACAATCAATTTAATTATTCATTTGAATTTTTTTAGACACCCTTAATGTGACTAGTTTACGTGGATTGCATAGCTTGCGGTATATTTTGAAAATGCATCATCACTCACCATCTGTGCATATGTTTTTTGTTTTTTTCACGGCCTTTTAATAATCGAATTGGCTTATAGAATTAGTCACGTCATGTTCATAATCACCGAGATAAATATTTCAGAGCTGTTTGTGATTGTACACCGGCTACTTAGTCCCCTGCTCTCCACGCAGTGCTCCACCCCAGCAGCCTCGACAGAACTCTTGGTATAAAGGAATGAAATGAAATGATGCTTTATTTTAAGTATGAATACCTAGGGATGCCTTCTTTCTGCATATCCCACCTTGCTTCCCTTTTTGAGACATGTATCTCAAACACAGTTGAAAGCAGACTTGGGGTCTCCCGGGTCGAGCCAATCATCTAGCATTTTGGGGGTGTGGCTTCGCTCAAGGGCCCAATGGCGGTATGACTATTCTATCGAGGCCGGGCCTCAAACCAGTGACTTTCTGTTCACAGGCACAGAAGTCTAACCCTGAGCGACACACCACCCCCTCAAAAGAATGGAGCAGTATATGGTCATTTCAAAGAAACTTCCTGTTTACCTTCAGCTACTAGAACCGGCTAAAATCAGTAATTCTTTCTTAACAGGAGACATACTGCACCCTTCAGATCATGATGCTTGTCTGCTGAGCCACTCAAAGCTCACTGTTGCTATTCAGCAATGGCCAACATGCAGGTGTCTTAGCTACCGCTGCAGACAGGAGCTCTGATGAAACCACGGGTCCTTTGACTTACTGTGGGAGACGACTCACAAAAGGTCACTATAAATGAGTATTGGCAGCCTCCATCTAACTCTAACTATATGTGATGTTTGCCTTTTTTCACAGTGGACCCTAATTAATGAGCCAACGAACGCAATGTAACATATTTATTATGCAACTCTGCACAACGTTTCTGTCATACAATTAGCTGCTCAGAGCACCAGACATTAAGTGCTGATGTAACGAATCCAATGAATTGATTAAATGTTTTTTCAGTGGTATAAGTTCCTTGTTCCCAGGTGAAAACGTTGCGGTATATTTAACAATAATTATGATGGCATCTCACTGCAATATTATAATTAATCATTGATCACTTGTGAATACAAGCTTGTCAAAGTAATATCACTGTTTTCAGGCTGCAGTATGGTAACCTTCAACACACCATCCCGTAATAAAAAAGGCACTAATGTCTCAATTGTTGGGTAACCTGGGTTATTGTGTTTCCGCTTGTACCAAGCACCATCCAGGGGCGACTTCTCTTCTGCATTCTTGTCTTCCTCAGCCAGCATGACTTCCTCTGAAACCAGAACACAGAAGTTTTATGAAAATCCACCTTCACCTGAGGAAAAGGAAGCAGACCCCTGCTCTGACAGCTGATTTTTGTTCCTGTTCTGGTTGTGTATCAATGCAAAATTAGAAAAAAAAAGAAACAAAAGAAATAATTAAATGTTTAGGATTTCTTCTAAAAAATAATTCCCTAATGTAATCCTAATGATCAGTAAGTCACTGCACTAATTTTCCTGGTAGCGTAATACGACAGTATGCGGTGGGCGTGAACTTAACGGCCCAGCAAATTCAGAATCTGTCCGTCACAGAGGCTGAGTGCAGTCAAGTAAATAAATGAAAATGGGATGGGCTGTCTTCAGAAATTCATAAGCTGCCACTCATGTTAGTCTTGCAGAACAACAAGAGGGTAAAGGTGGTTGCTCCGTATCAGAATTAGCCCTCCAGGAAAAGGCAAAATGTGATTCATAAATGACTGCTCACAAGGGAGGGGGCTTTCACTGACTTGGCTTGTTCTTAGCTTGTTTATGGCACCATATTTACCAGAAGGCACCCTGCATTCCCTTCGATATTTCAATGTCAGTGCAGACATCTGGCAGACCGTGTGAGTCCCAGCTTCTCGTGTGCGCAAAGGTTACAGGAAGTAGAGAGCATCCTGACCCGCCTTGCAGATCCACTCCAAGTAGCCCGTCAGCTCCCTCTCGATCTGCTGCTGCCGGCGAAGCTTCAGGAATTCCTGCCTCTTCTCGACCCGTTCTCGCTCCTTGGCGAATTCCCTGTGAGCACAAATAC
>JAODJW010000040.1:16269921-16280700 GCA_026777045.1 Hyperopisus bebe
CTATAAGTAAAAAAGAATTAATTTAGGTCATTAATGTATTATCTTGTATTGTATTAAGGCTATTATTTATGTTTTATAAGGTTTTATTTTTGTGATGTTTATGAGACTTTAGCAGACATGGATTGCAATCTTATTTCAAATAGCAGTATGAGTATTCGGGTGAATGTGATAAACTGAGGAATTATAAAGTAGTCATTTCAATTGCTGTTTTGTTATGCAGCAGTATATATGGAGAACTATTCCTCACATGCAGGGAAACGGAAAAAAAAAAAGTCATTGATAAACATTTGTTCTGCTCACCAAAACTTGACAATCATTGAAATTATAATTATACTTAAAACTGATCTTATGTGCTGAACACGCAATGCTGCTTAGTGGCATTGAGGAAAATATCTGTATTCACTTAAGTAATTGCCATTTGCTATTTGTTATTTAGATTTCCTTTAGCTATAGTATCACTGTAACTGAACACAGACAGACAGTTAAGCTCATGGGAGGCCAGATGGTGAATTGAATGAAAGAGACAACATTAAATATATAAAAAAAGACAGGACCTTGATATAACCCAAAGCTGTCAGTTCAGCACCCAAGGGGTGCTCCGCTGCACACCCTCCAGCTAGGTAGTTAAACCCAATAACTGCAGTAAAAATCCTTTTAAAAATCCCAGGTTAAGTAAGTTACAATGGATAAAAGCTGCGAAAAGCAACTAAATTCTGTAATGCAATAATGAGCCATTTAAAGGAGCCCGCTTCTGTCTGAAGCTGCTGAAACGAGATGCATGATTTGTGTTTATATCTTTTCTCCCCACCTACGTCTTTCCTCTAGGTGCCATTAGCCTTTTAAGTGTATCTGAGGGGAGGGGGGGGGGGCAGAAGGTGTGAGGGACTCCAGCACATTCACACAATCCCTGCTCACACTGCCTCCCACGCATCGCTGAAGGAGGAAGACCCCCTAACCCCCCCGCCAATACTGCAGTGCCTGCAAGAGGGAGGGAGGCAGAGAGAGAGAGAGAGAGGGAGGGAATACTGACGCTGTACAGGAATCCCTGCTCTCTCTGCAGCCCCCCCAGACCCACCCATGTCTGAGGCACCCCTGTAGGCTGATGTACACAAACAGCGCCACCCACCTTCCCATTATTTAACTGGGAACATGGAAACCCAACAGACAAAAAAGTGTAATTTCATTGATTGAGGTAAATCAAGAGCAAACTGATGACGTTTTACCGTTTTAACAATCGATTGGCTAATGCGATCGCACCTCTCTCAATTCAGATGAACGCTAAAGGAAACGATCCGCCCTTTTACACCCTTAATGTTTTTATACTGTTCATGTTCGCAGAGAAAAAAAGAGGACATGAAATTTTACTGGCTAATCTGAGAATGGTCTAAGGTGCAGAGGAGTGCGATGGAACTGCCATTTTGTGTGTTTGTGCTGGATCGATAACAGCCTGGCCTGAGGACGGAGGCTTCCCGAGGAGCCAAGCGGGCAGCGCCAGGGCCTTCAAATGGCAAACTCAGCTGGGTAGGCTCCCGCTGTGCCCGATCTTTCAGCAATGACCTTCTACACTATGTGTGTGTGTGTGTATGTATGTGTGTGCGTGCGAGCAGGTATACCTTACCTTACACAATGTCCCCACAAAGTGATGAATACCCTTTTTTTTTCCCCTTATGTTTACCTGACTGTGTGTGTGTGCGTGTGTGTCTGTGTGTGTGTGTGTGTGTGTGTGTGTGTGTGTGTGTGTGTGTGTGTGTGTTTGCGATCATGCCCTTTCGTCAGCACATACATTTCTGTGCGCGTATTGTGTGTTTCTGCATTTCTGATTGTGCTTTTGTGGTTGGCTATCTTTTTCAGTATTTCCACATTTTTGACATATTTACGCGCAGGTGTAATTGCACTTATGTGGGCACATTAAAAAAAAAAATATCTCCACAAGGCATCAATTCTGCCTTTACTGCATTCTCACATGAACTCATAACAGTAAATGATGTTGCCGCTACGGGGGTGAGAAAGGCGTGTGTATGTGTTTATGTCTCTTTCAGGACCTCAGAGGTACTGGGGGCACCATTATCTCGCCCTCTGCCCACTGTACCGTGACTCAGACATCACCGCTGAATAAAGCCTCACATGAAACCTGAGGCTCTCCATTGGGATAGGGCATGTGACAGGGGACCCCCCCGCCCCCGGCCCGGCCCACGCGCCTCTCATCCCTGCATGTGTCTGTAGCCCCGCCCTCTGAGCAAAGCCTGCCCTTTCCCGCCGAATGTCAGAAATGCTCTGCTGGACCCACCTAAATAACACACCCTGACAGCACCTGAGGTGTCCAGCACCATGGAAACGCAAAGGTCCGGCGGAGGCTAGCCGTCGTGTGAAGGAAGAGGGGGCTGGGTGGCCCTCGGATACAGAGCAGCGGTCCCTGACACAGGCTGCCCGTGGAGGACGTGGGAGGGGTCCGGCACAAACAGCAAGTGCGGCACACCCCCGATAAGGGCAGGAAACAAGAGCTAAAGTAAAAAAAAAAATGCTATTGGGGTTTTATAGAGTAGAAATGTTGCCATTTGATGCCCATTGTCTCCATGCAGTGACTCCATTACCGGAAGAAGGAGTTTCATAAACGACCTTTGGAGGTAGAATGGCACGCCAGCCAGTTTGAAGTTAGCGCCCCCCAGGGAGTACCTTAGCCCCGCTGTGATAAGAGCCCAGCCGGCCGCTGGGGCCCTTTGCTCTGCTTACAGCGTGTCACCTGACCCCAGACAGGCTTCCAGCCTTCACAACACCTAAATGTCATGTTTCCCGCGTGTGACTGTCCTTCAGCCCCCTCCCCGAGAGCAAAGTGGGCTGCCCCGCCTGACATATAAGGGCTATGTGTCAGGCAAGTGCAACAAGGGCCTCCGCTAACGGCACAGAACACACAGCCGTCTCTGTGTGCTGGCGTGATGGTATTCAAGCCGCGACTGTAGATATCAGCTAATAAAAAAAAAATTGTGGTTGAGAACATGTGCTCATAACCTAGAGTTTACCTCTTCAAGTCTTTCGAGGAACCCTGAAGGACTGGGATCTCTGAACTGACCCAGCAAAAAAACAATGCAACTGTATTAATCAGCAAAAAATTCGATGACTTTTGACACCAGGCGGCTAAGTAAAATGTTCAGGTTCTTCTCAGATGCATATGCCATTTTCCATCTACGTCATCTTTCTTTTCTTTCTAAACATCCATCCATTTTCTGAAACCATTAATCCCATTCAAGGCTGCAGAGGGCTCAGAGCCTATCCCAGCAGCTATGGGCGCAAGGCAGGGAACAACCCAGGATGGGGCACCAACCCATTGCAGGGCACACTTACACACACACACACACACACACACACACACACACTCCTGGTCCCCATAAGGTAGAAAAAAAACAGGCATCCATCACATTGTGGGGACATTTGGTCCGCACAAGGTAAGGTATACCTGGACCACACACACTGTAATTAACCTCAGCATCTTTTGGGAGTGTAGGGGGAATTGGAGTACCTGAACAAGTACCGGAATTGGAGAACCACATGACTACACAGGGAGAACATGCAAACTCCCATGGAGCCAAGGTGGAGACTCAAACCCAGGTCCCAAAGGGGTGAGGTAACAGTGCTACTCATTGTGCCACCAGCCTTCGCTAAACAAATAGAAAAAAATTAATTGGGTTCATAACAGAACAAAAGGACAGGCTTTATTGTAAACACTGTAAATCGGGAATAGAGACCAGCTCAGTGCAGCATTCTTGCTTTCCGGAAATTAAAGCACACAGACAGTTTGCTAAACAGTGTCACAGCAGCATCCTTCCAGGTTCTCCCTACAATCTATTTCTTGTCACAGGAGATATATATTTTTTCTACAGTGAGAGAAATAGATTATTTTGCTGTGCGCGGTGAGGAGGGATGCGGCGGTCAGGGTGGATTTCTGACCAGCAGCTCTCCTGTGTGAAGCAGATGTTGCCGTGATGCGTCTTTGGGACAGAAAGGCTACGAAACTACACCGAGGGTCACGACAGGAACCAGAGCTCAGTTATGCAAAAACCCACACAAGCAAATGTGACGGATTTACACAGATGCACAGGCGCAACGCTGATCGGCCATTTGCAAACAGAACATCTCCGACAGAACCTTCCGGAATCAGTAAATCTCTGAGTACAGCGTCTCCGAGGGAAGGCGTTCACCTTGACTATGAGATGTGCAAATTAATGAACTTCCTGCTGAGATACAGGAGGAGTTTAACTTCTGATTTAAGTTCTGATCAAGGGCAGAAAGACCCATCAAAGAAGAGGGCCGGGGGGGGGGGGGTATTTAATTTTTTCTGCATCACAACAAGAGGATGCTGCACAACTGGTTTTACAATAGAGTAGCAAAAGTGTGTGAGTCACATTCATATAGAGTAATACAGGTGTATGAATAAACCAGTGAAAAAAATATGATTTTACTCTAAGTGTGAACTTGAAAGAGCAAAAAAAACTGCAAAAAGGGGGAACGGATAAGGCGGGCGTTATCAAACAAGAACACAACAATAAAAGCTTAATACCACGTCGACACTGCTGAGAACAGGAAAGCCATTTTGGTGGAAAGCAGTGAAAATTAGATTGGGCTTCCGAGAAGTCATAAATTCAGCTCCCTGCAGCAGCTACAGTATAACATAGTGCTTTCATTAGCCACAGTGTGTCCGTGTCTCTGAGTGTCTCTGTGTTTCTGTGTATCAATGTGGAGATATGTGCATTTCTGTCTGTGTGTGTGTGTGTGTGTCTGTGTGGATTAGCTTTATATTACATTGTGGGGAGTAAAAATGACAAAAGTCCTGTATTTTGTTTGGTTACTTATGGTTGAGGTAAGAGCTGAGTAGAGTTTTCCCCCTTAAAATGAATAGAGAGTCCCCACAAACATATAATTACAAACCTGTGTGTGTACGCGCGTGTGTGTGTGCATGTGTGTGTGCATGCATGTGCGCTCGGGTGTGTGTGTGTGCGCATGTGTGTGTGCATGCATGTGCATATGTGTGCGCGTGTGTGTGCGCACGTGTGTGTATGCGTGTGCGTATGTGCGCGCGTGTGTGTGCGTGTATGTGTGTATGCGCGCGCATGTGTGTGCGTGCGTGTCTATACTCCTCAACAAAGACAACCAGAATATGGGTCTCTTCCATCTTCATTTCACCACTATGAACAGATACATGGCTGCAGATTACGCACCACTGGCAATAAGGTGCATGTTTGAATTTAGACTTTCTTTCACTGAGAAATACGCAAACTGGCTTGTCTGCAGCCAAGTCACTACGGTGTTTAAATATTTACCACAGAAAAAGAAAAGACATAAAGACACTGCTCTCTCTCTCTACTGTATATATACTGTGTACACATATATATACACACACATATGTATACATACACACACTGTATATAAGCTAAACTTCATGTAACTGTGTTATTATTTCATTTCCTCTGATCGTTTCCTGATTTGTTTTTCCAAGTGAAGTCAATTATAAGCAAACAGCAGGAAGCACACATGAGTGTTTTTTGATTACCTAAATCCACAAATCAGTCTTGTTTCTTTCATGCATATACAGTAACAGTCACCTCAAGGTCCAGACACTGGCTACTGCCCACCTCTCCTGTGAGATCATCACTTTACATTAACAGTAACTGTAAAATGGCTTGGAGTTCTCCAGTTATAGCTCTAGGGTTAGGTGGTACATTATACTACATCCCTCACACTGCTTGCCTTTTGGCATTCTCAGATGAGTAGATGATTTACATTAAGAGATGTTTCTGCTAAGCAGCATCCACCCATATTTTGCTGGACACCAGAAACCAAAACCTATGAAGGACGGACAACAATGTTCAAAAGTGTCTTGGTAAAGCTGGACAGCTTCTCGTCTGACACACTTCATTTTCCCTGCAGCCATTTCTTCATCTACAGAGACTTCAGATGCTCCCACCACAATAAAGACACCTAAACCAAGGTCAGGACAAGGCACTAGCTGGGGCTACCTGTGCTGAATTTAGAGCTGCATGGAGCTGGGATGAGGAACAGACATTGTGGGCAAGCTGGAGGCCCCGCGGGGCTGTTTCCTGCCACTCACCCTGACAGGACTCCCAAAACCAGGTTGAGCATGAAGAAGGAGCCAATAATGATGAGAGGGATAAAGTACAGCCAGTTCCAGGTATTCCCAGAGGCATCATTGGCCTATGGACACAAAGACAGATACAGAGAAGGGACATTAGAGATGACAGCATGGACAGGAAACGGGACAAATTCCCAATTCTAACATGTATTTGTTCCTATATTTAGCAACATCCGATTGCAGCCTTTATTTCAGCGAGGACAGTTTACTCATAAATAAGCCAGATAGTTGCTGTAATCATGTCATAACCCTGAGAAATATGTCTACTATAGCAATCAGATTACACATCAAACCATATAAATGCAATTCTGTAAGGTGAGGCATAAATAAATAACCAACATACCGCTTCAGTATACCAAATTAGCACTCAGAACATCAATATTTTATTGCACGATACATTACGTCAGTGGTTCTCAACCCTGTTCCTGGCGACCCACCTGCTAGAATGTTTTCGTTCCAACCCTACCTCAATCAGGCTTATATGGTCCTTAATAGGCTAAAGCTGGTTACAGACTGAACGCGGCATGTGAGAACCACTGCATTACGTAAAGATTTTCACCTAAATAAAATAATATATACATTGCAAAAGGTAAAACAGTCCAGCAGGCTGTGGTTTCTTACTCATCTCAAACATTATGAAACTTTTATCAAATACATATGGTACAAATCCCGAAAAACAGCAGCACGTCTGGATGTCAGCTTGGACCGAAGGGCTGAGTCAGTTGGCTGAGGCACAATCAAGCAAAGCAAAACTCAACATGACTCACTCTAACCATAAGTAACTATATAACCACCTGCTGCACTGAGCCACAGTCTTAGAAACAGCATCCCATACAACATTAAGATGTATCATTCATCACTCAAACCCTAAACTCATGGCAGGTTCTCCAACTCCCTCATCTGGCTTAATGACACTGCAGCAGATGAAATGGGAACATTTTTAAGAATTAAATATTCGAAAAAATGTCCAAATGATTAAATACACAGTACATTTGTAATTAGTAATATAATTCAGCTTCTTATAAAAGTCCACCTTCCTTCAGTCAACATTAATAGCCAGATAGAACGTGCTGGATAGAATGTGCCGGATGGAATGACCACAAAGAATTAAACAAATCAGTCCATGATCCAGATAATCGTATAAATACAAAACGCCAGGCACGATAAGTCAGATTGCCAGGCTGTGAGGACAGAAATATATTCAATATATTAGAAACACATTCGCCAAAGAAATGTTCAAAAGCAACTGTACTGGAAAGGTTGGGGGTGACCATGAGTGATTCCTTATTTCAGGCGGGCAAGAGAATTTTGGAAGTACATGGTTGATCTGCCACTTTGAATGAGCGCACGCTCGCGGGAGGGGATCTTCTCTCACCTCTTTTCTCCATTTATAATGACCACAGATATTACATCACATTTGACTCAGTTAAGCTGCACAAATTGGCATTTTGCACATCCTCCCTCTCCCTCCGCCTCCCACAGTTGTTTCTAGAGCAACCAAATCAGCGGACGAAGCTTGCTGCTTCCAGCCAATTGATTTCTGCAGCGTATTTTTAATTTGAAAATGCCATTTTCTGTTAGGATGGTGGCTTCATCAGATTAAATATCTTTCCAGGTTTTTTTGAACACCCATCCTACAATGCTGACTGTCGCTCTGCATTGAACGGTAAAACCCTTCAGTTTCTCATTTCTTCTCCAGTCACTGGATGCAGAGGCTTCTTAATGTCCATTTGGAAATAAATGCCACGCTGTATCTGCCATCTCCGTACCATGCAGTAAGAGCTGTTTAATGGAGAGTACAACGTGTGAATGTAATTTCACATCCATGCAATCCATTAAGCATTTACATTGTGCTGCTTTGGTGATATTTCCATCTGAAAGGATAAATATTTTACTCACACGTGTTCATGCTGGATATTTGGTTCAAATATCTTCGGCGCAACTCATCCCAGAACTGACAACCTTCAAGTCCACGAACGTCGCTACCCACTTCAACTAATAAAATAAATACGTAAGACTCCATCTCCACTGATGTGGAAACAGGTGATAAATTTTTTTTTGCAAATGACCTATTTTGCAGGAATATTCCTTATACTTTATACTTACGCAACCTGACATAAAAACTGTGAAACTTGTAATATCACTAAGAACAATTCCATCATTTTTCCGTTAAAATTCCAAAAATCCTTTTTTCTTTTTGCTTGTCCCTGTTTCCTTGGATTCCCGTCATGGCTGATGACAGCCCTCATGCGTTCATCCAGCCATGGAATTCACAGCGACTCTCCATGTTTCAGCTGGCTGATAAGCAGGCCTTCATCTCCTCTAGCCTCCTCAGAATTTAGCGAGCAGCATTTCCCTTCAAGATCAGCCAAATATTTCCAACTGTTGACAGACTGGGACTTTTGTCAGGTCATGTGATCACACTGGTGTATTTCTGAGGGAAACAAGAGATTCTTTTCACTGCTGTGGCAAACTCGCCATCAGGGGCTGCCGCTAAAGATTTTGGGCCCCTGAAAGCATTTCATACTGGGCCCCCAACCCAGATCAATCGGATTATGTTCCAAATTTTTAGGGCCTTACACCCTCAGGGGCCCTTGGAATGGGCCCATGTTACTAACTGCCCCCCCCCCCCGGCACCCCCTGCTCGCCATTACATAAATCCAAAACATTCTCAAAATAGCTGTTTTTTGGGATTATCATGCAGATGCCTGCTCAGAGTACCAGTGGGTTTATTCTAATCATCCCATTACAGAAATCCAAAATGATGCTGTCTATCCTTCCACCCTATACCATAAAAGATAAAGGTTTTCACAAATGTCTTGTCATAAGAAACAATGTTAGGAAAGGCGTTATATAAAAATAAATTGAATTGAGTTGATTTGCCAATGGGAGAATAATAACAACAAAGATTCTTAATAGAATTTAATTTCTATACTGAATAAACAGACTATAAAATCTTAATTTATATGGTATTGGAACATGATTTTATTCATGATTAATCGCCAATAAATAGTTTGACAGCCCTAGTTTGGTCACAGCATGTTTCTCTGAAAGCATTCTATACACCTTTCCCTTTCCCTCACACGGTGTAGCTGTTCTATGTGGATATAGCAGAGGGTGCATGTACTGCTCGGGGCACACAAAGGAGAAATCAGCTTGCTGAGTTAACGCTGTACATGTAGGCAGCCCCCTATGTCACCTAAAGCACTGGATGCTACTTTCTGATATACCCTCCTGGATGGGCCCAGGTCAGGTCTGGTTGGGGAGCATGCACTGATGCAGCGCGTTGCTGCACCCACCACACGATGAAGCACCTCAGGATCCCGGCTAGCAACCCCCCAGGCTAACTCGCGGTCCAGTCCCACCCTCCGGAAATGGCGGTCTGTCTGCCACAACCAGGTGTCACGTGGGCGTCCCCTTGGACTCCTGGAAGAGTCCATCCCGTTATGTGACATTTACATGCCACTGATCCCAGAATATTTGCACAATAAACACAAATAAACATCTTTCACAGATGATTATATCTTCCTCCCATGATCCTTTCCTGGAAGATTTTTGTCCCTCTCCGGATAATGCTAAAAACATGTATTAATTTTGCCAAATGTAAACCAAAATTGTCTGTGAGCTTCTAAATAACTATGCTTTCAACCCAAATCTTCACCTACCAGCTTACTGTGGAATTCATGACTGTAAACTGAGAGACTACAAAACATGTTTTATTTGCATTTATTACATTTATATGGGATTATGGCTATGGAAAGTTATGGAATTATGATGAGGAAGGAATTGGCTAATATGCTTTCTCGTTGAGATAACAATGGGTTTTTATGAGTTCTGTTATAGTTTCCAGTTTTTTATTTCAGATGCCATCAATTATTTATGAATCAAAGGGTGTCATTATAAATTTAGCTGTGGGACTAATAATATAAACACACACAATTAATGTCATTTTCTGGATTGTTTTCCTAAACCTATGGTCATTCAACTCCCATTCACATTTCTGTAGTCAGGCAGCGGTGGCCAGAGTCTTATCCGCAAAGGACCGGTGTGTATGCGGGTTTTTGGGGTAACCTTTAGGTCAGCTGATCAAATCCAGGTGTGAGGACTCTTCAGCCAATCAGTCCTCTAATTAGTAATCTAATTAGGGAGTTGCAGCAAAAACCCACATACACTGCGGCCCTTTGCGGATAAGATTGGCCACCCTTGCTGTACTGTTTTAATTACAGTTTTTCTCAATTGCTTTGGCAAATTTCATGAAACATTCTGCTGTGCAGAAGTGACATTCTGGTATGGGGATTACACTTGATGTCCTGCAAATGGTAATTGTGATCTGTGAAAAGATCCAAAGCAATCGAGAAAAACTGTAATCACACAGTGGGGCAAACAATGATTTTTGCTGCTTTTCTCCTCATTTTATTCAAAAAATGAAAAACACAGGTCAAGCAAATAATGATCTTAACAAATTAAATGAATATTGACTGACTGCCCTGAGTGAAGACAATTTTCTTTGGTCAAGCGTCGTTTTGCACCAAATTTCTTTTCCTACCATGTACTGTAAAGGGCCAAGCTCATTACTGCTATGTTCCAGCTCATGGAGAAGGATGAGCAGACTAAGGAAAAGCAGAGGCCATGATTCT
>JAODJW010000040.1:16280734-16299971 GCA_026777045.1 Hyperopisus bebe
GGCCAAGCTCATTACTGCTATGTTCCAGCTCATGGAGAAGGATGAGCAGACTAAGGAAAAGCAGAGGCCATGATTCTACACCCTGCAGTGTAAAAGGCCGGCCACTGCGTTTCAGTCACTGGACAAAAGGCTCCTTGCTGAAGGTCTCATCACGTACATCCACCTCTCTCACTGGTCGCGTGTGCTTGATTTGGAAAACTTTTGTTTTTTTTTTACCTGTTTGAATTACTCTAAGGATTTTTAGAAGGTAACCAAAGTATTCCTACTTAAGTTAGGCGTACAAGAATAAATTTGATGAATCTAATTGGTCAATCAAACCCCTACGTAACCCATGGCATGTCCATTTAACTCCCGCTGAACTGAGCTTACAGGAAAACTCTTATTGCACTGGAAACATGCATAAAATTTAATGATGCTATATTAATCCTAAGTATTTTTCTCTTGAAGTTTTTGGTATTTTCATTATCAGTATGAATAAGTATAGTTCTGAGTCAATTTCATGAGGTATATTAAGAAAATGAGACTGACGTGGTTTGTTCAGAAAAGAATTTATATTTACATTTTAATTAGACTTACAGTACTGTGCAAAAGTATTAGGCAGTCCAAAAAAATGTTTAAAGCTGGTTATCTGGGTAGTAAGTGTACTTTAGCTTGGAACAAAAACACAATTTAACATTAGAACATGTGCAAATTAAGAGTAACACGATAAAAACTAGTAATAATTTCTTCTGTTTTCTAAAAAGTTACTGATATCTAGTTGGACGGCTAGATGAACACCACTTCAGTTCCCAAACCTCTCCTCAGGGGCACCTCAGCCATTCCATGGATTTGTTAAATTTCACGAAGATAATCTAAAAATCATTTTCATTGCCTGCCTAAGACTTTTGCACAGTACTGTACATTTAAATTATGCTACTCTAAGCATTTCTATGGTGATTTTAGGAGATTGGATAGGGTTGAATGTTGACTGTTCTCTGGGGATACCTAGACAGAAGACAATGCTAATGGCAAGCAGAGGTAGATGCCATCAACATGACATGTGCAAACGTGTGCACCTCAGCCAAGGAAACCGATATGAAAACAGCGAGCAAGTGACTAGTGACAGGAGATAATATTTCTAATGAACTTTTTAACTCTGTAATCATTCGAATAAATCAACTTCTTCCTCATTGAAGAACCAAGGCTGTTACAGTGGTATAATCTGACAGGAGATATGGATATAAGACAGAACTTCTGGAAGAAAAAATATAAAGAATTGATTACATAGATAGATAGATAGATAGATAGATAGATATACTAATAAATAGGGATGTAGTATCTACACTAGGATTTCATCATTATGTAGATTTATGTTGCATTAAAAAATATTGAAGAAAGGACCAAAGTTCATATTTCATATCCTGTTTATTTCATAAAAGTGATGTCAGCCAGGTCAGCTGCACTATCAGTTGCGACCCACTCCTACTCATTTATCATACATGATAGATTTGGAAGAGAATTAGACCGAAGGTGTGTTCTTCATAATTTCTTTATATAGACCAGACACATATCATCATGTTCTTATGAATACAGCCTTAATGGGCAGGTTGTTTTAAATCTCAAAGACATTAAATTGCATTTATGTGGATCAATCCATCTTCTAAGCACTTATCCTGATCAGGATAACGGTGGAGGAGGGGTATGGAGAGAGCAGTGGGCACAAGGCGGGGGGGGGGGGGGGTGCGCCCTAAATGGGGTGCCAGTCAATCGCAGGGCTCTCATCTACACTTTCTTCCCATTACACTACCCGAAACAGAGCAAACCTGCGCAGCATTTTTCAGCATTATTGTATATCATTGTACATTATTAAGTGATATCAAACTAACCCTGAGAGTATTGCAGCTGAGGTCCGGCACACGATAAAGCTTTTCAGACAGCTGTGAAAAAGTCTTCGGTTCTTAGATTAGAACATGTTAGAACCGCACTCCCTAAACGAATGGGACACGGTGGGTCCCTCTCCCGCATAGACGAGACCAACACAAAGCTGGGTTCTGCTGTAGGACAGTGACAACCTTGACAGCCCAACAACAGCCCCACAGATTAGCCAAGGAAGAGCTACAGTGGGCAAACGCTGTCAGCAGGACTGAGCAGGAGACTCTGAAAGCGGAATCATCTTTCTGCACCAGCCACAATAACTCTACTCAAAAGGCTCTTGATGCATCCTTCAAACCAACTGAAATAGTGCAGGTAACATATTTGAGCTGAGAAGTATTCTCTTATTCCAATGTTTGCTCTGTCAACTCTCACTCTCCTACACCAACATCATCTTAAGTTGCAGTTTCTTGCAGAACATCAGCAAGTTAAAATAATGGACCTGTCTACAAGTTTTATACATGACACTAAGCTTGACGGCATGTTAGTTGCTTAATTAACTACACTTCTCTAAGGAAACACATAGTTTCAATATACAGTCATGTGCCGTGGAACAACATTTCAGTTAACGGCTGATCGCATACACGACGGTGGTCCTGTAAGATTATAATGGACCTGAAAGATTCTTATTGCCTTATGATGTTGTAGCCATTGTAACTTCATAACACCACGTTACTCACACGTTTGTGGTGATGTTGGTGTAAACAAACCTACTGCACTACCAGTCGTATAAAAGTATAGCACATAGTATTATGTACAGTACAAAATACTTGATAATAAATGACAACAATGTTACTGGTTTATGTGTTGACCATGCTGCACTTTTTATCGTTATTTAGGCTATACCATATAGCCTAGGTATGTAGTAGGCTATACCATCTAGGTTTGTATATGTACACTCTATGACGTTCACACAACAATGGCTGTTCAGCGACACATGACAGTATCAGTACTCTTTCATTTTAGAATCAGCATCGGTATCAGGGTTGCCAGATGGCTGAATGGGCTGAAGGGGTGGCCAGACTGGTGAGTGTCTCAGCGCCCCATGTCTCTGTGTCTGTCATCGGAAGATCGCCGGTTTGAGATCCAGCCGCGGAAGAACAGTCACGCATCTGTGAGCCCTTGAGCAGGGGTCTTACCCTCTAGCTCCAGAGATGTCACACGTTGGCTGACCCTGTGCTGTGACCCTCTAACTGTGGAGAGCAAGATGGGGTAGGCGAAGAGAACCATCCCAATGTACCCGTGTGCTTGTGCGAATGGCAGATAAAGCGTTTATCTTCTATGAAAGCAGGAAAAAAATTGCTTGGAGACATCTGCCTTCGAATGGCCATTTCACCACACGTGTGAGCAGCTTCTCCAGTGCGACAAGGACGTTACACAGTAATAAACATCAGCATTGTTTGTCAGCCACAAGCACAGTGACAGCAGCGACACACTCACTCTATTATATCATATTACTGCATATTCACACACAGAAACGGTTTGCATGAAACAGCTTGATTTTCCAAGTAGGCAGATGGAACCAAGAGAAAGTTCTTGTCTCTATTATGAATGGATTATCCCTTGAAGGGCCAATTTCAGCTTGACACGCTATAGGAGCATTCGATTCTCATGAAACTCCCTCCACCATGGCTGAACGGCATTTCTGTTCCAGTAGCTGAAGGACTGGAGCCTCAGGCAGCCGGACGCCTTGCGGAATGGGACGTGTCGGGAGGAGCGGTGACATACGCATGCCGCCTTCCTCAGAGCGAGGCGACCAATAGCAGCTCTCTAATTCCGCAGCACGTCCACCATGAAAGGCGTGAAGACTCTTCTATTCTGCACACAGAGTCTGGTGCCCTCTTTATAAATTTCCAACAACTGTTAGTGACAGCAGAAGCAGCTAAATTTAAAATAGGCATGCTAACATCACAACTATGGACAGCAACAGCTCAGAATTAATCTAGGATTCTCCTAATTTATTATTATTTTTTTGCTCTGTTGAATTTAAACATTAACAAAGTACATTTTTGATGTTCATGGATATATATCCATCTCTGTTCTGATCGCGGCTATTTTTAAACAACTAAAGAGCAATTAATCAATAGTGAAATTGGCCAAACACAGCAGCACGGTGGCAAACCGGGTTGAGGTCTTACTACACGGGCTGGACTCGCATTCCGGCGACTGACTCGCATTCCGGTGACTGACTCGCATTCCGGTGACTGACTCGCATTCCGGTGACTCATCGGTTTTTAATGAGGCGCCATGGCCGCAGGCTCCGGGATCCTCAGCAGGAAGATGAGGCTTGGAGCTGTGAAGCCTGACATCTTGCTCTGCTTTTACTATCTCATCAGCATTCGTCAGCATTGTACTAGCGACCGGCCTCTATTCTCTACTTCTTACTAAATATCAGGTCAAAATGTTTTATAATAATTACCTTACATCAACCATCAGACACCTATTAGATGACCAAGAAGGGGAAATCAGCACATGACAAAGCAGATGCAATTATACTTAATTCTAATTTAAAAAAAATAAATAAATAAACACCCGGAGAAAAATAATAAATCCAGGCAGCGTGAAATTCACATTTAAAAAAAAAAAACAAAAAAACAAAAAAAAGTTTTTTAAATGACAAAATAAACCATCAAACCAAACATCTATAAAAATAATCTTTACTAAATATTTAGTGAACATACCACAGATTATTTATACTAAAACTCTATAAAGATTTATTTAAGACAGTATAATGACAGTATAGATATTCTTCTTAGGATGTAGAAGGACGTGCACCCCTTTTGGAAGCCTGTTCACAAGCTGAGCCCCAACACTAAAGTCACCTCCACTTCCTTGTGTGTCATACTATGGAGTTCAATTTTAACTCAGTCAGAAAAATGTATTTTCCAGCATGCTAACATGTATTCAGGCCTACTTATAAAAGACCCATGTTTTAATCTTATCTCCATTTTGCATCTGAAGTGAATATAATGCTTCTTAAAGACATAGGAAAATTATGACTTAAGATCAGATGCTTGTCAAAAACTCTGTTAGCTGTCAGCAGGTAAGCAAAGGTTTCATTTCAGTGTACTGAACTCATTACAATGTCAAATAATTTATAGATAACAGATTCTGAGCTCTTTTGTGTAAAACTTCAGGGATCTGTAATTCAAATTCCTTCTGATACAGATATGCAGGTGTTCTGAAATGCTTATTTATGCTATTTAAAACATTTTAATAATTAAACGATACACGTAGAAAATCAATATATTTTTCAGCTGAATGATTTGAGTTGTCACATGGATATAATTTGGCTAGCAGAATGTAACAATTTAACAATTAATAAATTCAGTGGAAGGGACTGGCATTCTGTCCGGGGTGGGACCCCATGCAGGGTCCTGCCCAGCGCCGCCTGAGATAGGCTCCAGGCCCCTTCGCGACCCTGACGGAATGAACAGATGAAAAGAAGGATGAATGGGCATCCAATTAACATGACCGTTTAATGTGTCTTTTAAGAATTCCGTTTTATTCATTGATTTAGATTCCCACTTCTGAAGGGATGTGTAACTTGCATAAAGTGCTAAACAATCTTTCAACAAGGAAATGCAATAAAGTTATTTCCTACCAAAATCCATCCAAGGGAAGCATGACAGTGACGTAACTCCAGCAGGACTCAATGTGACTGACATCTGCTGCTTCCATGCCCCTTATGTCCCTTACATCATTGTTGGCAGAGAAATCAGCGTCTATCATAATAAATCTCATATATTAAAGGGGAAATCTTTTAAATGTCACTTTGATATAAATCTCCTGATTTCCTGATTCTGCTATAAATCTAGTTCCTCGTGTAACATCCGAAGAGGGCCAGCACACACACCATAAGCAGCATGCAGATAACCCGTATTTGTGGAAAGCGGCCGGAAGACGATCCAGGCCTTGTGAGTAAACCAAGCCTGGAGAATGAAGATGGCCTTAAGGAAGTCATTAGTAAATATCTGCACCCCCACAGGCATCTCTGCTCTTCCCCTAGACACACTGAGAGCAGCCATCTGTTCAGTGTTAAAGCATCAGCACTGAAACAGAGAAGGAAAAAAAGATGATATATCAAAAATGGTCAATTCTCATTGGGATTATAGCAGATACTTCCTCTGCGTCATAGTCAGTTCATCAATGCTTTCAAGAAGCCATAGTGCCCTGTCAATGTTCATTACAGTTTGAGAGGATCACAAACTCCTGAGTGACAAATGACACAGGATGTGACGCCATCAGTGGGGACAGAAATGTTTATGAGTTTTCTTTCAAAGTCTCAGCATCTCTGAAAATAGGTTTTTGAAAAGTATATGCTTAGAGATGTAAACAAAGAATAGAAGAAAGACATTGGAAATGGTATTGGTGCTGAGTTTGTGCTGAATAAAGGCATATTTGGCACTCTGGGATTAATATTTATAGATGAATGTAATATTTAAAGGTGTCAAGGCATGTTCAATATGTCAAAAGTGGCAGAGAGGCCAACGCCTGCAAAAACAGGTGACTGAGTTATATATATATATATACACACATATATATATATACAGTACAGGCCAAAAGTTTGGACACACCTTCTCATTCAAATGAAGGTAGTCAGTACTGCTCTGATTCAGTGATTCAGTGTAAATTAAGGGTGAGATACTAGATAAAATCCCTTGACAACATTTTTAATGCACAATATCTTCCTGAAAAGCAATTTGGTAGTTAGAAGAAATGAGCAGGGACTATACTGCACTGTATATACAACACCAAGCAAACAAAAAGGTTTTTTGCCCTCTGAGAAAAGTACTGACATCAATGTTCTGAACTTTGATACCTGTAAGTCATTTACTAGAAAATATGACAGCAATTCTTCATTGATTTTCCAGTGTATAAACAAAATCAATACCAGACCAAACAGGTCTCATATTTAAAAGGGAATCCCACTGTAATTGCAATTGTAATTGGGCTGTAATTCTATATGTCATCGCCGTGTTTACTGGAATGGGGAAAAAAGTATCAAATAATTCTTGGTGGAATAATGGCCACAGACCAGTATCACTCTCCCTGTGTCATGCAGGTGATCTCCAGTCACTCCAGTTTCCTGCCTTAGTCACTGGATATGGTTAGATGGCACTTCTAGGCTTCTTGCAGGGAGTGCTTGAGCATGTGCAGTGGTACGGACTGGGCCCCCCCACCCCGATGCTGCCAGTATCAGCACTGGAATACGACCCTGATCAGGACAGGCAGTTTTAAAAGGGACTCTTTTTCTTTTTGTCTGCTAAAAAATCCTTCAAGAGGAAAATATGTGCTTAATTTCTGTCAGTTGATAACAGCATTTAACTTGTGTAAATATTCATCAAAATAGTTATTCTCCGTGATGGCTACTATGGCAACAATCAGCAAGCTAATTTAGGGCTGCCAAGCTCGCTCGCTAGCTAGTTAGGAAGTCACCAGCTGCAGCCGATTACCCGTAGAATCTTGTTAACACAATGCTTTTCTAATGGTCAAATTAACTGGATTAAATTAACAAATTAAGTGGGAATTAACTGCACATTTCCTTTATTTTAAAAGTGAAAGGCAGTGAGTGGATTTTGTTAGCGAGGACTTCAGGTTTACAAACATCCACAAAACCCATCTCCTGCACTATTCTTCTGACATATTAATAGTTCACATAAAGGCTTTCACATCTTCCATGTCAGTGTACATGATTGCTGCTGAAGTCTGCCATGTTGCCAAGACAGTCAGAGGATCTATTGATCAAATTTCATGTCTGTCAAAGTATGTGAATATCTAGTACTATAATAATATAGCACATAAATAAACTTATTTACAAACAGCAAATATAATACATACGGCTTTCTACTATAGTGATTACAAGCTGCCTGCAATTCCCAATACCCACAATTTTTATGTCGCACAAATAATTACACGTAATGAAACGCGGGTGAAGGCGGGGCCTTCCTGAAAGCCGCGAGCAGCTACCAGACATGACAGGATGTGAGAGGCGGCACATGAGCTGCTTCTAGCTTGATGCCTTCATTCATTCCATGACGTAACCAGGACTAATTCCTGCAGATCAGCACCGCGCGCACAGACTTCCATTAGCTATAACGCCCATATTCTCTGGCCGCTTAAATCTTCATCCATGGCTTTATGGGTTACCATGTAACAAGGGGACATGATTAACGGAATGGGACCAGCAGATGTGGAAGTTATTTTTTGGCAGAAATGTTTTTATCTTTAGATTTCGCTTTTTTATGTTTTTAGGGGTTTTATTTCGATCTCACCACAGCTTTTTATGAACTAGACCTATTCATTTAAAATATACTGTATTAGACACAATGATACCTGCCAGAGGCATTTAAGTGCATAAAGAGTGCATTATGGGTAAATAAATCAGTGCATGCAGAAAGTTAAATGCCTTAATACAACATACCATGAAAACAACATTTTTAAGAAAGATTAAATCTATTACAAACGTGAATATATAATCACTATACAATATCATTTTTAAATTATTATTATATCTTTTCACGTTTAAATTAGAATGTCTGGCCAGAAACATAGAAGAACTACTGTTTGACCAGGATTTATAGGATTAGCATGCACTATACACCTACACACACATACACACACACTCCAGTGTGTGTATATATATATGTCATTTTTTTATTTTAGAGTATATATACAGCCGTGGGAAAAAAATTAAGAGACCACTCTATATTTTTAAACAAATCTGCATTTTTAAATCCTGGTTTAATTGTGGTTGAGTAGCAGGATGCTTTCAGGTTAAACATTTCTAAGGCAACATTACACGGAAATAAGGTGAAGTAGGAGACACTGGGAATGACCAGAAACCAGCCAGGCAAAAGGCAGAAGCAACATAGATAGATTAGATAGATTAGATTAGATAGATTAGATAGATTAGATAGATAGATAGATAGATAGATAGATAGATAGATAGATAGATAGATAGATTGTGTACATATACCCTAAACCGATGTTATACTTTGTATGAAACCCTCTTCTCTACCATCAACCGAGAATAACAAAACAGCGTATTTTTTATTGTGGTGTTATTAAACCACTATCAAACAGTTTTTTGACCCTACTGGACCAGCCCACAGGAGAGCAAGTCAGCCATGACACTGTAAAATTAACAGTTTTTTTTTAAGTACAAAGCTACAGCTTTAGATGCAAAAGCTGTTTTGTTTCGGTTTCCTAACAATTAATTTCCTATTCTGAAACTGACAATTTAATTCAGAAATTCAAAATATTTGAAACCCCTGATGAAACATTCAGTCAAGAAATATACCCATCCTGCACGGAAATGCCCACTCCTCCTAATGCATGCCATCTTTTATACAGGCACATAAACAACATCTCGTTCTCCGAACTTTGATGTTTAAATATGCCCCCCACGTATAGCAGAGCTATAAACGACAGGGTAATGATAATGTTAAAGACGACGGCTGACATTCAGGACTCACATTGTAGAGGATGTCCACCCAGCCCTCCATGGTGATGCACTGGAAGACAGTCAGCACAGCGAACAGGATGTTGTCGAAGTTAGTGATACCAAAGTTGGGCCCAATCCAGTACTCCCGACACACGGTGTCATTCAGCTCTGCACAGGTTCGAGCCGGAGCCTCCAGGCCACAGGGGAAATCTGCGGCCAGCTCTCCTGTAACGACAGGATGCAAACAAGGGTGTACGTTTGGTTTCAGCATTGGCAGGGACCAAACTGCCGCCAAACAACCCCCACCCCCCTAAACAAACACGGTACTCCCACAATATGAGTAGGAGCAAGTCAGCACTGTCCATACCCAAGTCAGCACTTTCCATACCCAAATCAGCACTGTCCATACCCAAATCAGCACTGTCCATACCCAAATCAGCACTGTCCATACCCAAGTCAGCACTTTCCATAACCAAGTCAGCACTTTCCATACCCAAGTCAGCACTTTCCATACCCAAGTCAGCACTGTCCATACCCAAGTCAGCACTGTCCATACCCAAATCTATGCCCTTGGCAAAGAGCTATGTAAAGATTCCGAGACTGGGAACAGAACCACATGAGAAAATATATTTCTTTCTTTTTATAAATTGTAATATATTTTGTTATAAACTGAATCAGCAGAAGGACACAGAACCATGTGAATTGCTGACCCCTCAGTCTCCACACGCATTACAATGTTGGTAACTGTAAATGTGAGACCCCTGCATCTACCAGTGAAATGAATAGTTTTCAGGATTCTTAGAGTGCATTGATCTGGAAGCCTCAGCCAATACTAACTACGACAGCATCACTTATTGACTTTCATGCTTTACTGCTGTCATTCTGGCTAACAGCTTTTACTCATTCTATTAAGTGCCTGGCTATTTCTGTTACACTGAAACCATTACAGCAGTTTCTTCACCACCTTCTCCACTCTGATAAATACATTGTACTTAGTCTAGACAGACAGACAGACAGATATACCTCTAGCATACAATGTTTAAATAACTCCCAAATACTGTGAAAGTGTTTCCATTCCACACCAATAGGGTGTAAATGGTTTGTAAATAACTTCCTTCAGTGATCATCGAAGGTGCCAGCTTGGTAATGAAGATTGCTTTCGATTAGAATTACAATGACACAGAACAATTACAATCCACAACTGACGCTTGTACAGTCCACACGACTGACAATGGCTGGGTTATCAGTAAGGGTGACCAGGTAACCAGACCAGCCTTTTAGTTAACGATGCCTTTGTTGGCTATAATCAACTCATTATTAAGTTAAGGATAAGTGCCTTTTGAGTTGGGGAGGTGAACTGAGAGTGATAATGGTAAACATCAAGATCCACTGGCAAATGCAGACGTGTCTATTTGGTTTATTGGGCAAATTGACTGATCCAGGACTATTCAGTACCTGGTCTTGTGTTTCATTTTTGTATATTTAAAAAGCAGCCTTGCTTTACCTACGTGAAGAGTAATAAAAAATAGCTGTTCCTGCCCTGGGTAGACATCAAACTACTTCGACTGCTTGCCAGCAATATTCACATCCACTTCCATGCTGAAAAATGGGAAAAAATCGTTTAGGATCTCGTTCCTGTCCCTTGTTTCAGCTCCCACTTAAAGTTGACTTTGCTGTCTCCATCTCTGCCCGTCCCGATGAGGCCTTCCACAGAGGCCCCGGTTAGCAAAACGTTTTAAAAGCTTAGAGGAATTTGAAGAGAGCCAAAGTGGAGTCTGCCACTCTCCTCCATATGTTTCAGAAAGCATCCGTATCGTATCTGTGATCTCGGAACCAACAGCTCACTGGCAATCCAGCCTGGATGAATGGGATACAGCAAAGCCTCTCTAACAGCCTGGTGGGCTCATGGACACACACAGGTTTAAAGTTTTCATTCCTAGAGTCTGGCCAGGCTCTTGGAAAATGCAGGATGGAAGATCTCCAACCAACAACTTCTTTATTTTTAATATATTTTCTTACGTGGTTTTAGTTTTTTTATTTCAGCATTTTACTATTCCCTCCTGGGACATGAGCTACGGACACAAGTGGTGTGACAATCAGCAAAACTGTGGATTATTCAGTGTGAGCAGTAAGCAGGGCACGACCCTGAAGGAAAAATCTCCGTGCGTGGAGCCAGATGGAGACCCCTCCGTGCTGTGCTGACTCAAACGCCAGAGGGGCGTTTAGCGATAGCCGCGTGCGTGTCTTTTCAGGCCTTGCTCACTGCGTTTTCTTATATCGTACTCAGTTCCTCTATCATAGCAGCAGCCCTAAACAGCCCCATAGCCACAAAACATTTCAGCAAGTGTCCCCGTTGGTAGATTTCGCTGATCAGGGACTTTTTCTGGGGCTTCCCGTGCCAAATGGGCCCTATCTTATACCTGTCCTAAGATCTGGCCCTTGTTGTACAGCACTTATCTCCAGTATGGTAAGGAAAAGAGGGACAGGCCACTGCAAACCAAAAAAAATATATCCACTGGACCAAAAGCCTAAATTTAGAAACAGTACTTTTTGAAAGTGTAGTAAATGTTATAAACCTCTCCCCCGTTACTTATTTATGCAGACAAAAGTCACAGTATTACATCAAAATGCAGCATTAATCCACTAAACTGGCATACTTATATTTTTTATTGTTACGACTAGTATTCTTAAATAGTATCTGGCCTGTTTCTGCATCAGGCCTGTGACCATGGGCCTGTGCCATGTCTGAGAGAGTTGGGATCTATTCCAAACGCATTTTAACAGTGTTCTAACTCCTCACCCACTAAGGACCACGATACTCCTTCTTAGCAGAGCCCTGCCCTTCAATAGCAACAGCAACCAACATTACTGGGCCTTCATGACTAAAAGCACGTCTGTAACAGGTGAGGGCTTTGGCACTTCTTCAGCATCGAGGATCTTTGGCTTCTGCCACCTGTTGGGTGGAGGAGTCATAAACTGTTCAGGTACCTAAGCAACCCATCTACATGAGCGTTCCATTTGCCACAGAAATAGAACATAGTAACTAAACGACATGACACTAAACAACAAAGCACCCAAATCTATTCCATCCTTTCTACTTTACCTCTGTTGGACCTGTTCTGATGATAATATAATATTCGATAACAGCAATATATTAATGAAAAAGATTTAAGTGCACTTAAAGGTTTCAGATGTACTTTGTAAGATGGAAGCGAGACCATTACGTTTACGGTTCCGGGCCTGACCATATGAAGGCCGGCCAAACACAAGCCACCGAGGTGAGGGGGAGCCGACTGCTGCTAGATGACCATGATGCCCAGCTTGATGCCCAGCTTGATGCCCATTGTGTGCAGTATGTTCAAACAAATCCCACTTTGAATACACGCACATAGGCCTCATGCAGGGTCTGAATTAGTCACATCAGTTACTGGATCTATACTCTACTCCTACCGTGGACATATTACCCTCCCATCTCTATTTTTATTGTCATGCTAACAAAGTGACCGTACATTTTGCACTGCAAATTTATTGCTTTATATTAATCTCGTTTATGAGTCTGGAAGGAATAATATGAGAGGGGTTTCAAGCGGTGATAAACGTCCCTAAGTTGTATTAACCCTGTAATTACAAGCTGGCCTTGTCACAGGGATTTACAGAGAACATGGAGAATAACATCGTGCTCTGCTTTCAATGTCAATATGTTAATAGGTGGGTTTGGATAAAGGTCAAATGTCTCAATAATTCACACAGAAACCACACATAAACAGCTTTTATATCTCAGAGGGGATGTCTCAGATCCAAAAAAATAAATATATATATATATATAAAAAAACTGAACCAAATGTGGCAAATATATTATATAATATATATGGTCATATTATACATATCCTACAAGTGCACAAGTAAAATGGTGCTGGTGCTTCTGTCTTGGAAGCTAAACAGGGGTGTTGGGGCAGCACAGTGGACTCACACTGTCAGGGCTGAATCCTGACCGCAGCCCTGTGTGTGTGTGTGTGTGTGTGTGTGTGTGTGTGTGTGTGTGTGAGAGAGAGAGAGAGAGATTAGGTTTATATTACTTTGTGGGGACCAAATCTCCCCACAATGTAATAAAAGCCTGTTTTTGTTGACGTTGTGGGGACCATTTTTCTGGTCCACACAAAGATCTGCGAATGCAATCTAAAAAGTTAAAATTCCAAAAGATTCATATTTTGTTTGGTTACTTATGGTTAAGGTTAGGGCTGGGTAACGGTTAAGGTTGTCATGTTGGGATTAGAGTTTTCCCCATAGGAATGAATGGAGAGTCCCCACAAAGATCAAAGATCTAATTACAAACCTGTGTGTGTTTGTGTATGTCAGTTTGTTTGTGTGTGTATGTGTGTGTGTGTGTGTGTATATATATATATATATATATATACACAGTATATATATACTTACGAATGAAAAACGTTCCGAACGGCTGTTCATAACTTGAAATGTTCGTAAGTCGTTATTCAGCATCATCTTAAGGGCATACGCAAGTACACAGTACTATGATGCTGGGAGCACAAACGCTACGCTGCTGTGCGGCGGGAGTAACGGCCAGAAGTCGTACTAGACAGAACTGGCGCCCAGAAAAAAAAAGATGTTGAACAGGAAACGGGAGCCCAAGGAACACAATTTGGAATTACAGTCCTCTTCGTTCGTATGTCTGAAAGTTCGTAATTAGAGGAACGTCTGTATATATAAATTCAGACCAAGGTTTGGATTTTGTTTCAACTAGCCAGTTGAGTATGAAGAGTCACAGTCACACAGTACTCCACTGTTGGTTGAAACAAAATCTTGGCCTGGCTACTTCATAGACTTAAAATGTCCACCACTGTATACAATATGCTTTCCTTTTGTAATGAAAGCAGAAAAAAAAAAAATGGGGAAAAAGACAAATTATTATATATCCTATTATACAGTGTTATAAATATTTTAAAAGTTTGGACTCTTTCCTGGTACTCCTAGAATATGTTCTAAAAATTTTCCAAAATAACATATTTTGCGTGAAAGTTTTATTTTTGTATCTATAGCCCCCGTTAGAGGGACTACAATATTAATCTATGAATGCTTATTCTTCGTTAGCCGAATGAAAGTAGTGCAACAGGAGATGGATTAGGACCACATTAACATCACCGCATCATAAATCCAGAATTACCGCATCATAACTCTATCATGACCGACAAGCGTTAAAGTAAATATTACGGCAAAAAAATAACCATAGTAAAAACCACAAAGCACTTCAACAGCATCACTGCATCACTAAATGTGAGACAGCTGGAGGTTCTCGTAAGTTTGATTAAATAATGAAAAGTGCTCCTCGAAAGGGAGAGCCACGGAGACAGAGCCGAAGCCGTGTGCCGGGATCTCTAACCTGTGTCCGTCCTGAAGCAGGCGTGGTGGAACTTGCCCATGTAGAACTCCACACCGATGATGGCAAACATGACAATGGCAAAGAAGAGCAGCAGTCCTATCTGAAGGAGGGGAACCATGGCCTTCATAATGGACTTCAACACTACCTGCAGGCCTGAGAAGGAAGAGACAGACTCACAAGGACCTTTGTATGAACAGGGATGACTTATTTTTTGGAATACTCAGTGATTACACCTTATAAACATACCAGAGAATTCTCCTGAGAACATCAGGAAACACAAAATATTCATAGTAGACATAATTATATTCACAAATGCTTATAGCTTTCTAATTTATGTTTAAATTTGTCTTTAAACAAGCTCACTTTCACATTTGTTTTACAATTAACTCCAGTTAAAGTTTCAGTGAGATCTTTAAAGTTTTAATATTGTTATTGACGGTCCACCTAAGTCAGTTTTAGACTACAATGGAATCTCTGAAAAGTATTGCTTTTGAAAAAAAGGCCAGTGTTGTATACCATTGGTATGTTGTGTGATTAATTATCAAGTGGTGTTATTGTTTGGGAATCTGGGTGATCACTCACTCGGAATTCCAGAGACCAGTTTGAGCGGGCGTAGCACACGGACGGCCCTAAGGGTCCTCAGGTCAAAGTCTGAGCCCACAGTGGCCAGAATCCTGCAAAGTAAAGAGAAATAATGTTTTATATCTGAAGTGCAGATGCAGAATTGCTATTACTTCTTGTTCTGAAAAACAATCAGCCACAATAAGGAGGACTGTGATGCAAGTAGGTGCAGAGGAAAGGAAGGCTGGAAAAAAGGTGAGAAACAGTTCATCCCATGTAAGAAGTCAGTGAGTGAGTCACAAGATGGATCCTGCTGCACTGATACCAGCATTTCAAGCAGAGTGACCTGGGGAGACAGATGAACGCATATGGGTAACTTGGAACTGTAGCCTAATGGCCAGAGGGAAATGTTCACTTCTGTATTTTCAGCTTCATTGGAGTAAATTAAACTGAACAAAACGGTGTGACCTAAAGGAAAAGGATGCAACTCTGTGACTTTTCCCAGGAACTGGTTTAAAGAGTTAATTACACCTCCTGCCTTAGTGCTTTATTCCCGTGTAAAAACGGCCCTTCAGATGCGTCATCAGACGTCAAAGTAGGGCTGTCACTATTGATTGTATCAATAATCCAGTAACATCGAGTAATCGTTTTAAAAGTAATATAATATAATATGTATTGCAATTTGTGCACACTTAAGTTGTAGCACTTAAGAAGCCACGCACTCACAAGGTGAACATGTAAACTCCACAAACATTAACCTGCAAGCAGCGACAGTGCTGCCGATTGCGCCACTGTACCACCCTACCCGGGGTGCGTTTCCCGAACAACGACGGAAGTTAGCATTAACGATGCATCGTACTATGGTAATCCAAACTAACCAACATCCGAAGTACGACTGTTTCCCAGAACCGTATTTCCAGAATACATATTTCGAACGACGGAAGTTGGCAACGATGGTTTCGAGAAACGCACCCCAGGTTAGAAAGATGTGCGATGTTAATATCAACACGGCATTTAATTCATGCACATGGACTTGCACATCACACGGATCGCGATAGTCTGCTGCAACGTTGATTTTTAATGAGAGTACCTATTCAACATTATCTAGTATATGTAAAAAAAAAAAAAAAATGTAAAGTTTGCCGCCGCTGTTCTACATGAGCTCCGCATGCGCTCTCAGACACCCTCATGATCATTCTCTCCTTGCTGTTGGATTCACTCATAGACTGTGCAGCGCGTTTGTGAGGAACTAAAAATAGGCTTATGTGAAGAGGGGAAAAGCGAACAAGAACTGGTGACAAAAAGACTTTCGTCTTCTGCTGTATGGAAATTTTTGTATTCCACAGCAGAGCATGTGAGCGGAGTGCAGCAGTGAGAATTTCTGCTCCTCGCTCACGAGGCTGTTGGCTCCGCCCGCTCCTCCGCTCTAATTCGCACTACGCTGCTCCGCTCAACATCGCTCCTCGCTCCACTAAAATTTCCTCCCGCTCCAGTCAAATTTCAGTCCGATTTCAGAGGGACAAATCTGCAAGCCTAACAAATGTCACCTTAAACCGAAGCCTTATATCATAAATATGAGCAATTGCCACTCAGAAAATATTTTTAGGCAACAACGGACAGGTTTGGCAATGGCATTCCACACAAAAATAAGCTTAAAAATAAAGGAATCAGCGGGCTTAATAGCCTAAAGAATATACAGGCACGTTTTAAATTCCTCAGTTTTTTTCTGTTGCTGCTGCTGCGACTCTAAAAATTTCACAGAGAGCGTTACGTACTTGAAATAAAAAAAATCCTATTAGGCCTACTTTGAATGACAAAACGAATTTATTTGATTGCCAATATTTACTTTATGGGCTTTTATACTTTCTTTACTTTATAGACTTGATATGCTACAACCATTAAACTTGCTCACGTTTTGCTCTGGCTTCTGCCTGTTCGCGTAGCATACTCATGTTTCTAAGAAAAGTGATTCCAAAGTGAATCTTTACTCACTGAAACAGTTTCACCACATTCTTGTTCTTGCTCTACATTATTGTCTTCTATACGTTTGATAAGAATAGTACACGTATGATTTATCAGTTTCCTTTGTGAAATACTTTGCGAATTCCATCTCGGCCAATTTGTGTAACAGTCTTGATGATTGTACAGATGAATTCTAGGTAGATTTGGGCACCGCTCCAGCCTTAATTAAAAAAACAGCTCCGCGCTCTGAGCAAATTCCGGCCGCTCCGCTCCTCGCTCACGCTCCGCTCCACTCCGCTCACATGCTCTGTTCCACAGATAAGATATGGTGCAACAACAAATGATTTGTCAGCACTGCTTTGGGTCTGCTGGCACAACTTACGGCAACACCACCAACTTATCTGCCAGACTCTGTTGGTAGATAATGTGTTATATTTGGAGTTAGATAGGCCTACATACAGCACATACGTATATATATACATATGTTTAATGATGTGATTAAGCTACAGGGCTAATTCATGTTGGCGGCGATCATTTTGACATATGGGAATCATAGAAAGTCCGTCAAACTCGAATGTCTTAAATTAACATGTATTTCCATTGCAGTCTTTCTGTGGTTATATTTAAGTTCCGCTTTACAATACTGACAGACGACTTCATTCTTTCTTTCACTTTTAATGTGATGTGCTACCATGACGCTGTCATTCTTTAATTGAATCCAAACCGTCTACGCGGCATCTTCCTTCCGCCATTCTGCCGAATAATCGATTATTTTGATTGATGCTTTTATACAATCGAAAATTTTAATTGATGCTTTTATACAATCGAGAAATCGAGTTTAATTGAATAATCGTGACAGCTCTATGTGAAAGTAATGCACACTGTTGCGTTTGCTTTCCTGGGAGATAGACCCTGCTCAGAGCCTTCTGCTGCTCGTCTGGACCATCATGCTGATTCGTCTGGCCAAGCAGCCAGACCTGCATGTGTTTCGAAAGGTCGTCATCCAGCCGAGCCAGGTGCCCCGTGGGCAGCCGCTCGCGATTGCAGCGTGAGGGTAAATGTCCTGCTAAGGCAGGCCTGAGAAGGTACAGAGTGATCCAGGCAAAGCGGCGAGTTCAGCAGCGAATCGGGGAGGGGGTGGGGGGGCAAGAGCGGGCTGAGAACAGCTGAAAATAAGAGAAAGGAGGATGTGGATAGGCAGAGCAGGAGAGAATCCTGCTGTGATCTTCCCTTAGTTTGATTTATTGAGCGACACTGGTAAAGCCAGTCATGAAAGTCAAACTGCAAAATCAAACCAAAAATCCAAATGCAGAAGTAAGGAAAAATGATTCCCCTGTGTGTGTATTCCCTGGTGGGCAGTGGTGGCTTAATGGTTAGGGAAGTGCACTTGTAATTGGAAGATTACAGGTTCGAATCTCTGCCTAGCAAGACACCACTAAGGTACCCTGAGCAAGGTACTGCTCCCTGGGTGATGACTTAGCTGTCCCCTGCTGTGTCACGTATGGGTTAATTGCAGAGAACACATTTTGCTGTGGTGTGTCAACAATGACAATTATTCACTAAATTCTCATAAGACCTCCTTTACATTTTGTCTCCATTTCAGTTCAGACTGATCATCGATATTTTAGCAGGGCGGCATATCAGGCTGTCAGTGGGGTTCCAGTCTCTGCTTTGGACCACAGCTCCAGATCGTAGGAGAGGAAGTGGAGCTTCTCCCCCAGGATAAAAGGCGTGCCAGAGGAGCCTCCTTGCACTGACCATGCACTCTAGATGCAGACCATACGGCCTGCCCCCCAAGGCCAAGTCCATGCTAGCGTTCCGTATTCCAGAAAGACTGCTGGGGAGTCTCGCCTTCCCCTGAGTCCCAGCCATCCGGCTACCAGACACGGGAATATTCCTCACTCTGTTTGGGCTGGCTTCTCTGTGACATCTGTTAAATTATTGCTGGGGATTCACGGCAG
>JAODJW010000040.1:16323205-16348789 GCA_026777045.1 Hyperopisus bebe
GATCTGAGGGAAACGTCTCAGTCAAAGCTGTGTTATGTGCAAGGAATTACTGCAAGGAATTACTGCAAGGAATTACTCCCAAACTACCAGGGTTACTGTCATTAACGAAAAACAAAACACATTTTCATAAACTGAAATAGGATAAGATATGAGAATAAATTTAAAAAACTAAAACAAAAACAATACATTTTCCTCCTGAAATAAACGGAAATTAGTGTTAGATGCCCATTAATAACACCTGGAATGTGTTTTGGACACTTTCAGGGACATTAATACATAATGTACACTGAGTATTCATCTTGGATTCTGCAAAGATCAGACACAGAAAATAGCTCTACAACTTGTAATCTGTCCCTAGAGATAAAATTATTAAAACAGAAATTAAAGTATACAGAAACTAAACAGAAATATATCTAAAAAATAAAAAGCTATAAAACCACACTGAAAACTGAGTGAAACTGAACTGGATTTCAAATGAACATTGAAATTGCCATCAAATAGTCTATGATGTATCTGCTGCTATGCAAACATCTTCTGAACACTGTAATTTAACTTACAGTACAAAACATACTACACTGCAGCTCTGTGCTGTGATTCCTTAAGTTAGAGAGATACATACTGTAATGAAATTTCAGTGTTATATTGTCTTTCATAACAGATCTGTACATATTACTCTGCTATGTCTCCTGAAGATTAGCTGCAGTACCCTCGAGATTGCTGCGTCTTTATCAACATATCATTTCGAACATCCAAAGTTCTGCTTAGATGTTAATCTTTGGAAGAATTATGGTAAGGCTTGGTACAGTAAACGCATCAGCATGACATATATAAAACATCCATTTTTGAAGGCTTCCAGACTGCAGCACTCCAAACCTGCTTAAAATGGAATCATTTAAATGTAGAAAATCAAAAGTTATACCCCATTACACTGCAAGGAAAACAATTAACACCAATCTCCCACTGAAGTATCGAAACTCCCGTTCACTTGCAATGTCACTCATTTACTCCCAATTGACGTAGCCACACACCCGTTAAAGATCCTGAATGACAGATGTTTCAACAGACCCAACCACGCCATTTGGCAGAGGGTTCCTCTGATGCAACTCATCCTCCCGATTCATCATGTTAAATTGATGGCAGTGTCACCAAACGTCCAATATGCTCAAGACTTTGACAGTTTTATGACTTCTAACCTGTAATGGCTTGGGCAGGAGCCCTAAATAAACATTGATAGCCCAACTGCACAGATGTAAACACTGAGCTCCTGTCATACCTTGACACCTGCAATCTGTTTGGCTTTTCTTAACTTTCACAAAGAGAAGGCAAAGGAAAAAGTACAATAGTGCGTAGTTACAATGTTTGTTTGTCTGTTAAACACATTGTTATGCTGGTTTCCCAGAGACCCAGCACAAGCTTCCAGTTAAGTTTAAGCTTGTGTTTCCGTTCCCTTTTTGTTTCACATGGAAAATGGCTGCCTTATTTTTTCTGATACAGTCTGTGTTGGATTGATTCCCGCCATTCTCCCTTCCTTCCTCAAAGTACAACCACAAAGAATACATACATCCTTCTCTCCTCAATCCCCGTATCACAATGCTCTGCCTCTCACATCCTGAGCAGACTCTTTCCAGCTTTGCATCCCGCTTTGTTTTGATCCCAGTAACCCAGATACTAATTTGAAGCCAATCCAAGAGTCATAATACCCCCTGTGCAAAGGTTTCCCTGTTCAGCCCTGATGCATTTGCTTTTTTCCCCCTCCTCCATTCACAAAGCCGTTTATGTTTATGCCATCCTGTCCCCATCTAACCCCGCAGAGGCTAAACATTTAAACCCGCTCCCTGAAGCTGAGTCTAGGCCACATGTTTCCACTCCAATAGTATCACTCTGGCACAATGAGCTGGTACAAAAAAGAGAAAGCAAACCTGGGGAAAAAGCTCACGGTTTTTTGACAGGTTTGGGGGGGCAGGTTGGCCTGTCCTCGTATTACTGAGCGCGGACAGAGACAGGGAGACAGGCAGTGAGACGAGACGCACAGTTAACAGCATTCTGGTGCGATTTTCTGCTGACACTCACGGATGACTGAAGAGCCTATTGTTAGAGTACAACGTGTAATATATTAATGTTACTCCCTGGGGATTAAAGCAGGAAAGGCTGCGAATTGTTTTTGTTTTACGCTATCATTTATATTAAAGAATATACTGGGGGAGAAAAGCACAGTAATATACTTTTGCACTGAACGCACTAAAGGGAAATGAAAAATTTGAACAAGTAGGAAATCATCGCTGTGATAAAAAATGCAAACCGCTGCAAATTAGGTGATAGTCATTATGTGAAATTTTAAATTAAAGTCATTACTCAGTGTCAGGGAGAAGGTCACCGTCCTTTTGCACTGATAGTGCGCAGTGACGTTGGTGGCAGGTGTGTCTGCGATACAATGTGCACTGAATCTGCTGAGTCACACAAATAACAGCCTAAGCAGGCGGTGCAGAGATTATACTCTCTACATATGTCATTAATCTGAGCTGCACAGATCGGGCCACACTTCATCTTCAATATAATGTCCTCTCAAAGAATTTTTCAAACACGAACATGTCCGCAGACTCTTATTAAGCTGCATACGAACGGTCTGTCTTCCTGCATGCGTCTTGTACACAGCTCAAGATTAATTATTGTTAAACCAGATATAGAATAAACTGCCACTTTGATAAATTAAACAGTACATGTGCAGAAAAATGTATTATGGTTTAAAAGTGTTTTAAAGCTACTAGCTATTTTTCCCTTATAATGCACATGCTTTCCAGCTTGTGATTAGGCTCTCTAGGGTAGTAATTCCATGTTTTGTCAAGGGCAACGTATTGCACGGACTAGATTTTTGTCCAACCTAATGAAAAAAAAAAACACAAGCCACTATATTTAAATATTCTGCAGCATTTTGGGAGTCTATCTGGTTAGCTGTACTGTCTTTACGCCATGAAACATTTTACATCCATTTTTGTTTAATTGTTTTATTGTAACCTTTATCAGTACACTTCAGAGCTGTTTGGATATGCAGTTGGACACAGAATAAAGACTAAGCAGGAGAATTCAGGAAGCAGTGAAACCCCACTAATCCTGCATGTGCTAGCAGTTGAGCTCAGTAGCCTGTGTGGGCACATTTCAAACTGTGGGCGGAGAGGAACGCTCTCTGTGGGTTTTGGCAGAAGGGGCTCCGAGCCATCGCCTTGCAAGTTTGCGGTGGGCAGGAGGATTTCTAACCTGCTGGTTTGGTGCTAAGCGCTAGCTGTCGCTAACAGGCCGACACTGGGGAACACAGCACTGTACCGTACACATGTCAAAAGGCCGGGCTGCCTTATAACCGGTAACGCAGGAATAAAACGCATTAGCGTTGACAATGGTGCACCTGCTGCCGGCGATAGCGCTGAAACAGGTGCTGCTATTCAAATGTGTGGCTAGGGGTTGACGGTAACTTTTATCACGGGATAGAGCTTAAACGAAGGCTCTGCGCTGGCGTGACTGCGACGAAGACTGAGCAATGGTAGGTCGTCTGGGTCTCCCTCCCAGAGGGGCTGCTGGGATTAAGTGGCTCTTTGAAGAACATTCACACAGCATTTATGTCAGTAGGGCTTTTATCGCATAAACCAATCAGAAGACACATGTTGGCAAATAGATTACCATGGGTTCCATTGTGCTTGAATAGGAAAAGAAAAGTGGTCTGATGCAGAGAGTGGATGAAAGCACATAGACTATTTTATCAACTGTATATCAACACTTCAGTACAGTGTTACATAAATTGCTAAAAAAGTCTAGCTATTTTCTTCTCATCCAACAAAACTCAAACAAGAATGCAAGTGCATACTGTTCCTTCGCAAATGTCCCACTGTCACGTTACAGCTGCATCCTACACAGCAAAAATGAGAAACTAAGACTGTGGATATATTCACATTAATTAATACATCTGTTTAGGTGATATTCACTGAATGTCTTGCAAAAATACTCACTCATGAGATAGAATCTGAGATAAATTGAGAGCTTCTGTCAGGATTTAGCCCTGTGACCTGCTTTTCTCGCACATCAGAATCTGTTCACGGTCTGATTGACAGTCATAATTTTGTACATACTCTCTTTTATTTGCAGTTGAGTCACCATTCCCAGATGTTCTTTCTATTTATGAAAGGAGAAAAAGCCATGAATCAACAAAATGAGTCAGGTATCGATGAAGAATACTATGACTGCATCATAAAAGCACAAGAACATGAAAGATGGGATGTGGAGAGGAGATCAGCAAAGGAAAAGAAACGCATTTCCTCCACCACATCACCAGTGTCATCACATCACACATCATCCTCAATATTCATCCAAGAAGAAAGATTCTTTGTACAAGAATGGCTGTAATTAAGTAACTGTAGATAAGCGCTTTGCCTCCAGGAGACAACAAAATAAAGCCACTCAGAAGACATGGGGTAAACACTGCAGTGCTGTGTTCGGTCTAGCAGAGACCACTGCAGAGCGCAATAAGAATGATAAAACTGTGGTCAGTGTCCGCATAGATTACTGACACTTTTTTCTTACAGGTCACTGCAGATAACAGGTGCATTAAGCAAAAGAGCATCAATCCAAGCAGCAGATATCGCTAAGGGCAGTAAGTCTGCTGCAGCAGGAATATTACTCTGTCGTGCAGTATTGCAACAACAATACCAAACATAGTGTGGTTTTATTTATATTGCTTTATTTTATTTATATATATTTCACTTTTAATAAATATGATTACGATATGTTGTCCTTAGAACTCCTACAACTAGGTGGAAATAATAAGCCAACTATATAGCTGATAACCAAAACTAAAGATACACAAATAGACTTGTAAAATGGCAGGCTTTAGCATAGATAAATTAAATCTATGTTTTTTTGTATATAGACACACACCTTCTGCAGACCAGCAATGAATTCCACACATAAGAAACTGCATGGCACAAGGGGGCGCTATACAAGTTCAACGCTGAAGTGCAGTTAGTTGGATTTACTGCAATTCGAAAGTGGAATGCTTGTGCAGTATTTTGCATAGCTATTTTAAAGCATTTTCACCGGTCGACTGGCTCAGGTTCAAAGTTCTAAATAATGTTTTCTTTGAGCATGAAAAATGGAAAATGGCTTCTGATGTATAGAGCAGAAACGCCCTGCTGTAGTATGAACCATGCTTGACACACAACTCATCCCTCCTGGGGTAGGAGAGACCAGGGATGGTCTGAACTGGGAGCAGTGGGCAGCGTCTGGCCCTGCTTGATAAACAGGCTGCTTCTCGGCTGAATATACACAAGTAAGATCTGCCACTATTTTACTGAAGAAGTATTTCACGTCATTTCCCAGGAAACCAGAGAGAACCAAATGTAAAAATGTCCTAAGCTGGGTATACATCTCCCCTGCTTTGCTGGTGCTGAGGAACACTGCCAATTATTCAGGCGGGGGGGCGCTCTGCAGATCCCTGTGAAATGTATGGTTTAATCAATGAGCAGCAATAACAGCGAAAGCCACTCGGTGCCTGCAGGAGCCTCCGGACTCAGAGGGCGGGAGCCGTTCCCCCTTGACTTCCATTTCTGCGCCGCCGCAGCACAGACACCTGCCTGCTTCCCTTTGCCGTATTTCACACGACCTCTTTTACTTTTTCATTAACCGGCCTGAAGGGCCACGACTGGTGATGGTCACTGTCCTGTTTTTCTCTGAAACTTCAGGCTGCTTTTGTCCAGTGTGTTACTGAAAAAGCACTTAATTACTGCTTACAGAACAAATCAGTGTCATTTCAATCAATATGAAAAGAATAATGAGGTTTAATTATGTACATTAAGAAATGTTTAAAATTACTGTAATTTTCATAATCTTCAATGTCTGTATTTATATAATGGATTTATTTACTGCAATCACCCATGACCTGCATGATCTTGACCACAGCAACTGACTAATTCATTCATTACCAGATCTTATACATTTGCTGTTACTAAATGCACTCTGGGATCAGATTATGATCAGATTAAGTTTCTCTTTTAATGGTTAAAAGTACATCATAATCTAATACTTTTTGGTAATACTTTCTTAACTCCACATGAACATAGAATGTATATCATTTATACCATGGAGTATATTTGCAAATAAAGAAGCTATTAATGGTAACACTTTACTTGTTGGTGCACAAATAATATAGTATTATGCTATTACTTGTGTATTAGTTAATACTTAATACATAACATAGTCTTAGTTACATACTGGTTTCATGTTAATTCATTATTAATGAATCTCAATGTGTTTTCTCAAGCAGTTACTATATTTGTTACTGTATCTGTTCATTCTGTAAACCTTTGTGAACTACTGAAGGAACTACTAAGGAACCACTGAAGGAACAGGTAATGAATAACACAAGTTGAATACAGGTTTCACGTTTGTTCATCATTAATGAATCATGATTTGTACTTCAGTAGTAACTAAGTTATTACTCAGTATTTGTGCCCCACCAAGTAAAGTGTTACCCTGTTAATATTTATCCTGTACATGTCACGGGGCTTTATCTCCTTAAGTGGTAGATAGAGCTCTAACCCTGTATTGACGTATTTTCTATTAAAACTGGAGTTAATAGCTGCTGCTGCTATAAATAATTGGGTTCTAGATGCTGAGATAGAAAGAAGTCAGATTCAGTGGAAATGCCTGGACTGGGTTACTAACGTGCAAAAAAATGTGCAATGACACTCAGTGGAAATGCCTTTGTGGGGTTACAAAAGTGAGAAAAAGATGCATTTTGAGTAAACGGAAGTGGCAGCGTAGGATTACAAAAGTGTGATTCAATGAAAATGTCTGTGCCGGATTATAAAACGTGCGAAAGTGATTCAGTGCAATTGAATGGAAATGCCTGCGTCAGATTGTAAAACCGACGCAACAGCAATTTCTTGTGGAGCTCAGATCAGGCTCTCCTGTAATGCAAAGCGAAATGGATCTACGGCAACAGGAAAGCGACAGAGTCAAATCCCGGGGGACTCGCTCTAAGAACGGAGCTACTGTGTCAGCAGAGACTTGCTGTCAAGACGGTGCTACCAGCTAAGCCAGGACAGTTTCATGCTTAGCCCTAATAACCAGGCAAAATGGGTTAGTGACTCGCAATCTTTTCCCCAACACTGCTAAAGAAGACTTGGCCTGAGCAGATCTATCCCACATTAGCTCAATATCACTATCGATCTAGCTGCAAGCAGAAAGGGGCGGAGTTATACTCTTATTAGCAACTCCTAATGTCTGATAGGGAGAGATTAAAGGTCTGTAACTGCCCGGGGGCGCAAAATCATCTAAATGCCTTCATTAAGGAAGCTGAATATCGAATTACCGCAAGACAAGACCGACCCTTTTAAATGAAAGTCTGGGGGGCAGGGTGGGAGGGACAGATAGCATGGTGGGCCTGGATGTGTTCATCATGTCATACAATATCACCCATGCAGAGATCTTTAGCTGAAAAATATGCATAACTGCTGAATGAACTTTCATCAACAGAGCTACAGTATTCCAGGAAATAAAAAGTCTGTGAATGTCATTTTAAGATGCCCTGGAAGGACTGCATCACATGGTTTAACATAAAAACAAACAAAAAAATTAGAACTAAAACTGTATACAGCTAGTCAAAGTTATGTATAATTTCACTTACAAATTATTCCATCATTGAGGAGATCTTCAGAATAAAAACAGATTCATTCAGCCATAAAACAAGCATATACAAACTCTGAAATAAAACATTGATCAGAATGTTGTTGGCAATGTTGTTCATAGTCCCTTTCCTTTTTTTGCTTCTCATTTGAGTGGGAACATCTTAAATTTGCCATATGATACTCATTCTGCCTGCTTCTTTTGAATTAATTTACAGGTAACATCTGGATCAATGGTAATTACAGGACTGATGAGTTTCTTGGGAGAACACCTCAAGTCTGGTTGTGGTGGTGATGGTGCTGTGGGGGGGTCATGCATAACGCACAGTTTCTCATAAGTCTTCAGGGACTGACATAATTCAATGGCTCACTTTCCTGTGACACTGATAGCAGACTGATCCAGTAATAAGGGGAGAGGGCCTCAATCATAGTTATCATGTCATACTGTCTCACTCTAGTGAAGAAGCAGCTTAATCATGTCTATCAACTGGCAAGCCACACCCACTCTATGTCTGAATTAATGTTCAGGCTGAGCGATGGCCTGAGATTCTGTACGTTATACTCAAAGGGGCGACACAGACCCTATACACACGTCCCCCGTCCCCTGCCCAGAAGTAGGATATTAACAAAGATCCCCTGAAATTGCCCCACAACATGTTCAAGTGTTTCATCTTTTCAAGAACGACATTAAGTTTCATCCTAATTAATTACATGTATTGTTTTCAGGTAGTTATGTCTGTTACTGTAGTCCTGGCTGCTTTCTTTTAAGAATCATAGCATTTTAGGGCATTTTTGAAAGTTTCACAGAGGTTTTCAACATGTGGTTTATGTATGTTATTGTGGCAGATATTTAAGATTACAGTCTCGATATTATGCTAGATGGATGAGCGCAATCTTGTTAAATTTGTCTTTTTTTTTTTTTGGTGGGAAATCCGTTACAGTAAGCGAAAACTTTGTAGAGTTGGATTGATACAAAAATTTTGACCTTGATACCAGCATGGGTTCCTCAACATCAATAGTAAATAAATAATGTAAAACACTCCCATTTAAATATTATATTGCTTTGAAATAAATAGAACTTTTTATGAATCAAACCAACAGCAACAGCATGTAATATATAGGTTTAACATTATCAGTGAAATATGCATAAAATAATTAAACTCCATTCAATACAAAGATTCGAATATTAGTTTCGGATTATAATACCATATCTCACTTTGGCTGCCCTGTAAACTATACACAAGAGGCATGTGAAATGACTGTGACTGTCTCTCTCCCAAAAGCACAGATTCGACATATGCGCTACGTAACATGGCTTCTTAAAAATTGGAAATTGCAAAATATTAGAATCGTATCGTTTAAAATGTTTGGTACCGTGATACGGTACTGACATTGCTATATGAAACGATGCTAATCTGAAACGCTAAGCACAATGTACAGGGTAGATTGCCATAGGTAGACTATACAGGTACAGCAGCTTCACTAGTAATACACCGCTGTTATACTGCATAAAACCATACAGGAGCCTTTTAATCAAAGCTAAACTAAGTAAATAGGAAAATAAGTTGAAAGCACTTTAGCATGATAAATACTTCCTGGTAGAAAAGCATATACCACACATGGAAACTGCAGCCTACAGCAGACTATTTCATATAGTGATGCAACATCTGATGTAAGACTCTGAAGGGGGCTACTGGGTGCAGAAGCTAGGGACCTACAGGGGATTTCCACTGCCAACCAGGGAGCCCAGCTTCATAACATCTCTGGTGCTCCTCAGCCTGGTTTGTTCGCAACAGCTAATCTATGTCTACAGAAAACTCTACATCATTTCACAGGCTTGTTTTTCCTTTAAACAGGTAGGCCTACACTACCACTCAAACGTTTTTGCACGCTCTTAGATTTTCTACATTTGCATGTCACTCACTTAACAATTAGTAAAAATACACTCAATATTATTTGCTAACAAATACTTTTATAGTATGTTCACCATTTCAGTACCATTATTAGCAAGAAAATGTCATATCTTTGATTCATAAAAGTACCCTACTCTAGCAATTATAACAGCAGAGAAATCCGAGGCATTTTTCCTACAAAGGACATTAAATATTGCTCTGTTTCATGGGATGAAACAGTTAACTACTGCATTTAAAGTTAATGGACGGCCTAGAATCTGACTCTGCCATCACCACACAAACAGTTAATATGATGTCAGACATGCACTGTTACATACTCTATCCGTGTTATAATGGAAACTTGTTTTATTTGACTTATATTTTCATTTATAGTCGTGCACACAACTTTCCAGTGCTTAACACAAATAAAAAATCTGCAGTTTATGAAATAAATGGAAAAGTGGGTAAAAAATTGTGGTGTGCAAAAACCTTTGACTGGGAGTGAACACCAGAGCAGTATAGATACCTATGAGGAGCATAATGTGATGCAGAAGGAAATCATTTCACACTGCCCTCGTTTCCTGTTTTGCAAAACCATGGAATCTATAGGACATTCACAGCACCATTGCAAAGTTTAAATGGAAGCAGCCAAATTGTAGAAAGGCTCTGCATTTCATTTCTTATTCCTCTTACTGATTTGATTACTTATTCATTCTGCTATAGTGTTTCTTAAGATGAATAATTTATAGATAGATAGATAGATAGATAGATAGATAGATAGATAGATAGATAGATAGATTGATAGATAGGCAGATTGATTGATTGATTGATTGATTTTGTCCACCAGGATAGAAAAGTGTTCCACACATTTTATTCCAAGTGAAAAGCTGCACCATTTCTTATAATTTTATTAATCCACACTTACCCTGTTAAGACGACCACAAAATCCATGACGTTCCAGCCATTTCGGAGGTAGGAACCTTTATGAAATGCAAACCCAAGGGCGATGATCTTAATTCCAGCTTCGAAACAGAATATTCCAATAAAGTAGGGCTCTGTGTCATCCTGCAAAGGAAGGGACAACTTGTTTAAAAGGTACAGTGAGGAAAACTAATTGTAATGACAAAAAACAGAAGGAAGATGAGAGAGCATCCTTTACAGTCGTGTCAAGGCATACTGGACCTCAGAACCTTATTTGTATTACAGTAACCATGTATGTAATGCGCCAGACTAGTTTCCATATAACATATTGCATTTGTAATCTCATGCATTTTGTAACAGATAATGACATATACATGATGATGAAAAGCAGATTCTCACTTCCATGGCCTCATCTCTGCTGCTACCATTATTTTCCTTTTCTGGTCTCTCTGGGATAAATCCTGGCTATTTAGCAACAATATCACCCTTACTGCCTGTTTCAAGGGACTTCTCTCAATTAACAGTTCTAGACACATTTCTATTGGCTGCCAGTTCTCAACACCCACCACATGCATACAGCCCTCATTTGCCCGTCTCACTATCTCTGATATCTCAAAACCTCTCTTCACTAACAGATCCACTTACTTACATGACCAACACATAACTCACGACTGGTATGTTCTCCACTGCATTTAAGCAGGCGGGAGAAACTCAATTTCTTAAAAAAAAAAACCCACACGACACATCACAAGCTGATAACTACAGACCTCGATTGTCTAATTTCTGTCTCGAGCTTTTCAGTGTGCTGTCCTCAGTCGAGTGTCCAGTTTTCTCACACAGGATAACCCTCTGCTACAGTGTGGCTTCAGAGCTGGGCACACTCCCTTCCTGACTATTGTGGACACCCTGAGGTCTGCAAGAGCTGCATCTGTCCTGCTGGAGCATTCAGCTGGCTTCATTACAGTGAAACACCAACTCTTCCTGTCCAGCCTCTGTCAGCTTGGCATCTGACCTGCTCCATTTGGTACTTTCAGTTTTAGTACCTTCAGCTCTCATCTGATCATCCAGTCACATGACTTCTTCTACTACTACTACTATACTGATTATATCCAGCTCAACATGATCTTCCCTCCAGCGGAGCCCGCGGTCTCATCTCAAATTTCTCATTGTCAGTGCAGCCTGGATGAGGGATCACCACCTCCAGCAGAACCTTTCAAAGACTGAACCTCTTGGCTTCCCTGCCAGCTCTACCATACATCACGATACCACTTTCATCTTAGATCATCGACACAGTCTCCTTCAAAGGTCTGCTAGGAACCTGGAGGTAATGATAGATGACCAGCTATACCTTGTTGTTGACATTGCAGCTATTTCATGATTTTGTACATTCGTGTTGTATAACATCAAGATCTGACTCTATCTGTCAGGATTATGCAGCTCAATTCCTTGTACAGACACTTGTCATCCCACAATTACATTACTGTGACTTTACTGACGAGACTGCCAACATGTTCTGTGAAACCACTGCAAATGATGCAAAATGCAACAGCGCTTATTCAATCAGCTTACATTTTACACCTCTCTTTGTCTCTCATTGGCTCCTCACAGACGTTCACATCAAATCCAAGTCTTTGGTGCTGACTTTAAGAGCTGCTGAAGGAATGGCACCTGCTTCCATTAAGTCACTCATCAGGAGAGCTATGTTCTGTCTCACCCTCTTCAATCAGCAAGCTAAGCCTGGTGATCCATCCACCACATAAAATTAGTCTCACTCTAGGAATTTTACATGTGTGGTTCCTTAATGGTGGAACAAGCTACCCATTCATATCCAATCAGTAGAGTCATTCCCAACCTAAAATAAATGTCTCAAGACCCGAACTAACAGCTTACTGCTCATCTGCTCTCCGTCTTCATTGACTCTTCCTTGGCTATGGTCCAATCACAACAATGAATACTAATTTCTTGTATTTCACACTCATCCCGCAGAACCTAGTCCTTGTGGTATATTAATTCAACTAATTTGGCTTTTAAGAGTGTTTTGTACATCTCTTGCTCCAGTACTGACTTGCATTTTTTGCCAGAGATCCTACTATCTGCCTGTATCAATTCGGACAAAACTATCTACTAAAATAATGTAAATGTAATCATCACACACAAATCTCTGGTCTCACATTTGTAGCATAGTGGCCAAGGCAGCAAAATAGAAAAAAACTGATGCATTTTTAAATAACTACTCAAGTTTTTCAAGTTATACTAAATCAAAATATCACATCAACCATTTTATTGATGTGCAAATGGTGCCAACTCAATGTGAAGACAGCAATACTTATTAGTGTGTATTATGCAATAGCTTTTCTGTTGCACAAACATGACAAACATGCATTAATGTACGTTAATTACTCGAGAAAAGTGCCAACAATTAGCTGTTTAAATGAACACCTAAGAGTCTTTTATTTTTTTAACCTCACATATTTTACTGTGGAGATCTTGATGCAATAACCATGCATTTAAACTTCTGCTGCTACACCACTCAATGAGCATTACACTATGGGAAGTGTAGTTTTGACAGCATTGCTGTCTAAGTAGTGATTCGGACTGCAACTCAAACCACTATACAGGGAACAAACAAACCTTGCTATCTTAATTACCTTGCAGTAAACACACACACAGTGCAAGGGCAACTATTTTTGGGTGTTTTGTGCACAAGCAAATTAATTCCTACAGAACTGAACACAGTATCACTGGCTGTATCCATGTCCTGATTTATTTTATTTGAATAAAGAAAAATAAATGTCATGCATTATGGCACACAGTTCTGATTTCAGTCCAGCCCCCCATCTTCCAACTGGTTAAAGTTCAGCCAGCTGACACATGCATGGCTGTTCACTTAACCACACATCTTTGGACTTGGTGAAGATACCTGGGCCCCCCGAAAAATGCCACGCAGCACCGAGAGATGATGTAAGCTGCACACACGCTGAGCAGTGGGCGTGGCTTAAATCTCAGGCTGCGTGGGCGTGAAGCCGCATCCCTACCCACTCTGCCACCCTTCAGACTTAGTCATTCATAGAAATGAATGTTTTGTGTCATCTGTTTTTTGTGCTGTAATCACATTTACCAGCACCTCCACATAAATACACATGATTATATAAATTACAGGAAATGTAAGATTTCTCATGTCTTATTTACGGTGCCTCTTCATAACTTGCCACCTCATAACCCCAAGGCTGAAGGTTTGACTCCTGCCTGCACTCTGTCTCCAAAGATGACATGCTCTCTGTTTTCACAGCTGTTTCCTCCCACAGTTTCCCTGCAATGCTGAGCAGGATAAGTGGTTAGAAGATGGATGTCCATCTGATCACCGATGAGTCAACTCCTCTCAGCATCCCGTCTTCAGATGTATTGTAAAAACAGAACTAAAACATCAGAAATGACCACAATATGCGTCACATAAATTACACAAACTGTGGGCTTCACAAAATCTCAAGTCAACCGAGATTTTATAGTTAATATTGTTACCAGTCTTAATCAGGTTAACCAGGTTAACCTGGTTAAGACTCTTGAATGTAGATCAGTTCTGTGTTCCACATGTAAAGACCGCTGTAATTGTTTTATTGATGTCTTCTAAAATTACTCTAAAGCCCAGTTCCTGGCGAAAGAAATTAATGTCTGAAAATGTACCTTCTGCTCTTTCCCATCATAATTAACTGCATGTATTACAAGGTTTTATTTTTTTCTTTCATGTGTTTCCTGGAACTGTAGATTAAGAATCAAATTTATAAAGTATTTCTGCCCTATTTTTTTATACCTTAATCTCTTTTGGTGCACAAATCTTATGTTCATATTCATGAGGGAAATATACAATAGAATTTCATTACATATGACGTTAAAATGATCTTTATGTTATTCCTGTCCTTTACCTAATAATCAATTAATGTAGCTGGAGATTCTGAGTCTACTTTTATAAATTATGCATTCCTGTAAAATGTTAATGGTTTTCTTGAAATCACTCAGGTCTATTTTAAGTCTGGAACCCTGAAACGTTAAAACAGCCACAACCTGAAAATGCTCACTAGACACAATAAGCAATGAGAGTTTCTCCCTTTTCCAGCTAAAGGGATATTTATTTATTTTTTTTTTGTGTGTAATATAGTATATTAATGGCCGGACCCTCTTTCAACAGCCTAATATTAAATAACAAGAAGGAATATAATAATATTATAAAGTCACATCATAATGTCAAATTAAGCTCATTTGTCACAGACAATCAATAAGGTAGCTGATGAGCAGCGGCTGTAACGTCCTTGGCAGTGCTGACACCTGGTCTTTAGGAGGCACTGGTCATAATGTGCTGAATAATCTGCTGTAGACTGAGCTAAACACACCACAAGCATTTACTGTCCGAGTACAACACCAATCAACAGCACAATGCAATTACTACTTCTGAGAGTTGTGAATTTGGCGGAGGGAAGCTAACCACACTCAATGTGTGTAATGCCAGTTGACTTACAAAACCAAGTTGGTGAGAGACCTCTAGCTGCCACAGAAGCAGGTCAGGGCTCCCCAGTGACATTACATAACTGCTGGGCTAAAATGTTATGAAACAGACATCCACACCATCTATGTTTACTTTTAGATTCCTAGCCATGACCTGATTATCGTGCGATCGTAACACGTGCAGTCACCTCCCTTAGATCAGCTGAACTCCACACAAGCCTGTCATCGACACACACTGAGCTACTTCTCTCTTGCTGCCACACAGTACAACCTCTAAAGCACATGGATACAAATCATAAACAGTGGATAACCTTTAAGTAACACTTTAATTAAAGCAATCACCATAGTGCATTAGTAATACCTTCATAATGCATTACAATGCATTAATAAAGTATTTTAATCACAGCTATAACTATTTAGAAAAATGCATAACACGTTATAGCCATTTTATTATGCATTATGAATGTTCTATGAAGCTCCCATCTATAATGCACTATAGATACCTTCATAATGCATTATAATGGTCAGTATAGGGTGGCTCGTTCACTCACCAGTCTCTCTGACATTGGGGTCTTGTCACAAGCAGGCAGATGTTGCTCCAAAGCCAAGACGATGCAGTTTGCTATAATTGTCGCTAAGATCATGTATTCAAATGGAGTATGAAAGTTAAGGAAAATTTTAAGCAACATTTGCAGAACAGAACCACCGATGTTCCAGGAATGTCTCACCTAAACAATTACAGGAGGGTAAGAAAAGCAATTGATCATATTCTGAAGCTTGGCTCTGCTTTGAGATCTCAATTTTAATTAAAGCTAAATAGTTAAAAATACCACTGGAACCACAAATATATCTGGTACATGATAATAGTCAAAGGAAGCTAGAAAAAGCACATCAGCAGGTCTGAAAGGCTAAATGCAAATATCAAACAGCAATGGCAAATATCACCTGTGAAATATGCTTGCTGGTTCACTCTCTGTTGCATTGTGTGTAATTAGGCCATTGTGTTGTTTATAGAGACCTTCTCAGGGGTCTCAGGAGGCTACACATTACTGAGGAGATGATTCTCACCCCACACAGGGATGCTGAATATGAGCTAAATGTGGAAACAGACAAGCATCAAACAGGTGTCTGGCTGGACACAATTCCGAATTCTGTTTGCCAAATTTGTTCTCTAGAAATCCCTTACGAGTGAAAATATTTCCCTGGTAACCGAGGCCTGTCTCCTCTCTGTTTAGACTTCTAAGTTTGGTAAATAAGTCCATTTTGCTTATTTTACCAATGGAAAAAAACTTTCAACAAATTTCAAGAACATCCCACTTCTGTGCTAAACAAAAAAAGAGAAGTAAGCATTTATGCTTTTACTTGCACTGATTTCATAAGTATTCTGTCACAAATTGCACATAAGGCAAATAATTAGCCCAAACATGGAACAATAATATGTTGAAAACTCAAAAAAACAAAACTCTGAAAACTGGACGTCAAACATCCATTAGGTAAAACATCCATGTATACAATGAATAAAAACCGCAAAGTGCTTTGATTAGTTCAGGTAAGGAACTGAATAAAAGCACCGGAGAGCTCAATACAAAACATGCACAGTAATTACTTGTAATGTATGTAAATTACAGCGGCTAAAACAGTGATACGAGCATGAAAATGAAAAAAACCTGATTTAGACTACAAAATATTTATGACCCTTCTGGAAGCTATTATTTTAGAATAGTATAACATGTACGTGTTGGTGACATAAAGTTTGTTAGATCTTTGGTTGGAAAGGATTGACTAGAAAAAAAACTATACATCACTTAAACTGAAATATAAATAGTTGGCATCTACAACATCAAAGTTCAAACCACATATCCAGGACTTCACAGGTCCGTATTGGATTCATCATAATCTCCACAAACAACACAGTGGGTTCCCTCTGCTGCCCCACAAACACCTAAGACCTCCTACACTGGATCCTTTCATTGAATCGGAAATAAAATCCATTTCATCTCAACTCTCTCTCTGAACTGGTTATGGAAGAATTTGGCATGGCAGAAGTATATTTTAGGTACACCTAATGTTAGAGACAGGTTAGGGTTAACCATATTCTAGTCAAATAAATTTTCCACATAACTCAGTATTTTATGGCTGCTACAGATAATCCAGATGTAACAGAAGTGTTTGGGTCATGACTGACTGCGAACTCAGAGGTGACTTCCCGCATCTCTTCTGGCATGGAACGTTGTTACATTGCTCCTCTGACTTACAGAAGTTTTCTATGTCTTGAAAGAAAAATATCTCTGTAAAAATAACGAGACGGCAAGCTTTGATCCAGTACCAAAAGAATCAACATTCCTTACTGTTTATTCAGCCCAAACATTTGCAAAAATTTTATCCAAATGGAAGAGACTAAGAAAAGTATTAATTGATCATATATATGACCTGCAATATCTTATTTCTATATTTTAAAGGACAATAAATACTCCATAATTTCCTACTGAAAGCTACGCTACTAAACCCCTTGTCACTTAGCTTCTTGTGAGTTCATGTCTCGTATTAGCTTCTAATAAATGTCTCTAATTTGATGGTATAAGAAACGCAACCGAATTTGCTCTGACAGCCACACGAGAAACCCCGCTGTCTGCTTGTGTTTATTCGAGAACCGGGTCTCTCCGCGTTTATTCCGGAGCAGGACTTGGCGTGTGGGTGAGTTCAGGACCCTGGAGAGGGTCTCTCGCTGCAGGGTGGGGACAGTGCAACGGAACTGCCCTATAACATCATATAATGACACGCTTGGAATTCAAATCTACTTTTACACTTCATTTCATATATTACCGTGCTAGATTTTGGAAAGTATTAGAGAAAAAATGAAGTTTCAGGGATGGATCTAGCTCCGTGTTGACTCGTTGAATATTCATTTCCAGGTTGTCCTATAAGAAAACAGCTGCAACTGGGCAGCAGTCACGATAAACAGCATATAGGCCTGTATAGTTCAGAAGTTGTGAATAATACAGAACGCAAGATTACGCAAGATTAAACATCAATCCGTGTTACAGAATACATAGACCTATTTTAAAAAAACACGACGATTTTCGTTTATTATTATTATTTTGTTTGTTTGTTCATTGTCTGCTAAATACTTAAATGCTATAAAACGTAAGGATCACCCAGCTCAGTATTCAAGCGCAATGGAATCCTTACTGTTATGATGTGTTCCCCCCGCCCCATGTGCACGGAGGCGGAAAATGTCTAATGCTGCCGCAAGCTTTTACCGCGACGCTACGATCGGCGCGTCCGCGATCCTTTTACACCGCGAGTCCTTCCAGGCGCCCCAGAGACCCGAGGGCCGATGCTCCATGTAAAACGCAGCCGGTTGCTAGGAGCGACCGGAGACCTGCTGCTCCATACAGAGGGGATCGATACGGCGGTGATTTGATATGAAAAGAAAACAGCGGCTTCCCCGGGGATGCGACAACAAGGAAGCATGATAGACCAGACCGTACTCTGTCTAATGCTGCAATTAAATACTCGGGACCTCGAGCTATGTACTCCGTTAATGTAATGAAACAGTATTGCAATGTATGCATATTTCTCAAAGTCCACTGACGCAGCCAAGTCTTCCCACTACCATAGGAGTGCAGAAAGGAAAAAAACCCTACCCATCCTGCCTAATGCAGCGTATACCCATAAATGTCCCTATGCACGGAGCCACGGCGGAGTATCTCACATGCTGTGCAGCGCAACGCTCGCTCATTCAAGGGAACCTTCGACAGGAATAAAGGATCGTTATTTTCAACTAGATTTTACTATCTGTTATTTACTTCCCCGTGATGCTTCGCCTGGACGCTGGCAGTAGTGGAAAATAAACTTGTCAAAACAGCTGAATATTTTGTTTTTGCTGAGGATACAATATGCGTCACGTGTAACTTACGGTGTAAGCATGAACACTTTAAAGGCTGGTTAATGGTGATGCAACTTAGCGGTGCCCTAAGTATATGCAATAAGTAAATACGAACGGCAATTACACATAACCATTAAGATCAATCAGATCACGGTTGCTGTTCTCAAACCACTGTAAAGGATATGGCCATTCGGTTATTTTCTTAGCATATTTCCGAATAATGTTATCTTCACTAAAGATGAAAAGAGAGCGATTGACAGTAAAGCAGTTTTGTTTGACGGGAATAGGGTTGTATATGGCCATTGTCCTGGCTCTTTGAGCCATCGATTGTTTGTACATCCTTTGGCCACCCGGGGGGCCTCCCTGCCGGCTTGCCCCTCTCCCTGCACCCGCTGGACTGCCGCCTCCATAGCGGGTAGGTAGATCGTCTCCGAAGCGAGCCATTCTAGAAACGTACAGATCCGAGAGAAAAAATCCAATTTGACATCAGATACGACAGAAAGGACAAGCATCACAACACAAGCTGTTATCCTAGTTTAGAGTTTGCATCTGTTTTGGAGTCTGTTCAACAAAGATAGAAATACTGGTAAATATTTTCTACAGTTTTCCTTTTTCTTCCGGCCGGTAAATTCCCACTCTCGGCTGCCTTCCTTTGTTCAGTCTTCCAAGTATAAGCAGAAAAGAGAAAGTTAAATTCCGGTGTCGCACAATCCGTGCAAGGTGCACTTCAAAATAGAAATGATGAAATAACTGTGTTCATTTTGGCTTGAGGAAATAAAATACCAAATATTAAAAAAATATCGAGCAAAGATTAAAAAAAGAATTAATAATGCCGATTCGATTTCACAAGCAACATACAACCCATCAGAAAATTAAAATAAAACGAACTGGACAAAGACTCCAGATGTGATCTTCTCCTCTGTTTTTTCTTTTTTTCGCTTTATCCGAAGTGAATATGATGATGACTCAGGATTTTCTTTTATCCATTCCGTTCGCTTCCACATAATTAAAACCAAGCAACAGAAAATCCCACTATTACCACTTCCCCGGTTTACTTGATCATTAGCTTTCAGCGTATAATGTAACCTATTTCTACCGTCTCCGCTCCTTATTAATAAACACACGTGACTGAAAGGAGCCTATCAGTAGCGCCACCTGTGCCGCTACAGAATATTCAGTAGCAGACTAAAGCGACAAACTATTTAATTTATAGCAAGTTTCATGAAGCCGCATATTCGCGGGTTACACGAATATGTACTGCAAACACACACACTCTGTCTTATGTCTCCTGTATATATATATAGGTGTGTTGTATGATGACAGTCTGCTTTTTGTAATTTGTGCGATAGATTATAATGTAATGAAACGTCTCAGGCTGATTTAAGATAGTACATTTAACTACCTCTGTTCAAAACAATAAATCGTTCCTTTTGTTACAGCATTGCTTTTCCGAAGTCATGTTTACTCCTTTTTACTCGTATGCCGCTATATAACAAGAATATTTAGCTACAAAATATTTCATAAATTTACGTATTATTATCCGCATTTGGATGCACTTTGTCTCACAACATAATATATTGTGTTTTTTGGGAGATGCTCACAGATTCAGCCCAAGATGTGTTTATTTTCAACACAAAATACTGTCAAATATCGATTTTTAAAGCCTTGTTTAATTAGTGTGTGTATTTCAATACTAAGGCTGTTATTTTTGCTAATGTGGATGCTAGCGGATTTGTATTTAATTTTAAATTCATTAAATATGATTGAGATTATACAGAAGGGCGTATACCTTCGATGTTAATGAGTATTAATGCCATTTATTCCTTTTTAAAAATGAAAAGGGAGGTGAAGGGTGTTTTAAAACTATTCTCTATCATTCTTATCAGTCACATATCAGAACAGTTAGGGAAGTATGTGGAACAAGTATTTTATTGGGTCTGGAGTGCAAAGATAAAAAAAAATTAATTGACATATTAAAGTACAATTAGCTTAGAAGTCTAAAAGATCAGAGGTGGCAGCTATTTCACTAAAGATCCTACCTATCAGAGAAATGCGAATGAATTCGTGCTTCTCGAAAGGCAGCAGCTGTCCTTTGGATGGTTCTAAGTGCCCCACCCCAGGTTAGCATTGTCAGGGACAGTGACCACTGCAGTCTCGCCTGCGGACACACAGTCACTCAGCTTTCCACGCAGAGTCCCAATGCAGAGTCATAAAGCCTGCTTAAAATCAAACGACCATCTTCATTAAAATCTGAATCCCAGATCCTCTGATTCCCACCACGTCTGCCACTCCAAAGAACACACTGCCACGTTCATTCTGCTCCCTGTACCACAAGGGGCAGGTCACCCTAAACTGTGATGTCACTGGAAAAACAGAGTAGATAGCTGCATCTCTGCAAAGCAGCCGGCCTGCCCCTCCTCCAGTCAATCAATTCACACTTTCACTCATAGCTCTTTGAAACAATGACTCATGTGCAAGCTGCAGCATTAAGAGGGGAACCCTGGAGCGCCGCGAAGCGAAGTAACGGGAGATCTTAAATGTTCCGCGCAGCCTGTGAGCCACGCAGCACAAATGAAGGTCTGTTCTCACCAGGCGTGGCTTCTGCATTTCCGCCGGTTCTCCATCACCATATCATTTCCAGCTTATCTGACACAATGAAAAGAGGCGTTTGGCAACAAGCCGACCTATGGATCATTCCAATAGAAAGGCAATGCAGAACATACAGAAATAAAGGAAGAGGTGGATAGTCCAGATCCAAAAAGTAAAAATCCAGACCAAGATTTTGTTTCAACCAACTAGCTGAGTATAAACAGTCGGAGTCACACTGTACTCAACTGGTTCTGGACCTGAACTTTCCACCACTGAATAAAGGTAGGTATGAGCTTTATTACAAGTATCTCCCACAAAGATTGTATTTGCAGCATAATCATTCACCTTAACTGAACGAGAAGTACATGCCAGTGAGGATGACATCAGAAGTCATTCAGAAACTGCAGGGATGATGAAATGCAGAAAAAAGCCACAGAAGTGTGAAACAGATCATATAATACAAGTCAAACTCCATATTCTAAATCGCATATGATGAGAGATGTGACGTTGCACCAGTATACAGGGCAGCGAGGTCTTTTGCAGTTTTTAGGTGTTCTTGCTGTTTGCCTGCTAAAGCTATAGATTAATTATTCCACCATCTTATTGACATCAGCTTTTCAAAGCATACTGGCTTGATAGTCCACAATCAAAATGAGAGAACAAGTTTGCTTGTAAGGAAGGGCTCCTGATTTTAGCAAGACAGAAAGTTTGACTGGACATCGAATCAGCTGGCATGAAGGGAGATAAAACTCACACCCAGACCAGGGTCCTTATAGAAAAAACTGCATGCATTCTTTATAAAATCAATAGGAGAAAAGTATGTTTCCCCAAAGCCAAAGACTGGTATCTCTGTACTTTGATATTCCACAATCCATCAGAAATTAATCTTATGTGAGTCTGGTTTTAAAAAGAGGGACTGCTTCCTTCATAATTATTAATAAAAGATAATTAGCTGCCTGAATGTAAACCACCAACCAGCTGAGTGTCACTTCATATGAAAGTACCTTAAAGTAATCAACATTTAGTAAATAACCAACTATGCCATAAATCAAATTTGGACCTGCTGTCAGGAGTCCTTGTGTCAATAATATAATTGCTATGAACAAAAATTCCAAGCCGCCTGACCAAGTCACTTTGAAAAAAATTTACCTTTCGTTTTTGTTTGGCAACAACTGCACAAGTTAATTAAATCATATTAAGAACTAAATCTTACCTTTGACTCAGAGCTACAGATTACCATACTTTAAGTCTAGAGTTAATTTAGAATGTTTAAGACACACAATTAACCAAAAGATACCCTGGGATCCAAAACCACAACTTATAAATGAAAACTTTTCAGGAAGCTTTCTTCAGTCCTCTCATCACTTTGCCAGGTCAGAGTCACAGGGAGAATCAAAGTGGATTCCGCACATCGATGTTGTTAGTCTAGACTGGGACCACAATAACCATGTCATATTCAATTATCTTTCTGACTTTGCTCATTATTTTGATCTATACTAGCTGACTGCTAAATTTTGCAATAATTGTCCTCATATTTGGTTACGGTTACACCTGACAGTGTGGACTGATGGCCTATTGGCCCTGCAGGAGATCTATACTGCTTGCTTGGTCTGTTATTGCCGCTGCTGCTTTACCTTTTAGAGACACACTAACAAATCAGACCTGCAATTTAAAACACCATCAGTCAATGACTATTGTCTGCAAAATCACTCGCTTTGATTTTAGATAGAACCAAAAGGCGATGCCAACGACAGCAATATAGAGAACCAATATTTCATACTTTAGTGAGCATGAACTGCGATACAATTTCTAGAAAATTTGGTCATTGCTGCTAGACCTGTGATATGGGCTTTTTGATATTGACCATACAGCCTGTCTCATTCTGGCCTCCAGCGAGATCCTCTTTATTTGGCAGAACCATGTTCAGAACTTGCAGACGTCTGGTTGTGATCCATCTTCATCGTAAGTGATCAAATACGGAGATCTGTGTGTGTCAGGATCCACTTTATTCTCTCTATTCTCATTCCTGTGTTTATCTACATTAATATACACAGCAATGCCTGCAGCTTGAGTATCTGGTCATGGGAGACAAGAGTGTAATCACATCTAAATTAAGATGAAACTGAAATGCTGGAGTCAGCTCCTTATTTCCAATTTAAATGAAACAGCCTAATTCAGAGAGATGTCACATGATTCAAGCAACAATTGAACACTCCCATTATCTTTCTGCTCAATATATGTTTTTAACAGCTGAGAAGCATTTTTAATTTAGTGCTATTACAAGAACATTAATACATTCATATATTGGTAGCAGGGCAGAGTATTGCAGTGTACTGCACTTTCAGGGAGAACAGACCATGACAACAAATTAGATATGCTGCAGAAAGCGGCACGACTCAGAGATACAATACAGCACTTTCCATGTCCTCCCTTTGCCTTCTGCAGAAGTTTAAGATGGAATTTCTCTAACATAAATAAAAAAACTCAATTTACTCAGCAGAGCTCATTACCATGGGCAAGCTGGAAGGCGCCGCATTCTCAGATTTTCTGGTAACTCCTAGTGCGTGGAAGATGGCCTATCACTCCCACAAGTAATCAAATCCTTAGGAATAAACAATTGCGACCCCTTTGCTTTATTCTTATAATTAGTTTCAGATAATGCCAAGTCTTTAAAAAGGAGCTTGTTTTGTTAGCCATTCCTTCTGTTCTGGTTTGACATTGTCATCATAAAAATGAACAAAGGGGTCTTCACATTTCTAACAGGTGCTAACAGGAGGTTTGTGGGGTGGTGTGTGACTCCGTGGGTCAGGACACTATGCCTGGGATTGGATGGTCGCTGGTTCAGGTCCCGTGGCTGGAAGGACGGGTCCATCATGACGCCCTTGAGCAAAGCCCCTCACCGCCGGCTGCTCCAGGGGCCAAACCGATCCGGCTTCCTCAAATTTATGCAGCTTTAGATGGAAGAGAGTCTGCTAAATAAGTAAATGTTTGTCTCTCCTCCAGATAAACCGACACTAAGAGAAACATACTACTCACAGAAGAGCTAATAAAATAAATGATAGGGTAACAAGGCACACAAAAACAACATAGCACAAAATTAAAGCAACAAATTAAAGGCCGTAAGACATATGGCTATAAGGCATTTAAAATATGAACTCTGCCGGCCACAACAAAAGGAAACCCCTAGGCATCAATATTTAAATATTAACAAACCCAGCAACTGCATCCTGCTGGTGCAGTACTTCATGCAGCCACCTGTCAATATCTGCAGAGTACCTCATTCTGGATGATAGCATGCTCCAGAGATTAGGCACCCCATTGACCTTTGACCTCTAAGGCCCACTCTTATTCCCTGGACCTGCATTGGGAGATTGTTTCCTTTCCTCTACTTCCTTGGGGGGTTTATTTGTTTATTTTAAGGTTGTTAACCTATTGTGTTTAGTGATTATGCTATAACAACTGTAATCGTTCATGTCATGGCATCTCTGAAGCCACATACGCTACAGTCATATAAACAGGTGTGACGTTTGAGTTTGAATATAACTGTGCAGTCAACGTACGATAGCTTAAGGTCTGTCACTGCAGTTGGCATTTTGCTTGGTGTTCAAGGGGGAACTGGGCACAAAATTTTGCATTAAATTCTCAAGAGCACCTTTTGTCAAGAATCCCAAAAAACACTTTGGATACATTTGGTAGCTTTATAAAAATATACAACAATGAATAGTTCAATCATGAACAGGCACTCAAAACACTAGTCTTATTACCAAAACCTGACACTTTTAACGGTGCATCTACTCCCCCTAAAGGCTCCCTATATGTATTGCAAGCCATTTTACAATCATGCATGTTGTTATGGTTATAGGATATTTCAAAATTCAAAAACAAAAGAATGTGTGTATGTGTGTGTATATCTATATCTATATCTATCTATCTATTATAAATATTTGGACACTGACACAAGTTTTATTATTTTACCTGTATTCCAGTTGAAGTTATACAATGGGCATGGACATAAAGTGCAGAGTCTCAGATTTCATTTTAGGGTATCCACGTTCAAATTGGATGAAGGGTTTAGGAGTTTCAGCTCGTTAACATGTGCCACCCTCTTTTTAAAGGGGCCAAAAGTAAT
>JAODJW010000040.1:16358704-16373010 GCA_026777045.1 Hyperopisus bebe
GCTTAGATGTGTTTAGTACAGTATATGCTTTTCTTGTTTTGTCCGGTTCATTTTGTGTTTAAATGCTAAAAAAAAAAATTTTCTGGGGCCGGGAACCAATTATTTGGTTTTCCATTATTTCTTATGGGAAAAATTTGATCAGAACTCGAACTTTTTAGGATTCGGTCCAGAGTTCTGAACGGAGTAATTTTGAGTTCTGAGGTACCACTGTATATTTTTTACAACATGCAAATAAGCGTCTTCTTATTCAGACAAGTCGACAGATGCATTGCATTTGCTTTACAACTTTTCCTAATTGTATTTTGAGTTTTAACAACAAATGATCTCAGAACGTATTCTGCTTTCCTTGCTGTACCAAAATTGCACCAAACCGTAAACCCAAACCATGAATTTTGCGGCATACTGGCTTGTACCCTGGTTGACCCCAAAATAGTATTGTCATGCGATTCAAACATCATGACTTAAGCGGATAGGAATAAACAACAATAAAAAGGGACATTTAGCCATGTCACAGACTTTGTCCATAGCCTCCCTGTAGTGCTACTTCATAAAGTATTACAGGGTAAATTCTTGGATTCCATAATTAATCCACTCAGACTGACCTTATGCTTCACGTTGGCCCCAGCTCTCAGCAGATACCCAACGGTCTCCAGGTGGTTGTTCTCACAGGAATCCATCAGGGGCGTCCTTTGGTCCTCATCACACATTTCCAGGTTGGCACCAGCCTAGAGAAGACAGAAGACTGACCACCTTACAGAAGATCACTGCCATTTCAGCAGTGAGCCTGCCAGGCCTTTCTGAGAGACAACATGGGTGTGAAGCTCTACAGCTTAGTATACACGTTACAATCAGCTATTCCATACACCCAAAAACTGACTCCTGAACACTGTCATCAGAACAACATTTATAAATCAAAATACCAGAAATGGCTAAAATCCTCACATTTATATCAGTAATTAGGCAAGACTATCAACCAAAAATCCAGCAAAAGTTTATAGGCCACAATAATGTGGAGCGGACTCTACATTCCTGTCGTACACTTAAACTTCATTCCGAAACACATTGGTATCCCAGCTGCACCTGAATCAGGACGTGACAAATTTCATGGTGACCAGCCTCAGCCGCCGCATGCAGAGGGGTGCGCTTCCTCTGGCTGTCCGTCCTGAAGTTTGGATCAACTCCATCAACTAGGATGAGACACCAAGCAGATGCCCAAACTCATCACACGGTTCACTTACGCCTAAAATGCATTCAGTATTTCAGAAAGCCCCGTTCATGGCGCTCCAGTACAAAAACGCAGACGGCCACAGAGGCCAGACATGGTCCTACCCAGCATCAGAATAACCTTGTGGAGTTCCCCCTGCTTGGCGGAGAGATACAGCTGCTTTGGGTGAAACCTCAGCTTTTTAGGCCTGCCCCATAAGAGAAACACGGTAAGACTTAAGGAACACAGGGTACCCGGAACAGAAAAACACCTAGTCCAGGGGTCTCCAACTCCAGTCCCGGAGAGCTGCTGTCTAGTAGGTTTTCTATCCTACCCGGCTTCTGGTGAGCAGCACATGTTCTCAGGTAAATACCAGGAACATCTGTGGCTCATCGGAAGCCGGGTACAATAGAAACCCTACTAGATAGTAGCTCTCCTGGACTGGAGTTGGAGACCCCTGGACTAGATTGTGGACACATTTGCAGCAGAAAACTCAAATGCTACACTACACTACAGAATGGATAATTTGACATTTTAAGAAAGTCACAATATATCATTCAGTACTGTATCACTCATAGCACTGGTACTGGACCAGAGCGTCTCTACGACAGAAATAAGATTAACCATCCTGGCTGCCTCTAGTACCCAGGAACCTTACTTCTCAGCATCCAAGACCAGGAGAATGTTCTCCAGACTTTCGTTGCCCGTTCCCAGTGCTGCCGCAGAAACCAGAGACTCGACCTTTGACCCATTAAGAGAAACGGTCTCAGATGTATCGGGGGTTTTAGGTGATGGGCTGGCGGCCTTTTCCTCACTAAACAGTAGAGGATGAGACACAGAATGTGTGGTCTTCAGAAAACCATCTTACGCACCGAACAGCTACCATTCCACAGTTTGGACCAGAAAGACGGACTAAACTTGAAAATAAATCACTGAAGCATTGAGTCATATTTTTATGCCTTGAAACATAATTACACTGTACACAAAATTATATACATTATCATTATTATTATTATTACTAAGAAAATCCTCTCATGCAACCCTTGGTCCATTTAGGTACGCCTTAAACTGCCAAAAGCAGGGCAGAAACCCCAGATCCAAACCACCCTGCCCGGCCTTACCCTCCAGTGGTGGTATCAGGCCTTCCTTCAGACAGGGGGCCCTTCTCAGGACCGGGGGCTGGGGGTATCCTGGAGGTGGTGTCCGCCTTGTTTTCAGGGAGGGTAACTTTCACAGGGCCAAGGGTTAAGGGCATTTTAGAGGTGGTGTCTGCCTGAGCAATTGTGACCTCCTTGGCTTTATTGGCCTCCTCTCCGCAGTGAGGGCAGAAGGTCTGGCCGTTCATCACGGAAGCGCAGGTCCGGTGAAAGCGGTGCGAGATGTTGCTGTCTGGTTGGCACTCCATGAATGTTCCCTGTGTCATCGACAAAGCAGTAATAAACCAAAGCCAGCTGTTTCTATTCTGTGTTTCCATATTCCTGCTCCGACTTCAGATTCGTTTCTCGTCAGGGAAAGTGACATGGACCGGCCACCATGGAAAGTGACATGGACCGGCCACCATGGAAAGTGACATGGACCGGCCACCATGGAAAGTGACATGGACCGGTCACCATGGAAAGTGACATGGACCGGCCACCATGGATTGTGATTAAACTACAACAAAAAGGATGAAACAACCAACAGCAGGGGCTGAATAGCTCACCAACTGATGGGGTTGGGGAAGCGTCGGTCTCACTCACCGCCCTGCAGAAATAGCCGCAGCCGGGGCAGCACTGGTGCTTGACCATTCCAGCACGGTGGTCCTCACACAGCACCAGCAGCTGGACCATGTTGGAGGGCCTCATCATCTCAGACTTCACCACAGTACTCTGACACAGACTGAGCTAACAGGACGTGAAGGGAGACAGACAGAGCAGGGTTGGTGACCTCATCACAGGACATGTGAAGGAACTTCCACGCCACAGAATCCTACCTTCCCATCCATGCTCTCCGTGGCCATGCACTTCCTGTCGGCCAGTGTGAGGATCTCACGGCTCCTCGGGGCCTCCATGCGGCAGCTACACAGGGGCAATTCCTGCACCATGTCCTCTTCTATGCTCTCCGCACCACCGGGTAAATCTGCGTGATACAACTGTCTTTACAGCCCGGCAGTCTCTACCGTCAGTAAGGAAATGACAGAGACTGGCTAGGTGGCCAGCAAATTCTGAAGATTCCAAATTCCCTATGGTACTACTGAGCAAGCAGACACAACTTTTACGTTAGATGGACTAAGAATATCACATTTATCTCTCATTATACTCTTTGCTTTTTGTTTTCTAATGATTTCTAGAACAGTTTACAGTGTATGGCAGTTACACAGCCTCAACAGTGCTGATAAGTAATTAATGTCGGTTTCAGTAGAAAAATCAGATTTCATCAATTTTAGTCTACAAAACCTATAAAAACCAGGTCAAAATGCCTTAAAAATAAGCATACCAAATGTTAAGTTATTGGTGTGTCTAGTCCACACCACCAGGGGAAGCTCCTTTAACAGATCACTGACCAGCAGCAAGAGAACAGTCTGGTGTCAAAATAAGTCCTGGTGTCCTAATGTTTCACTCCCTTATTTCCTATCTTAATTGTAAACTCTTACAATTTTAAATGTTGGAATGTTTTTCTGCCGTCAGGCAGCAAGCCGCCAATTTGCTTCTTCGATATTTTCTCCATAAGATAAAAATTAGCCATATTCACTGCTCGCAAACAATGCAACAAATTAACATTCCCAGTGCAAATCCTAAATATCAGTCTCTTAAAAGCATATTAAAAAATTACAGAAGATGACAACTGGGCATTCCTTTGGCATCCCAGACGCTCTCCATCCATTAGATGCTATTCCGAAACTCAGACGTGAGAAACATTCCCAATGAAGACTGATTCACATTGTAAACAACATGAAGGAGCCACCAGGAGGAAGTAACCATTTATGACCCTTAAGCACGTCTTTCCCACCTGTCCGCTGGGAGAGGAAGAGCTCCTGAACTTTCAGGTCCAGTGATTCTAGAGGCAGCTCTGTGTATTCCTTGTTGCCACTGACTTGGGCCTGAGTTTCAACCTCATTTCCTGAATGTGTCCAGAGAATAAATAAAACCAAACATAAGCAAATCTTACAAATGTTGACATGCTCACAGTAATGTACTCGTTGGCCAAGGTAACAAAACTGGGAAGATGTTTTAGTACCAGAACTGCCTTCAGTCTTAGTTTTGAGTTTCCTCTTGCGCTTCCTAGATGGTCTAAGCCAAGGATTGTCACTCTTTCCTTTTTTCTTCAGCTTCTTCTTCAGGAAAGTCTCTGAGCTCTGCAAGGGGACAGTGGGTAGCAGGAAATAAATCTAACATCTGGCAACATTTCACTGGTTTGAACTTCACTATCACCAAGTGCAATCGGCATCAGTTTTCTTCCCAAAATCTCACACATTACAATGCACTGCCAGGTAAGTAAACCTTAATGTTTTGTCCAAATCCCTGGATCACGAGCCAAAAGGCTGCTGGCGTTCTTCTCGCATTCCTACAGGTCTCACCACCAGTTCTCATGAAACGCAGCTCCTGACGTCTTACCATGTCTGAGTCATTCCCTTCCTCATCACCATCTTCAGCAGATTCTCCAGATTTCTGATCTTCTCCACCCAGCCCCTGGTATGGAAGTAAACTGCATGAAAGGGTTTTACGAAGGTAAAACCAAAAAGATCCTCCATGATGGAGCTGCAGTTTTGACCCGCCAGTTCGTACTCTGCTGGCTAACCTGGCGTGCACTCTCAGCTGCCCCACTTCCTTCTGGGAGAGCACCACGTCCCTCCTCTTCCCTGACCCCGACATGCTCCCTTGTTTGATCTCCTGTCTCCGAATCTTCTCCATCCTCAGACTCCTCATCAAAATCATTCTCACCCTCACCTCCATTGACATACAAGCTCTCTTTCTGTAGAGGAATAAACAGAAATGAAAGCCAAGGGGACCGTTGTATCAGGAAGGAACAGAACTGTGTGATATTCGAAATGTGATACTAAGGTACACATTACCATTAGCCTTTAGCAGAGTCAAACCCATTTATATGCAAGAAATAGGCAGGTGTGTATGCGTTTGAGTCCCAGCCCACACCTGAGTAGGAGCTGAAGGCTGAGCCACGTTCTTGAAGATCTCTATGAGAGAGCACTGCTTCAGCACTTTGGCTTTCTTCTTAGGTACTAGGCTGTATGTCCCCATCTTCCTCCTCTTTTTACGAGTCACAGCGGCTGCTGTGGGAATTTTCCTGGGGTTGTCTGTTCATGTGTGTGTGTGTGTGTGTGTGTGTGGGGGGGGGACAGTTCAGAAGTGTACAGGTTAACTTCTCCAAGGAACATTTATTATAATTAAATGACCCGAAGTCATGCATTTTCCAAGTATTAACCCAATACCCATTTACCCTGGTACTAAGCTGAAAGTCACACACCTGTGTGTGTCTTGCCGGGGGGGGCGGTCGGGGTCCTCTGGCTCTGACGTAGCTGGTTCTGGGAAGCAGGCATCTGCGGAGGCCTCCCCAGCTCCAGCTGCAGCTCCAGCACGTCTCGGCTCTCCTCTCTAACGCTGTTTGACTCTTTTGGTTCCTGGTTTAAAAGCTTCACATTTCCCCAGCAAGAAATGGATAAACGTAAAATAATTCAAAACTGATATGAACGGAAAAAAGAAATTCAACGGTAAACAAATACGCAGAATCAACAAACAATCAAGCTGTAAGAGGTGAGCAGAGATGGGAATTTTCATTTTTCTGCAATGTCTTACTGTACAGCGAGAGTGAAATCTGGCACCTTATAGTCCAATTAAAAAAACACAGTAGTGTCATTTTAAATCCAGTAGCAGAAATGGCACTCAGAGTAACAAATGAGTACCTTAAGGGTGGTCTGGCTGCAGGCAGGTCTGGCCATGGTCTTCCGTGCTCGATACACCCTAACTGGCGGTACGGGCTCCTGAGCGCCTCCGTTCTCCACTCTTGCTTCCTCCGCTCCTGCCGCTCCTGCCGCTCCTGCCCGGATGTCCGGGGTGTGCGCTGAGGGGGACGAGAGCAGCGACTTGGCAGCACGTCCAGCCAGGCAGATGGCCGCCGGCGAGCGAGCGCTCCTGTGCGGGGCGGCCCCATCCTGCGGCTGGCTAAGCACCAGCCCGTTGCTGCCCGTGATGGAGCCGTGGGGGGGGCCGTTCTCCCAGAGGTTGGCCTGCAGCGGGGGGGAGCCCTGCCCCTCTCCCCCGCTCTCAGGGGTCACGTTTCGCTCCACCTCGCTGCTGGACATGTCCGCTCACCCGTCCGCACCTGGTTTGGCCCAGCTGGAAACCAACGTTATTTATTAGAAATATCACACTAATAAAAAAATGTCTTTTTTAAAAAAAATGTATCAAAAATACGGTAATGGTGAAAAATAAAATGCTCTGGGGGGTGGGGGTGGAGGATTGGGGGGGGGCTGGCTTTGCAGCAGAAACATGTGCGCTTTTCTGGCTGTGAAAGGCTCCATGATACATCTTAAATTCCCTCTGTCCTGTTCTGAGTGGTGACACACAGACACAGATGTAAATGCTTTGCAGTGGCCTCTGGATCGGGTCCCACTGGGTTTAATTAAGGCTGTAAAGCCACAACTCAGAATTAGTTTACTAACGTGTATTAGTGTGCCATCCATCCATCCATCCATCCATCCATCCGGGGAAGGACTGAAGCCAATACCAAACAGAACAGGGCACAAGTCAGGGATACACCCCGGACAGATTGCAGCCAAGGGCACAGTTATTTAAAACCTGATTCAGTACAGTTCCCACAGTCCAGGTGACGATGCTTCAATGCTTTAGCAATTATTTACAAACGAATGCAACTTTATCACCAAAAACAGGCGCACGATATATCGCCACTAACCCTGCTTTGCAACACGGAATCAGCCCCAAAGGCTACATTCCCCTACTCAACCTGATATTCTGAATTGAAGCAACGCCACGCTAAACTTCACCATTCCGGGTAACACGGTGCTGTAATTCTGTTGGGGGTGGAAGGTGACGATTACAATTACGATTTGATGAATCAGCAATCTTTCATTTTGTTTATGATTCAAGATTTTTTATAATCTAAAGATTGATCGGTGGGCCAGACTCAATTATAAATTATAGAATAAATTATAAACATCGCCAGTTAGGACTCTGTAACCTCTCGTAAATGGTGAATGAACCAAAGACATTCCTTATCCTCCACTGCAGAAAGTAGCTGATCATCCAATGCAATCATCTTTATCTGTGGTGTTGCTAACTTTGAATATTGATGAAGTTTAAATATTGATCAAGATTGAGAGATCTATGCCGATATCTTGATTTTCAAATAATATTGCCCATTACTAATATGTTAACCAAAGGAGCTTTTCCACTGCACCAGGTACCGAATACTGAATATTGGGGGGAAAAAAATACTTTCCGTTTGATTTCTAGTAAGACTGGTAAACGTGCTCATTGTCGACTGGTTATGCAAATAACCTGCCTCAACATTAATTAAAAAAGCACAAAAAAAACTCAAAAAACAAAGAGAAAATATAAGTGATGCATGGACAAATGAAGAGACCCAAGCTTTAATTCATCTGACGATACTGGAACATTTTAAAGCACTGTGAAGTGATTTTGCTGCAACAAATATTGGGATACTTAAAAAGCTTCAAAAATAACATTCCTCACAAATCCCTGAGTGATTTAAACTTCAAGTATGAAAGTGATAATGATTGGATTGGAGAGCACATGCAAAAGCAGCGGCAGTAAACTTTAAAAAGATTTTTAAACATATATTAGATGATCTTGAAAAGGAACAAGCATTAAAATTGCAAAGCTTGTTAGGGTTTGTTTCCAATGACAGAGTAAAAATCCTTTAACGAAACAAACTCCCCACATTATAATGTCCAGACAGTATGAAGGTATGAAAAAGCCTGATCTCAACCAAGTCGACTATCGCAGTCCTTCTGGTGTCAGAACTGCATCTGCATAACATGCAATGCCGATATCAATATCACAATCACCCAACCCTATACTATAGCTTAGAAGCAGGAGAATCTATATTTTACCCCCAAAAAAATCTATTCTTGTGTTTTTAGATTGTTACACTGAATCATTACCTTAATGTTCGATTCATCAAGATGCATCTTTACACCCCTAACTTCTTTAAAATGCTACTGTGAGGTTGATGGAGGAGACAGCAGCCAGACCAGAAGTATCTTCACCATGTTTCAGCACCCACTCATTCCTAAACGACCGTTAAGCTAGCCATTTGACATGTTTCCTGGACTTAAGCAGCCATTAGGGTCTGAAAGCTTTATATTTATGATTAAAATGTATTCAGCTTCTGGCAACAAAAAACATTACAATTTCCTTTTCATTGCTGGTCTAGGCTAAAACAGCTCATAATGTCACTTTCCTGCTTAGGTACATTCCTTCAGAATTCTGACAAATATTCTGACACTTGTCTGTTCAACTCCAGGACACAACTTCTCAGTAACTCTGTAATTGGTGTGGAGGTGACGCAACATCCATCAAGCGTAGATCCAGCTTTTTGCAGCAGTTTCCAAGATGAAGCATATTTCTCACATCTTTTTTTTTTTGGTGATGGGATCTCCAATCATATCCAGTTATGAGACTTTCCACTGTAAAACTTCACCAAGATGGTGACTGACTTCCAGAAAATACAGTACAGTTAAAAAAAAATGCATTTTAGATAAGAGTGTCAACTAGCAGCTGAAATACTGTAAATACTTTAAAATCCCAAAAGGCATGTCAGTAAAACCAAAGAGGCCCATATGGGAGATTTACAAACTATTCTGTCCGGATACGAATCTGAAGATTGATAACAATAAACAAGATAATGAATGACGTTGATAAAGAACGAGTGAAATTTGTGAGTTTCCTAAAATGCTTTGTTATTCCAGAATTAACGAACAAACTTCAAGTAGTACTTTGTCTCCTCCCCAACCTCTGTGTAAGAAAAGCTCAGACTGTCAATGACAGGCACATCAATCCCGCATTTCAATGCTGAAATGCTATATGATCGTTACACCAGACATATGCAAATATTAAAAATATACTAATTTTTAAAAAAGTAAATAAAAACGCAAGAAAGCAACCAAAATAAGATTTAATAAATGTAAATGAACCTTTTGTTAAAAATATAAAAATGGGCTCAAAATGTGGTGCTGCTTCCTTGTAAAGAAGAACAAGCAGCAATGGGGAAAGGAAGTAACATTTCTCAAAAAACACATCAAAACAACTTTTTGAGGAGCTGGCCAAAATAAAAATTTTAATAAAATAATTACTGCAATGTTATGTAGGATACTACACACAACAAGAACGGCAAAGTAACTTCCAGGGGAGAATCTGAGAGCTCTGAAGGACTTGCGCAGGCACCAGAATCACATCTTCCACATCCCCAGAGCGCAGTGTTATGCTCTTTGGAATGTGGTACAATGGCTTAGCGATCCAGCACTGGAATCAGCAGAGGGCGCCTGGGGTCTCCCAATTACCAGCAACCAGCAAAAATGCCATCCTTTGCGATCTGACACACTCCAAAGCTGGATCTTATTTAAGCATCATGTATATTCTCAGGCCACTTAGTCGCAATGTTGATGGTTGGATATCGGCAACATTGACCTTATTATGATGTTATTATCAGCATTATGACGTTGCCCAAAAAGAGCGTCAATGTGTTTTGCTGATCTATATTGGGCAGAATTTATGTCTCTGTAATTGAACAGCAGCCAAGTGTTCTCTGTGACAGCACAGCAGGCAAAGGAAAAACGAAGAAAATAAAAAAGGGGGTTGGAGTATTCGTAAATTTATGAGCAAGATAGGCTACTTTAGTTACAAAGGGTTTCAACAAAAACTCGCTGCTTTATCATTTAAGTGTTAGATAGACTACTTAGCATTACAAAGCTTTCGGGGTACTAATAACAGAATTGTAATTTTTCAAAGATTTGTGCAACAACTCAAAGATACAGAATAGAGGTACTTTACAGATTAAAACTGCAAAGCTTGCTAAGTTTTGTTTCCTATGACAGCGTAATGGGGCCATTTTGGTTCAGAATGAAAGCCTAAGATTTAGTGGACATACAACCACCAAAGTACACACCACACCTACAGATCTATCTGGGCTGGTAACCCTGAAGCAGCAGTGCCAGTATCCAGCATGTTTTTTTTCTACCTGGTCTCTGATGAATCATACCTGATCTCAGGTAGATAGTGACTCATCTGCTAAGCCAGAAAACCTGTGGAATACTGGTTCCCCAGGATCAGGGCTGCCTGCCCCTGTAATATATACAAGACTCTTGTGTCTGTGTTAAACTTGGCATTTACATAATGATATCCAGATCAGATCTGGTTTAGGCATTAATAATTGTGAGGGTTCTGGCTGGCGGACTGTCACAGGCTAGTGATTCCAAATGTCTCCATCTTGATGGATAAAAACCAGATTGAAAGGACAGATGGATGCAATTCCTTCAAAATGTGCTGGTTTTAGAACTGTGATGAGAAAAACCAGGCAATTTATGTGCGTATTTCATAAATCAAAAAATTACAAAAAAACTCCAAACACCTGAAAGGTCAGGTGGAAAGGCTTAGAGGACAGCAGTAAGCTGTGAAAGGTATCAGGGAGACGGCTATGGACATGACAAGGCCAGGCATTTAAGATTAATATACTGAACAAAAGTAAAATTGGAATCAATCTATTCTTTTAAAACTTACTTTAACAAACCTTTTGTGTTCCTGTGTGCCATGCATTTCTGGCAGCTTGTAAAAGAGGTCTGACTTAATAATTAAAGTCACACAAATATGCTGGATCAATAAAACTGAAAACTACTCGCTCAAGAATGAAGATACGTCAAGCAGAAAATGTCAGGAAGATCTTACAGTACCGTCACAAACTAAGGCTGGCCAGGCTGTGGCTGAATCCGAGTCACAACAGATGAGAACAGACTTTGTTTACATTGGACAAAAGAGGAAAGAGGGGAAGAAGAGTGTAAAGAAGAAGCGTGCACAGGAGAAGCTTGAAGGCCCATGTATGAAGGACTGGGATGAAGCTTAAGGAAAGGCTCTGATTTCAGCATAGTATCAGTAGGAGATACCTGCCATTTGCATTTATCAATCTGTTTTTCTCTGTGGGCATCAGTCTTGCACACCTCCAGTTGCTGGTCTCAATCCCACCTCCGCTCTGTGTCTATGGGATTGGCATGTTCTTCCACTGTTGTGTCTGTCCCCAGATCATGCAATGAAGAGAACTCTCCAGAATCTACCCAGCTGAGAAACAATTTCTAAAGCTCCTTTGCTTGCACTATCCCAATGTGGATGACATGTATAAACAGCTCTGACAGGCGCACTGGGATTACGTCACATGGGCTGCTCTCATTCGACTTTACACGAGGCTTCTTGTTGACATCTTTGTAAACAACTGCATGCGCACTTGTTTGTAATTATGTGTAGGTATTCACATTCCATTCTGCGTCCCAAATGAATATGGATTCATTTTAACGAGTGGCGGCTGCAAATTTCATTTATAAAGAAACACTGCATTTATTTAAGATTTCAGTATGGCACTTTCAATGTTTTCTGGTACCAAAAAATAAAATATACTAAACCAAGTTAAGCTTCAGGGCAATTAAAGCTACAACAAGAACATGGTTTATTACAATCTTCTTATTACAATCTTCTTATAACAATCACTTGTGAGTGTGCAAGTTTAAAAAAATTAAAAAAAACTAAATCTGATGCATTTTCAGTTTTTAATTTGTACTTGTTACTTGTTATATTTGCATATAAGAAGTATTTTTAATCCATGGTTTCTCATCGGGACCTTGTTATTGTTAAATTATGAGGAAACTGCTTTTAGTGAAAAGGAAAGTGAACGTGGTTCAGACCACTTAATACACATCATCAGAAGCCTGTGCAGGGCAGTGGCAATGCTACCATGACGAAGCAAACCAGCAGACAGACACATGGGGTCAAAGACTCAGTGCATCAGGACTCTGAGCACAACAGCAAAATTACAATATCGTATTGCCCTTTTGTTGGGATTTTTGGAATAAAGTACCCAAACCAGGAGGTACACGTTCATTAATCTGTTCCTGTTGGGCTAAAAGTGGATTCAAGCAAACTGTGTTATACAACTGTGAAGAGTTATATACCTGTAGACATAACACCAAGTTAACTATTGATGTTCTAATGTCTGGTATTAACACCAGGTATCACCAGAAAGGCCACACACACACACACACACACACACACACACACACACACACAACAACTGAAGAATTTATGACCTGGCCTTCAGTTCAGAGCTGCAGATCTTAATGCAGGAATGTTCTACGCAATTTTCAAAAACCAATTCGGCCTCTGTTCCGCACTCCCATCGAAAACATACAGATCATTCAATGGCAGGTTCTGTGAGTCCTATACCACTCAGCAAGCAACAAGGGCGTATTATCAGTGGTGGCAATAGATCTCAGACGGCTCTCAGCCTCCAAGATACATCTATTAGCTGATGCTACAGAAGTTCTACCACCTTCCTCATGCTTGTCAATTATTGTGCATACTATTGTCCATCTGGTGTTGCTGCATATTTGATGAGATTATGTCACAATACCACTTGAACATCCACCAACCCCCTACACTGACAAACCTGTATGGTCCATGTTAATATGATATCTGGGGAAAAAGTTCAACTCTGGAAGAGTGACACACCACATATACAGCAAAGCTTAAATCACTGCTGCAGTCCTAATTGTAGGTCAGACACTCAGTTTCTGAGCACTGTAAGGAAGGTCACCAGTGACACCCATGCCTGCTGATGGGCAAATATTTCATGTCAAATTGCAACTTTGCTTCTATCAGAATCAACATGCACCATCTTTTTGGGTGTTTTAGTTGAACCTGATTATTATTTTAGGACTGACTCATATGTCCCCCCCCCCCATCTCTGCTGTACTGCCCGGACCTGGAGTCCTATTAGACACACTGGGGTTGGGTAGCATAAGACATCCTTGATTATAGACCACAGACAACTGAGGCATCAAGCCGAGAGCTTGCAGGTGGGGAACGTCATCAAGAAAACTGGAGAAAGACACACAGGCACACACATGCATTGTTAAGTTTCTTCTCACAACACAAAAATGGCTGTTCCTGGAAAGATAACTCATCGAAAGCGAAGGCTATATGTCATCAACACGTCTGCCGCCACATACCAGTTTTTCTTCAGAAACCCACATAACCGTTTAGCTGAAACACACAAGAAGATCTCTAAGCAGAACTTACCAACAGGCGAAGGGGTGCGACTGCATACAGAGTCTTCGCTGTGTGAAGGACTCCTAGACATACAGCTGCGGAAACAAACACAGATGCACAGCATACTGTGAGAGCTTGAAAAGAAGAGCGGATTTTTACGAAGAATTTGTGCAATTCATTTGAGGGCACAAGAAAAACCAGGACACTGACATGCAACACTTTCCTATTAAAACACTACATTAAAATTAAATATATATGTTAAGGCTACACAGGTTACGATGCTGGATCGGCCCCAATTCCAATTGGCTCGGGACATTTCTGACAGGTACAGAAGACGAACTAGCAAAACAGGATCCTAGCTAGGAGTCTTACAGCTCAGTAATGTCACAGTAAACATCTATAAAAAGCAAACAGCAAAGCATCCAACTAACCTTGAGAGAGACATGATACCAGTACGGAAAGCAACAGTAAAGTGCAGGTTAGTCCTAATTCATAAAGGAGTTCAAGGATATGATGACTTGTTACCTAGCCCTTCAGATACTTTACCGCAGATTATATATAGTCACACGAAAAGTGTTATTAAAAAAACCTGGATTCTTTTTGCAGAGAGCTCTAAAATTCAATCTTCTCCACAAAGATAAAGTAAAAGCTCTGTTAATGGTACCCAAGCTACATCAAATCCATTTACATTCTGACAGGTCATTTCTTGACAAAAAGGGAAGCAGTTTCCAAGAACATCAGTAAAACAGGACAAATCTATGGACTTCAGTTATAATCTGCTTCTCGGCAACGAACACAGATATACTGCTTTCAGATTC
>JAODJW010000040.1:16456127-16466261 GCA_026777045.1 Hyperopisus bebe
TTCCCTCCTCCATCGATGCTTATTGCGTTTCACTTGTTTTTCTGCTGTTACTGTCCTGTTGCAAAAGTAATCCAGTTGTGCATAATTTTCCTTTTAATATGAAGACCCCTTTGTTTTAATTAGTAATATTTCTTTCCTTTTTTCCTGCCTTTTTTAGTTATTTGGTTATTAGTTGAGTTTTTTTATTTAGCTACGCTCGAGAAGAGTTCTGATGCTGAAAACAGTTTAACTGGTTTTAAAGATTTTTTTGTATTGCCTTCCAGATGCTCATATCCAAGATAAAATCTGGATACCCATGATCCTACATAGGACAAAGTGATCCAAGAAATGAATGAATGAAGGAATGAACAAAGAAATGAATGAATGAATGGTGTTAATGATTTTGACCATACTGTATGACCATTTAGCTGAAATTCAGCTTCATTGATGCAACTTTACCAAACCTCAAAACTCAGAGACATGGCTGTGAGATAGAATATCGAAAACCTGCTCTTCTCTGCACACCACGTATAAATATCAAAATACAGAAATAAAGACTGGAATACAACTTTAAACAAAACAGCAATAGCTGTTTGACAAGCGGACAGTCTAGATCAGGGCTGCCCAACCCTGCCCCTGGAGACCCCACACCCTGCAGAGCTTAGCCCTAAGATTATCAGTAATATCTCAGTATTATAGCCAACTTAGCTTCAACATAGCTGGCTCTAGTACTGAGATGCTATTGAAGGGGCTGATTATCTGCATCAGGTGTGTTAGATCAGGGCTCTGCAGGGTGCTAGATCTGCAGTAGCAGCGTTGGGCAGCTCTGATATAGATATTTCAAGTTTTCAAAAAAAAAAACAATTGTCTCTTTCTACTGAGAGCTAAATATGAGATAAAATAAAGTAACTAGCCAGTAACTACCCAGTAACTACCCAGTACTCTCTTGCTGGATGAATCTGTGAAGTGCAAAGATGCAGAGATGCTACAGTGCCTTCACAAGGTACATTGGACCATGTATGTTCAAATTTTCATTACTCAGAGGAGAATAAATTTTCACTTGTATACAGCCTGATAAATCTAGCACTATATGACAAATGCATGAGGAATATATGAAAAACTGCTGGTTGTGCTTAAAAATGAAAAAAGCCCACCTAAATTCCAAATCAACTTATCCATCACAGGATTGTCACTGGCTTTGGATGAGCTGACCTGTCAGTCTGTCACTTTAGCTTCACACCCCCTTGTGGAATTGGAGTGCTGATGTTTCAGGGACTCCCCATGCCTGCGTTCCCGCCTGCCTCTCCCTCCTACTCATACTGCTGTAGCCATATCTGCCGGAGTTTACATACTGCACTCACCTAATTGTTTGCACTGCCTCTGGTCTCCCCTGCTTTGGCTAACTGCACATTTAATTTTGTGATATCTCCATTACCTGTGGTTTCTTTCCAGCCCACTCTCCTCTACACCCTGTTGCTCTACCACTCTTCGTCCTGCCATCAGAAGCAGCACATGTACCTGCCTGCCAACACCTGCCTGCCCTTTGCATTCAGACTCAAAGCTTCAAATTTGGACAGTGTAAATTAGAACTTTGCCATCTTGCTCATCATTTCACTTCCTCTATCGGCTTCCCCACTGGGGGATTTAGGCAGGGAAAAGCACTTTGAGACAATGTAATGTTGTGAAAATGTGCTATACAAATAAAATTAAATTGAATTGAATTAAATTGAATTGAATTGAATTGAATTGAACTGAACTGAACTGAACTGAATTGAATTGAATTGAATTGAATTGAATTGAATTGAATTGAATTGAATTGAATTAACAGAGCAGGACACCCTGGACAGTCACAAACAGTCACACACACAAACACTGTGGGAAAAGAAGAGAAACCAATTCCACTATCTGTGTGTTTCTGGATTGCAGGAGATCTGCAGGACACATAAACCCCATAGACACTAAGCTGTTGGCAGAATTTCCAAATGAAACAAACGCATCAAGCACAAAACCTTTAACCGTCTTGCTTTCATGGCTCTGCTTATGAGGACTTGCGCCCACTTCTTAAACACACACTTTTGTTACCAGTGAATGTGTGTTTCACTGTGATGTTTCCTAAGGCTCAGTCAGGATCCCATTATGCCAATACTGAGGAAGAGGTCCAACAAGAGACACGCCAATACACAGAATGGAGAGAATGATGGATGGAGAAGAATAGGGAGGACATGGAATATGGAAGGCATTGTTAGAAATGAAAAGGGAGGAGAGATAGAGGTACGCAGAGGGATGTCATATTGCAGCCATATTGAACTCCACTGATGCACAGACAGAACACAATGATTTACTAGACCATGCAAATAAAATGAAATGTTCACTCCCTAGTCAAATTACACGCTTGTGTAGTGTGTATTTCCAGATGATGTGTCCTAAGACATGTTCTTCTATTTGTTGCATCTATCTGGTGACTCAAAATTTGATTGTCATCTGATTATTTACATTTAACTCTTCTGTTGTCATGTTTTATACACTTCTGAAGTTTAAACAGGGGATTGATGTTTTCAAGGCTATTCTATTACCATGTTCACCCTAACCCTGACTAAGAGGGATAGCAGTTAGCACACTTCTCTCTGGTGTATCCATCCATCCATCCATCCATCCATCCATCTTCTAACAGCTTATCCTGGTCAACTTCACAGAGGACCTGGAGCATACAGTAGGGCACAAGTCGAGTGGAACAACCTAGACGGGATGGCAGTTCATATACACTCACACACAGTCAAAGCATGAGTAGGTTTGAGGCACCAGTTAATCCGCCTGCATGTATTTGGACACGAGGAAACTGGAGCTACTCAGGGAAACTCGGAAAAAGGGAGAACATGCAAACTCTACGCACAGAGAGCAGAGATGAAATTCGACCGCCCCAACGCCGTAGGTGTCCGAAGGAGCTGCGCACTGGACGCGATTGCAGTTCATCGCCGGTAATCTCTGATTTATGCGGCGTTTAATACAACTTAGTGTTCTCAAAGTGCCTTCTTCTATTATTTCTAAATATGCATCTTCATACTTTGCACCATACTCCGGAACCGACTGTATAGGTAAGCAGTACTAAGTAACCAAACTTCAGCGTAAAATCTCGTTCTCTGCCGTATATCTAAAGAACCGTCAGTAATAATGTTGCCGACACGCTTATTATCACCAACAAATCGACTCAAATTCCCTCCCCTAAATAAGTTTATTTAATTTATGGTTATTGCACCTATCGCTTCACGTTTTCGCCGCACAGCGCTAACTTTACTAACGTATTTAAAATGATTTTACCATATAGTCCGGAGGCTCTTTCATATTTTCCATGGGAATAACAAGCAGAAGAATTCCCAGTATTCCCAGTAACAGGAACACAATCGGGGCAAGGAACTGGCACCACTGCTTGCCCATGAGGTAAACGGTGATCGGGAAGTAGCAGAATGAGGCAGCGGCTGCAAGAGCTAGTAGCTCTATAGGCGTGATAACAGGGCATCCGGAGATGCAGTAGGGTGATGACTGGGCTGTACCAGCCATTTAGTCCGTACCACGAAACGCACGGCATTAAAAAAAACGTTTAATAGGTACGATACATCAATTTAAGGGGACAGCTGAAAAGTAGCATAGTTTTGGCAAAGGTCCAATTTCTAGGAGTTTTAATACTATTATAAAATAAATAGATATGTGTATTAAAATAATGCATCGATTTAACATAAGAAATAATGAAAAAACACAAAATCTACATAAAAATGCTACATTGAATGATGGCCTCCGCAAATAGTGCAATATTAACACTATTACGGGTTTCTGGTTGAGAATTATCGTGTTTATGTTCCGTTGCTCCATGGAAATGGCATTACATTTTATGGATGCCAATATTCAACTTGGATCAAGAAAGCGAACGAAGACAAGGAAGAGAAACTCAAGCTGACGCGCAAGTCGATTCGATTTTAGCGGGGAAAAAAATCCAGATATTAACGTGTTATCGATCTAGTAATAAGACCCTTGTAACCTGTATTTGGTTCCGTCTGTATTTATTTTTCTATGTTACTGTGATATAATCAGGTTTTATTTATAGCTGCAGTCAGGGACTATAGGCCTAAATACTGCTGCAATGAACAGATGGTTTCATCACAAAAACAACATTTTAATCTAGGGCCAGTTTCTGCCACACTGTCAAAAAAGTACCAGTTTGTACCTTTGAGGGTACAATTACTTGTCACTGGGGCTGTATCCTCAAGGGTCTGCCAGATGTACCCTAGCTGTAGATAAATTGTACCTTGTAGTCTAAATTAGTGTATAGAAATGGAGAAAAGGAACATTTTTGTATCATTGGGGATAATTTAATATTACTTGTACCTTGGGGAACAAAACTGTACCAGGGCTGTACTCTTTCTTTTGATGGTGTACTGTTGTCAGTGAGGAGTAGCGGTTTTCAGGCGTTCGCATGCAACGTTTGATTCAGACAACCACCAGCAGTTCAAGTGACAGGAAGAAAAATAGCACCATTTTCTGAGAAAAAGAAAAAAAACCTGGCCCTGCATCTAAAACCTAAGTGAAATGGATTCTTTCCCACAGTCAGAAAGGCATACAAGTGTTTGTAACATATTAGAAGTGCACAGTACACCTTTATAGTATGCAATAAAGAACCAACTAGAAGGAAAACTCACTATTTGGGAGGAAAATTCACTGTCCTGTTGTGTTTTTATGTTCTTTTTAAGTTTACAGAAGTGCTATGCTAATTGAAAAGCAAGGTTGTACAGCAGCATGTTGCAGAATACTAATCTGCTTAATACTGGCCTTGTGGTCAGAAGCAGGACATGCAGCTTGGCTCTGAAACTCGCGATAAAGGCCAAATGGTAAAAAACAGGACCCCCTTGCTGGATGTGTTTGGTTTTGGATGCCGAATTTCAACATGTGCAATGCTGGCCAATGTGGATTCCTACCCACAAACACACCACATCTCAGACGTCCCCCCATTACCTCACCTCTGTTGTTAACTAGTTTCTTAAATGAATCTATTCATAACGTAATCAATTATTCTCTAAACAATATAAAAGCATGATTGTGAGTATAAAAATAGACATAAAATTGATCATTACTGTCATCTGTGTAATTAAAATATTTCAACTGCTATTAGTGTATTGACCCATTTTTTTTTACTATAGTTGCTGGTATTGTGCATTTTTTGTAATGACTTCACTATGTAATGTGTTACACTCATTACAATATTCATGCTTTGAATCATTCACTTTAAAGCAACCCCCCCCAGCCCCCAAAGACTGAGGGATTCCCCCCTGATCCACAATACGACCAAGGCTGAAGGAAATTCTAACAATGACTGACTTCTTGATGAATGCGACCGTTTCTGTCCACAAGACAGAAAAGCTCTATGTCTCTGCTGTCCCAGTCGTCTGATCCAGATGACCCCTTAGACCCTGAGGGCCCCGGGCCCTTTGTCTGCCCCAGCAGTCCCTGCTACTGCAGACATGTTCTTGCCCAGAGGGCCTGAAATATGCCTCGAGACAGGAGACAAGCCACAGCCTGATGGTTGAGCACAGGAAATGCTCAGACACCCAGTCCTGTTTGCTGTGGGCCTGCCACACACACATCAGTCAGTGCTCAATCTCATGCTTTTGTTCATCCTCGCAGTGCTTCCTGCATCAGACCACACTGCAGAGATAATTTACTGCCCATCTTCTGCAGCACTGCCAGGCCTGCATTGAGATTTAACTGCTCAGAGCCTGATAAATGGGCTCTTTTCAAGCATGCACGCACACCAGGACACGGAAGGACAAGGACATTACTCACAACTCCTCACTTCACCGGCTTTGCAGAGGTGCATTTGGCCTCTTATTTCACGTACAGTACAGATTTTCTCATGTCTGACGGCTCATAAGAATTACATTCATTCCCATGGGTCTACTGAGGGAATCACTCATGTTGCTGCACTAATTGTAAATTCTGGATTTATCATTCATTTGGTCTCCTGAAACCTGCTTAGATACTATGAAAGTGTAATTAGAAAAGCAAAGGAAAAATTAGCAGGGGACCCATATTAGCAAGATTTAGGTCTTTATTTAACAATGCATACCAACCATAATCATTGTTTTTATTGCATCAGTAAAAGAGAATGAAAGTAAAAGAGAATGAAAGTACATCTCTTTTTTATTATACCTTTGTAGTTATTTAACTTTTTTACTTGTAAATAGCTCATTGCATTAACTGGCTGCATTGATAAAAGGAAAAAATACATAAACTATAGAGCCTGCAGTTGTTCTCTGTATGACAGCTGGGGCTTCAAACACTGATATATTAATGCAAGCAATAAAAAAATATCTGTAAACCAGACTGCGATAAAAACGTGGTTTGGGCGATTTATCATTATCATGAGCTATATCTCCCTCTAGTGGCAGAATCTTGGAAAAATATTGTGCTTCCGATGCAGTTTACATGAAGTTATATACATTTTTATCAAACTGTTTGAATTAAACTGTCAGGACCAACAAAAAGAGACTGGGTTAGTAATAATTTAGACTTGAGCCACTTTTGTTGCATTTTAAATGATTTTTTTTTCAGTCACATTTATATATTCATTCTCCCTTTGCAAAATATTTATGACGTTCTGTGATCCTATGTAAGTCATTACTGTCACCAAGGCTCCACTATAGCAGTACCATTCACTCACAAATACTCACTAATACGTTCAGGCCTCCGGACAGTGCATGATACACTCTGTGATGTCAATGTTAGTTAGCGACTTTAGAGCATTTCGCTAATGACGCAAAGATCGTGGATTCAGGTCCAAAAGAGCAGATATAAATTATAACCCTTCCCTCAAATGTGAGTCCCTTTGGACAAAAGTGTCAGACTAAGTAGCAGATACACACATATCTTTAAATATATTTCACATTCTATAATACAGCTGAATGTATAAATGTGCTTATTCAAAGTTTAAAAAGTGTTTCAGCAGAAAAATTGCAGTTAGGCCATACACAAGTGGCTAGATAAACCAGCCTGACTATTCAGGATATTTGCATGCCATTCAGTTTTCTCCCTACTAACCACTAGCTTGATTTATGTACACATTTTTTTCCCCCCAAATTTGTCGATCTTTCACCTAAAATCATTCCCAGTTGATAGTGACACCCCCACGCCTCCCGTCAACCAAACCTACTTAGGGGGAGTCAGGGAAGCCCTCCACCAATCAGAAAACTCTACAGAGTGCGAGCGCCCACCCCTCCTTATTTAGTAATGCTGTAACTTGGTAAATCCCCACAATATTTTTTTGTTAAAACTGACTCACACTATAAAAAACGCCAGAGGCCACTAGTCTACTGCTGTTAAGCAGAGCAATACATGTTAAAGTGGCTAATTCAGACATGTATGCACTGAAGGGCACATTGACTTTTGGCACTCCATTGCAGAGCCAAAATTGTACCTTAAACATTAGACAGCCAAGGTCACAGAATCCTCATCTGCTATGTAAAAGACACAGTTCACGTACAGTATTAAGCTGTGTCACCATATGGAGGTTTGGTTCTATCAGGCAAATTTACTGTCGCGGGCATTTCCAAGTGTGCTGAAGGATGGACGACTTTTCAGCATTAATGAAATGTCCACATATCAGGTGCTTTCAAATCTATGAGGCTGACAGGAAGCAAGCTGTAGAAACCTAGTAACTGGATCTGAACTGTACATAGCAACAGCGAGCAATGCACCGAGCGTAGCGCGATTGTAGACTGCAGAGCAGGGATGGCAGGTCCAAAGGCCGCCTGACCTCCTTAGTCCGGCTTCTGCATCATGTGACTTTCCTCGCCATCTCCAAACAGAAGAAACATTGAGCTCTCCTGGCTGCTGCATATCTTCTCTATGATGATGCACTTATAGTTCCAGAGAAGCAGCAGCACCATGAGTGCCAAAGCCAGCAGGACGAAGGTGGCCAACAGCGGGCACTGCCAGGAACGAGGCTGAGGGTCGTCTGGGCTGAGGGTCATCCGGGATCTGCGCTCCCGGTAATACCGCAGCCACCGTTTCAGCGGAGAGTGAGAGGGATGGCAGACGAGAACCTTTCCTTCTTCATCAAGCCCTCTGTAAACCCCCTTCTCTGCTTCACTCATCGCTCAAGAACTGTCGAAAAAAAAAAATGGTCCACATGAGGATCCTGTAAATGTATAATCCTCAGGCTGTTAACTAGCCTGAATACAAGAACGCCAGAAACTGGAAAAACCACAGCAGGGACACATGAAAAACACCACCCATTGCTTCACATTACTTACAAATAAATCCATTACTGTGATGTGATTTTCACATCAAAATTTCACATTTTAAAATAATATTACGTTAATCCACAGTACTAAAAGAATTCTAGGTTTAAAGAATACAATCTAAAACAGATTTTCTGAATAACAATCACTGTACTTTAGCAAACATAGAGGTTCATATTGCTGAAGGAGCTTGAAACTGCACAATAACCTTCCTTTTAACTTGTTTCCTTAGAAACACTTTGAAGCACTGGGCAGTTACTGTGGTAACACGCCGCATATCGCCGCGGTATTGAGTGAGTGCTTAAGAGGTTTTCAGTGTGTTGCAAAAAATCCTGTTTACTTTTATATCTCCAGGCCCACACCGAGCAATGAAAAAGGCTTCTTTTCAAGCTATTTCAATAGCCTGTGTCTAAAGAATTAGAGTAATACAATAATCAATGACAGTCATGCTAGTGATTTTTTTACTAACCACAAGTGGAACTTAAGTCTGAACATTATAAATGCAGATGGCCATGCATGACAGCGCGGACCCGGGCTGGTGTGGCGCTGGAAATGTCCCGGGGGGGTCCGGAGCACCAGAGGGAACCCAGCAGGAGGGGCACAAACTTTTTTTCACTAGTTCATTGTGCAAATGAAGTTTCGGTTTAAAGTGTAACGACATACCTTGGGAGGTAAATATCCCGACGGATCCTCGTTTTCGAGTATTTCTCAGGCTATATGCAAACTCCTTATTATAAACGAAGGGCGCTTTATTCTCACCGCACGACACCAAAGGGTTGGGGCTGCCGGTCACCGCCAGCTTTCGGGCATCTGCCGACCCCAGGAGGCGGAGTCGCTCCTGCGGAGGTTTACTGGCCCCTGGAGGCGGAGTCGCTCCTGCAGGTTTTCCGGCCTTCAGGTGATGGGGGCGTCGCCAGGGGTTATTTTTGGGCTCGTTTATTTGGTTGATTGTGCGAGGTTAACAGGTTAGATATTAAGCAGCAGCAAATCTAAATAAGATACAAGATAAACATCGAGTAAAGATAAACAACGATAAACAACGAGTGCAAACGCAAGGTATATGAAATTGATGGCTTCATATGCGTTTCACTCCTTTACTATCGACATAAATCATTGACATAAATGTATAATTCTCAGGCTGTTAACCTGCATGAACACAAGAACGCCAGAAACTAGAAAAACCACCTATAGAACTTGGATACTCCGATAAACACTGGCAGGTCTTCACATGTTTCATTTGCTTAGAACATAAACTTTGAAAAGCGTACAGTTTGGGTGGGGTGTTACATGTTTACATTAATTCTATTTTAAAGAGGCTACTTATGGAGATAATGTTCTTATACGTTATGTTCGTTTGTCTTCTAGGGAAAGTGGGTAAATATAATTATAAGCATTTGCTGACATACCAAGCTGAATTGTTTGGAGACACTTAGTGAAAATTAAAATTGATATGTTTCGTTTTTCCTGTTTTGTTTTATAATGTAAATTTTGTCCATATTTATGTAAGACCCACCATTGGACCCCGCTGGGTTGGACATGGCGTGATGGACTGAGTGATGTGTCCTTAAGACCTGCAGCCAGATGTACGGGAAGTCTTAAGGCCTTAAAAGAATAAACAGTCTTGTTTGACTTGTTTGGCTGTTTCGTTTTTTGTTTGTTGATACAGTGGTACCTCGGTTCTCGAACTCACTAGAACTCGAATTTCTTGAAAGTCGAACAAGCCAGTTTGACCTAGAACTCAATCTGAATATCAGAAGTCGAACCGCGAACGCTGACCTAATATAAATTGTACTCGCCAGGAAATGAGTAATACTACAATGCAATTCTTACTTGAATGCCTTCTTCACAGACTGGACGATTAACCAAATAA
>JAODJW010000040.1:16488539-16509786 GCA_026777045.1 Hyperopisus bebe
TGACATTCAGTTTGGAGTTCAGGAGATTGTCTTGACCAGGACCACACCCCTAAATGCATTGAAGCAACTGCCATGTGTTTGGTTGATTAGATAATTGCATTAATGAGAAATTGAACAGGTGTTCCTAATAATCCTTTAGGTGAGTGTATGTATACACACAATGCATTCTTATAGCACAGTAGTCCATGGGTAATCTAAAAATTATTTTTAAACACACATGAAACAGACACAATAAAACAAATGCAGACAAGCGTTAAGGAAAGAGAAATCTGGTAAAATGAAAGCCATTGATTTTTCAGGAGAACCTTATTACTCAGCACTGGATTCCCATACTGCCAAAGGCCTTGGTCCATTGGGCTAACACCTATTTGGTCTGCTGGGAGCACCAGCCAGCCCTGAGCGATTGTGCTGAAGACCGGGCAAGGAGCCCCAGTCCAGAGTCTGCAGGGGTTTTCCTCTCCACATCTGCATGCTTGATTGTCTTTGTGGTTTTTGCACTGTTTCTTTGCTGTGTTGTTCGCCTTCAGCCCCATACCTACCACATCACTGTTAGCCCTAGAAAGGACACACATTTCCTACACGTGTTCCCAATCCATATAATTTATCCATGTTTAGTACCAGGTCATTATCTGTCCATCTGCAGATGTCAATTAAGACACTGATCATTATAAATGAAATAGTTTTACAATGGTTCTGTAGATGTTGATATAGTTAGACACCTGAAACTCATCATTTTTTGCCAATATCAGCCATTATATAAAAGCTAATGCTTAGTTAACCTTTACTTATGGTGTTCTCAAAAAGAATCTCCAACACATCTGAGAACCCTGAGCTGAGAACCCTGAGCATGATTCAGAAATTTACCTAAATGAACAAACTCGCCCAACTATATACACAGAATCAACTATACTAGCCTACATTTGCAAATGTGTTTCACTCCTGCGTGATGTTGCCCCCCCCCCCCCCCATATGTTTCAGACTTTAACCAAACTGGTCTCTATTGTTTGAGAATACAACTTTGAAACTGGTTTGGTCCAAAGCAGATGCAAATGGGGGGCAAACTCTACGGTCATCACATCTCCATGTAAACAAACATTTATACCTCCGAAATTAAAGCAGCACAAATGAAGATTTTGACAGCACAAACGTGGCATAAAGATTAACACTAGCTTGTGTAACATCTGAAAAATATGGGGGGGGGGGGGGGGCAACTTCACACAGGTTTACTTGTGCATGGATAATTAATGAGGCGACTGTTTTGAAACTTTTCAAGTCGCCGAGCGGCTGATCAGGGGAGAATTAACCTGCTCGACGTGGTAGCTAGTAATAATCCAAGGGCTGTTCTTTCGTTTTAATCCTTTATTCAGTATCAAATCTTCAAGCACGAAGCGTTAAACATCCTATGAGTCAGCTCATGAAACATCTGTAGGATCCACAAGTGGCAATAAAATACATTAGTTTCCAAGGCAATAATCCGTAAAAGCAAAACACATTCGCGATTATATTTGCGGTTACATTTGCGGTCAGGAAAAAGTAGGCTTTCCCCAATCACCCACTCCCTACCGCTTCCACCTAACAGGTGATATTACAAATCACTACCGCCACCACACCACGTGACACAGCGTGCGCAGTTACGCAAAACCCCGCCTACCTCCGTCTTCTACAAGTAATATCTTTGACAATTCCCAGTTTTGTGGGCAGTGGTGGCTTAATGGTTAGAGGGTTAAATGCAGAGAACACATTTCGTTGTTGTGCGTTGTGGTGTGTCAACAATGCCAATTAATCACTAAATTCAATTCAGTGCCAATCTGATTATACTGTAAGAAAATGTCAGTAAGATTAGTTCCATTAGTTGTATTTTGGGTGTCCTGAGAGGTGGTCAATAAAAAGATATGGGCAAACGTATTTGCCCTTACCGTTTGAAGAGTGGCCCGGTCTTCCAGATGTTGGTGTTGCCCACGCAGCCTCGTGGCGGCTCTGTGATGTTCTCCTTCTCAAAGAGCTCCTGGATGGATTGCGCTACCACAGCCACAGCATCGTTTATGTGTGCCGACTCATTCTTGCCATTGATCAACTGGAGGCCAATCAGACCTAACCCATCCACATGATATTCAAATTACTGTCACCAAATATCACTAGTGCCAGCTAGGCCTCAACACAATGAAGTTAACCAGTAAGTGTGCAAACCTGGATAGTCTTGTTGAAATCTGCTGAGGTAATAAAAATTTACAAAGCTTACCATTTTGTTTCAGTAACATTTCCAGAACATGCTTTGACAGAACATAGATTTTAAATTTGTTAGTAAGTCAACATAAATTATAGCTAAAACCATCCACCCACCCATACATCTATATTCTCTAACCACGTGTCAGAGACTGGAGCCTAACGCAGAGGCTACAGGCACAAGGCAGAGAACAACCTAGGATCAGGCACCAACCCATCTCAGTAGCTAAAACCACACTCACCAAATTCAAGACCACAATGTGAACACTATCAGTAGCTATGGTCGGTGAATGGCCACAGTTTAAACAGTCAATAGCCCTTCATTTGTTACATACTTTAGGTGTATTCTGTAACTATTATGTTTTTAATACCTTATGCATGATTTTGTGTTTGTCTAAGCTGTAAATTTAAGGTATGTGACCTTATACAACACCTTGACCTAGGCGAATGCTTTTCGCTTGTCATACACCTCTATGAAAGACATAAGAATGAAGATTCTACAGAATTTAAAACATAATATATATTCCTTATCAAAGTTCATGGAAATGTAATTTTTGAGAGACATTACCATTTAACTGAGATGTGCCATTTTAATTGACGTGATGATATCCTTCTCAAATGGAAAAAAAACAGAGAATTGTCATTTCCGTGGCTTCCGGGAGTCACGGTTAGGATTAGGATTAAGGAAAGGCAGCTAACATGCCCGCAGCACTTCGAGGTACGTACCATCCGGCGCTTCACTCAGGGCCTTTCCGGACATCTCTCGCTCTCCCACCATCCAGACATAGCCAGAGCCAGTCATGTTAAGCTGCCGGGCAGCCTTGTACACAGCTGCCGCGTCTTCCTCACTACAGTCAGAAAGGAGGTTTTAGGACGTTTCCCCGTGTACTTACAGGCTCTGACCCTCAACACACTCACGCCGACGAATCTCCCTGACAGGTCAATCGCTTCCTATCTTCCTATCTATTTAGTGGCTGAGCCCATATAAACAATTTTGACAGTGTAATTTTACTATGTGCTAGAGGCGGCCCGATCCTATATTCCATACCCATTAGACGGATCGGGTATCGGCCATATGCGACCGATCAACGTCTGATACTTACTTGTTTAGTTTTCGACAGCCTGTAAAAAGATAGCGTTAAATCGATTTGTACAATCAATCGCACGGCAGCTCTTTCCCATTTTAGATTATTTTTTGAGACAACGCTGCCACTCAATGGGTGTGAGCGCAGTGACTTCCGCTTGCTGTGATGTCACGGGCATACGCTCTTCAATACGAGGAGCGTAAGAAAATCACATAAGAGGGGACGATCTGGGAGTATTCTACGGTTTTAACAACTAGTAAAGAGAGATTTGCAATCATTGTTAAAAGCTAAATAACCTGGAAAATCCTACTAAACAAAGCACACGCAATTGAGCGAGACAACGGGAGTAATACGACAAAACAGTGGATGTTCTGGGAGTCGCTAGCTTTTGTGCCTTCGCTGAAGCTTGTGATGCCGGGGTGGCTGTAACAAAACAAAAGTGTAAGTGACGCTGTTGCCAGTGGGAGAAGAATTGTAGGGCATTTTAAGTATTCGCTACTGGCGTATGATCACTTAGATGATATTCATATTGAACTGCAAAATGCCTCATAAACGCTTAAAACAAGATGTACAAACGATGTGGAAAAGTACGTTATGTGTGTTTTTAGTAGCCTGATTAAAGATTTTTTGGCATACATTTTTTTTCATTTGGATTTACTAATTAAATTGTACTTACTGAAGAGATATTATATAAAGTGTAAATATTTATATTACATATATTTATTAGATTAAAATATTAGCGTAAAAAGAGCTCCTGTATTGGAATCTGTATCCGATCAGCAGTTGTGTATCGGAATTAGATCAAAACTGAAAATCTGCTTCGGCCTGTCCGTACTGTGTGCGATGCCATAGTGTAAATAACTCCAGAATGAAGCCAGCAAAGGACCGGAATGGCCGCTGCTCACCTGGCGGAGAGGATGAAGACCCTCGCTTCCAGCTCCTTGGCCTCCTTCAGCATTGCAGTGACGTTTGTGTCTTGGCTGAAGAGTAGGACTTTCTCTGCCTGTGATTGAGGTGAAAGAAATCAGTCACGTATGCTGTTTGCACCCTGCCCGAACCATGCTCTGCTTAGCTCTTTTGCCTTGCTTGGATCTTTATGCTTTCGGCAGAAAAATGGAAAGAGCTCCAAGAATCTCTTTAACTAAAAAAAAAAAAATTTAAACTTGGAAGGGGGAAAAAATTCTGCATTTTTGCATGCAAACTGAAGGTTATCAAGACTCCAAAGAAGGGCGTGCATGTTAGAGGTAGAGAGGGAGAAGAAGATCGATGCAACTGGAAATCAAAAAACGGGTGGAGGGGAGCTTTTTTTTCCAATGGAAAAATACTTCAAAGTAAGAAATGCAGCAGAAAGGTGGAAGATAGTATTTGGGTATTTCCTGCCCTACATGGCCAAATCTCCACAAAGGAATAGACTTGCAAACTTGTTGTTCTGATCGCATGCATTCCTTCACAAAAACAAAAAGGTGGGGGCATTTCTTTATTAAAATCATTTTTTCTCGCATTAAAAACAGTCGATTCAAATCATAAAAAAAAAGAATCTCAACATAAAAAAGACGTGCCATCAGGATAAGAATTTGAGGTTTGGCGCTTGACTGATTCATTGGATTCTAATTTCTACGTTCAGAGAATTGGTGGGCGGCGTGCGTTGACCATGCAAAATATACCTTGGGTCCTCGCTTGTTGTCATAGGACAGTTGGTCGAGGTTTTCATAGTTCCTGTTTTTATTCTGATGAATAATGTGCACAGAGAAAATATGCAGACACAGAAGAATATTATAAACAGTTGAAAATGGTGTGCAGTAAAGCATTCCAACAAATTTCCCATTTCCTGCTTCAAATTGGAATCCCTAACACTGGGGCTTGCAAAAACATCAAATCGGACCAGTACCTCCTGCCGCACGACATGCCTGCTTGCCCAGACACCACTTCAGGTCCCTCTTGCTGGGCACCGAGCGGCAGTACATTCTTTTCCCACATCGTTGTGTTTTGTTTCCTGCTTTACAGCTACTCGTGCTGTTTAAAGACAATCAGCGCGGCCAGATTCGAGGTCAGTTCAGAAGGACAGGTGGCCTGTTCTTAAAGGTTGCTGGTGGCCCCACTGCTGTGTCTGTGAGCAACGTCCTTAGAAGGAGTTGCTCCTGCGAAAATATCCAGCGGGCAAAATCCGCGGCTGCGCGACTCAGCAGTTACAGCATCATTATAAATGATTTCTCCATTGTCAGCGTTGCGGTGCCTGTTACTGTGGTACGGAGCTAAATCTACACCAGCCCTTAGCTGGACGACTGTCATCCAGCCACACATCACCAGAAACATTCCAGTATTTGAAGAAATTACAAAACATATAATCTGTTATAATTATATAAATCAACATGATTTATTTCATTCCTCACCTGCATGACAAACCTTTTAAAACCCCTTTTCACAGTCCAAGTCTGTGAATAAAAGATGCAAGCATTTCATTCCCCAGAGTGATTTGGGACTGAACTGCCAAGATTTGTAAATGGTGTTTTTGATACAAACATGAAACCAATTCTTGAAAAGGTGCGCAGAGCAATATGTTGACTTTGAAAATTTTAAAGAGGATTTTATTCACTGCTTTCTGAAATTAGTTTGACGCTATTTCTGCATGGGTCTTCAGTTTTTAAACACCACCCATAAGTATTAATCTGGATTGCAGCACACACACACGAGTTTGTGAGAATCCGAGTTTGCGGCATTGTGCAGATTAGGTGTGGCCATGCAACGTTTGATGGCTGCAGTCTTGCAGATGGCAGAATACATTTTCCTTATCGCCTGATTAACACCAGAAACATCACTTATCGTGGAAAGTAATGAGTTCAACAAAGCGATAAACAGCTGGGTAGAGTGAAAATACGCAAGACTGGCAGTACTGGGGAGTTGAAATTACATAACGCGGGTGTAGACGTCAGAATCGCAAACAGAATCCAATAAAATCAGCCACATTTCATGCGGGGCCACCTGGTTCAAAATTTCAGTACATGAAACACTACTAAGAAATCTGAATCAATTCTAGTGGTGGTGTGTTATTCATAAGAAGGCAGGTCACAGTGTACAGCGCAGCACAAATGTAGAATCATAGCTACCCACACAATATGCATATCAGAGTGCATCTGAGTGCTTGATTTGAAACTAGGTGTCATATAATATAATATATAATAATATAAGGTCTTTCCATGTCTGACAAACAATACTTTCATCTGTTCTATTTAATATTTAGCCATTGTGAAGTCAATTAAAGAAAGAGTAAACAGAGGCTGCATCCTAAATAAAGTTTCTTGTTGCATTGTGCACTGGCCTTGTGTTACAGGAATGGAGGCAACATTTTAACTTCTGATGGAAATTCAGCTGAGCAAAAACTGCACTAAAAATGCATTTTCCTGATGTGCTATGACTTGCAGCACACCTGAATGGAGTGACCTCATTATGGCGCATTCTGCAGCTGATCACCAGCATCGCATTTCATTCTCAGAAGTGTAATTCAAGTGCAATACTTCACTCCTGCCTGGCAAAAAACCAGTGTAGGTCGCAATCAACGAAGGAGAAGCAGACTGGAGAGCCAAATGAGTGTTGTAGGAACGTATTTTACTCTGAAACAATTAAACTGAAGTACTCAGTGAAACATAATTCAGTTGAGGCAGACATGCTGAACTGCAGCGACCATAGGCAGCTGTCTGAAAGCGTGACCTTGAGGACTGGGAGTGAGCCCCACGTTGCTAGGCAACAGCGAGGGAAGGTTTTCAGAAGTTGACAAGAATCATTTGAATGGAGGTTAAAGGGGCACATCAGATGCTCACCTTTACTATGGATCATGTGAACCCAGACATACAGGAAGCGAAGAACAGCCAGACTAGGAAGCTACAATCTCTATATTATACAACAGGAGAAATATCTTGGAAGTGCAATTCCAACCAAATAATATGATTTTTGCATGTTTTCAATTTACACAAATTATTAGAAAATTAATGAAATTAATACAAAAGATGCCCCTAGCTCTTTCAGATTTATAATTCTCCTTGGTACAATAAAAACATAAAGCAGCCTTTCAACGATGCTAGAATATCATTGGTACATCTAGGGAGCTGAGATCTTCAGACAGCAAACCACACATCAAAAATCCTGAGTTTGCTAGTAACTAAAATATTCATCTTCCATAAGGACTTATCCTGTCCTGGGTCTAAATTAAAATGTATTAAGTGTTATTCTATGTAGGTTCCAGCTATGGGAAATATTGGGGGAGAGAATGAGATATAAATGTTGGTGGTATTGCCCTAGAATTGGCAGATGGTGTGAAAAATTTGAAATAGCAAGAAAACACCATAGCCTCACATTGCAGTAAAAGCTACATTCTGCCCTCTTCTCTCAGGGCTGTTAACTTTGGTCAGCAGGCTGGTGTGAGATTTTCAATTCAAGACAAGTCTGCACATGTGTATGTAATAGTTTTATTAACTTGTAAATAGTCTGTAGGGTTTGCAAACTACCCCAATGCTTTTGATGTAGCCAATTTTAGGTTTATGATGGAATAATACACATTTGCTGTAAGATTTCCTGCATGAGTCTGAAAGCCTGAGTGTCACACCAGATGCATGAGAGTTGGCAACCCTGTTCTTCGTTACCAAAAACCCAGAAAGCAAGTCTTCCCAGTGATGGAGACATTCAATGGAGGCTGCAGTGCAGCAGTGATGGGACTTGTTGGTGTCCCGTGTTGGTCCCAGACCAGCACCGATGGCATTAGAATGACTGTCAGTCTGGTCTGTCGGAGACTTCGAGCCACGTGTTGCTCCGACAGGGCCTGCAAACGTCAGGGCACGCAGCATGTCAGACGTGCCTCTAGCGTCGCACTGTGTACTGAGTGCAACAGGCAAGGCAGGTAAACACGTCAAAAGGCCAAGACGAGACTGATAATAGAGTGCAGTGTACAGAGCATAGGATGTTTCAGCAGAAAACATGGGCTGCAAAAAAACATCAGGGTTAGAGATCGTTCTCAGAGGCAGACACCGTGGAGGAAAGACGGCCGCATGTGAGCATGTGAAAACTGCGGAGACCAGAATGCATGGCGGATGCGCAGTGTGATGTGGGGCGAGCTGGAACGAAGAAGGGCTTTTTCTGTGCAGCTGAACAGCAGCCAAAATCCAGAGAATCGGTTAAAATCCGTCTCAGTTCTATGCACTTAAACCACGTTAAGGCAGGACCCTGGTTAGGATCGAGGCTCTCATATGTTCCTTCTCATTGTGTTTGTGAACACTCCTTTCTGACGGAGTTACTTACGACAGGAGTAGCAGATTTAAACAGGCTTGACACCTACAGATCCCGTCTGCATGCGCTACGAAACGCGGCTTACAACATCCTCTCAAATTCTCCAGTCCTAGAAGTCACGTGTGCATTCTTACTTCTGCATTGTAGGCCTACTCATTAAGTTTGTATCATGGCTCAGCTAGGGAATGAGTCATAATCCATCAGAATTATAGTCTAATATATTATACATAATCCATTAAAATCTTGCATCAATAGCTTTGCCTTTGAAGGTATGACAGAGAAAGATAATACTTATCAGGATGACATGGTCCAGAAAATTCACTCGTAAAGAATGGCAAAAAAACATGCAGTAAGAAATGCAGTAATAAATCACTCACACGCAAGGTATTTTCTCAAGGTGTCATACAGAATTTGTTGTTGCACTGATACATACAGATAAATTTTGCACTATACATATATATTTCCCATTCATTTTCAAACCATTTATCTATATGATTGTGGTGAACTTTATCCCTATCCCAGAAATCACAGGGCACAAAGCAGAGGATTGCAGGGTAAATATATGTATCAGCACAACGTAAGAACCATTCTGTATGCATGATAGAAACTGCGGAGTTTATTCCATGTGCCTCTATCCACATCTGCAATTGTTTTCTCCATTCGTAGCATGCATTAGCAAACCTGCTGCTCTCAGCAGTCACAAACGTAACACGCATTTGCTCCTATATGTTTTCAGTTCATTGCATGTAGATCTTCAGATCCATTTAAGCCCACACATAGACAAAGTCAAGTCAAAACATCAAAATGTGTTGAATGAAAACATTCAGCATTTTGCAGAATACATTAATATATGACTAAGAACACGGCTATAGACATATGTTTATAAACACTAATGAAGACTGTCCCATATTTATCCTAATTACCTTATTAACATCTCAACCATCAAATGACCAAATTCAACCATTCAAACCATTCAAATCAAACAAAATTCAAATTATGAAAATAGGGTTTCATGTTTCCTTTATCTATAGAAAGTATTTATACTTATTATTTTTGGTTGAACCAGAGGATTTAAAAACAAAACAACACTGAAAATTTGCTGTTATCTCCTGCCGTATTAAAGTGCTTTTTCACTAAGTAGACTCATATCACTTGTAAACATCATGCAATAACTGCAAGCCTGTCAGGCATTCAGATACACCAAAACAACGGAAAAAGGAAAGCAATACCTTTCTCCATTCCATATGACAATATAAAGGTTCTGGCCATTTATGACGTGCAAGTTAGCCACAGGGATAACAAACATGTATCCTGGATAGTGGCGATTCAACAAATTTACATCAAGGAAAACAAAATCAATATGACCTAACTCTCAGAGATGTTCAAAATAACCTGACAAGCCTTCCAAACATCCACCCATCCAAAGACCTTTCAATGGCTTATCCAGGTCAGGACTGAGGGACCGTGCAAACAACCAAGCATAAAAACTGAAGTATGTGGGATTAGTATCCAAATATTAAACCCAAAACCAATAAAAAAACAAAGCCTAAGCTAAAATCCATTCCAATGTACATATGAGGTCTGTGCTCCCCTGGTCCTTCTCTCACTGACCTTTTGGCTTGTGTTTTCCTGTTACAGTTCAGTTAGTATTGACAAGTGCCAGCGGTCATGATTAATCATGACTGATACGCTTGATACTGGCAGCAACCGTTCATTTTAAAACCCTTGCATTCCACCTTCACAGGCTCACAATAGGCAGAAGTATTGCGAGAAAGCATGACCCTTCCAAAAATCTCAACAGTATTCCTGTTCCGTAACCACGTATGGAGCTTGGAACCAATCCCAGAAAGCAAAGGGCACACGGCACACCCTGGGTAGAATGCCAGACCGCCGGAGTACACACACATACCATACTGCAGGAGGAGACCCACATAGACATGCAGAGAACGTGGAGAACAAACCATGTGCATAAATCCAAAGGCAAAAGAGAACCCATGAGGACCCAAGAGAACCCATGACGACACACGAGGACCCCCACTTGTACTATCATTTGCACCTAAAGATTTGTCATTATTACAAGCTGTGCCATTATGGTCCCTTTTAATAGTAAAATATGAAAGTTCTTTAAATGTCTCACCTCGTTTAATCACAGACACACTTCCACTAAAGAGAAACATGCCTTCTACCCAATCATCCACCACAAGACTGTGTCCAGACACCTTCCATAACATGCCGATACAAAGTACGCATAATATATACACACCAATTGGTACCATTTAGCGATTAACAGTATGGAAGAAATATATTTCAACCAGTAATGGCCACTAATCCAAAATTTGCTCAATTGTTTCAAATTTGAAATGAAGGCTGAAAAGCACACCATGGATCGCATCAAAGGAGGGTTAGGGAGTTCCTCAGATTTGGAAGCCATTGATTTTTTGCACAGCCCCAGGTTAAGTGCGTCATTTTGCTCCCGTTGTGGATTGACACATAGGAGAATTTGGACAATGGCTAAAGGAACGTGAGATGGATAGAGAGTACAAAAGTCTCGTCAGATAGCCACTTAAGACGCGTTGATGTCTTTAGCATAGGAAATGTCTGCCAGTGTTACAAATGGAGAGAGATGTGTTAACATAACAGAAAAGAAAACAGTTATATACATAAAAGACCTTTGCGATATTAAATACAAATTACACATGTACATGCACGCGCGCGCACGCACACACAGGAAGACACTGAAAGGCTGCAGCCCTAGACCTCGGCTGTCTCACCTTGGTCTCCCTCTCTTCCAGTAGCGTCTCCAGCCTCTTCTGGGCGGCGCGGCCCTCGTGGTCATCGCTTACGATCAGGATGATGTGACTCCAGCGAAACTCGCGCATCAGCTCGAACCACACGTTGGCTTGGTGGGAGTAGGGAGGCACGGTGCGCAGGAAGGAGAGGTGGATGCTCTGGAGGAGGGAGGACCGGGAGGTGACGGTTAGTGCGGCATCAGCGTGAACTTCGTGGCATCAAGAGCATGAAGGGGAATTTAGAAAGAAGCTGGATCTTGCTGACCATGTGCTCAGGTACTGTCATGCCATCTAAGACCTCAGGTTGAAGTGCATGGAATCACCAGTCCCCTCAACACTTACGATTCTGTTCTGGTTCCTGATTGTGTGCACCCGTCCTGCATTACCAGTCAGATACACCCAAGGGACTCTCACCTTATTGCAAAGTCTCATCTCTCCTCCCTGAGTTGCAACCTGAGAGAGGGTTTTGATTTTGGACTCTCTAGTGTATGACCCTTGGCTGGCTTCTCCCCAACACTTGGCTTGCACCTGACCTATCTTTGTGTGGCTATCTACTCTTTGATCTCGGGATAGTTATTTGCCTTTCGGAATAAATATCCACGACCGACAAGCTTCTTGTCTCTGTGACAGGTAAAATCTTCACATCGAAGATACAAGGTGCTTAATTACAGTCACAGTAAACACCTTGCTGTATAGCTGGATTGAGCCCTAGCTAAGCAGAACCAGATCAGTCACACTTATCTTAGCGAAATGATAAAGCCAAAGCGGGAAGAGTTACATTTAAACGCAGACTTTTGCACTAGGGGGGGCCGTGGTGGAGCAGCGGTCAGCACTGTTACCTCCCACCTCAGGGATTGAGGTCCAAATCTCTGTCATGGTTCTATGTGTGTGGGGTATGCATGGTTTCCCATTACATAATCGAGTTTTCTCCAAGTAATTAAATAGCATCAATTTACATATAAAGTAGCATGGACAGTAATAACGGGGTTAAAACAAACAGGTCTTTAGATATTTCCTTTTTAGTCATTAAAAATATTAAAGCTTGATAAATTTGTCCCTACCTCTTCATATTAAGGTCTTAACATAAGAAGTCATGGCTTAAAAATGGTTTAGATTATCTGGCAACTAAAGAGTCCCTTCAACTGAAATGAAACTCGGTTTGTACCATTCTATTTTTAATGTGTAACTCAAAGAAATGGTGCGTGAAATAATCACATAAGTCAGGTCATAAATGTAGTTAGATATGCAGAAGACAGTTAAGCTTATGACGCAAGTCCCTGAGACAGCCACATACATCTTATGCTGCTTGCCAGCCACAGAAAGGGCAATTTTTCTAGAATTCCCAGGCCCCCCCATGTGACAAAAAGCCCCCATCTCATGGAGACACATGATTGTTTGGTCATCTGTATTTAAAATGGGCCGTGCCTTTTTTTAGGAGCGAACAGTGATGGCTGGTTAATTATCGTTACGCATTTAGGCAGTGCATCGCTGACAAGGATCTAGGGAACGTGTATGTTTCATTTGGAATCCAGTTCAAAGTGGCATCAGCCTGGGAAAAAAAAGGGGAAGGAATCCTTAATGAAGATCCTAAAATCCACAGACCGCTGTTCACAGGTGTGACACAACGGTGCCATATCATTAAAAAGGGCTGGAGGCGTGTTGACAGAGTGTGCTGCTCCTATAGGCTGGTGTTGCTATGCAGAAACTCCATCGCTGCCATTTTCTTTAGAGTGACACCAGTGGGTGACACACAGGGATGGCTGATGACGTCGTCTCTTAACTCCTCCCGCTTGTGCACGTTCGGTTGTCAATGAAGCTCTTCGACTTACCTGTGTACCTGAATATGAGTTTGAATGATTTCTCCGATTTCAGAATGACGCTGCATTTCATTGGCTGACCGCGTAGCATGCTGGTTCCCATTACAGTGTACCGTGGGATGCTCATCTCCCATGTAGAATAATCATCCCAACATCCAGTTCATCCATATGACTGGAACGGAGTGCTTTTCAGGACAGCCATGCTCAGGAAGAGTGTAAAAATAGATTGAGTTACCCATGCTGGGTGCCTCTCCAAATCAATGTACCTCAATTTGTGACAGTGCCTGTAATCAACACCCTCACCCATCTGACATCTAGTAACTGATGAGCAACCTCTGGAAAACAATGGCATGTTATCCCTTCGGGAATATTTTGGACCTTTCTCCAGTGAGCATGTGCCATGCAGGTTTTAGCTCACCTTGTCGGAATAAATGGACATGCGAGTTGTGAGTCCCACCACTGGGATGCGGTAGAAGCCGGCAGTGTAGGACACAGGTGTGGGGGTCAGGTGGTCATTGGACTGCGGTGGATGGCTTACGAGGATGGCATACACCTGTGGATAAAAAGGCCACGTGAGAGATGGATTTGAGGATTCAAGGGCTAGGTTTCAAGGTGACTGATCATGTAGGCAAAAAAAACAATAATAGCTGCAGGATTACAAAAGAAAAGCATAGGATACAACACTCCAGTATTGCAAAGTGACACAATATTTACTCATGCTACTAATGTGTGTGGAGTCAGTGCTGCTTTGCTGAAGCTGGCTTCCTGCAAGAGGTGTTTCATTCAAATAATGCCGCGTTAAAGGCTCTCATTATGTCCCCTTTATATCTCCTTATTGCTTTTGAAACAGTAGTAAGTCCATGTTAATATGAAATTCAAAGTTAATGGTCTCCCTCAGATAATCTCAGCTTCGGTGCAACAGCAGGGATGAGCGACATGGACACAGGGCCTGAGGGAGCCTCAGGATCCATTCCGCTTCATAACTCCTGTGCCTTCCTGCAGCCGCTGATTAACCCATTATACTGAGTTGGGTTAATTAATTTGAAATGAAGCCAGATCACCCCTCCCTTCCAAAACAATCCAAAACAGGTTTTAATGATGAGTTTTTCTACTGCCTGTGAGAGAAAAATCCACATGCCATTTTGGCATGGGCCCCAGCAATTTGTAACGACAGATACAGAAAAACACACGCTTTTGTTTGGATTATATCTATTTTTAATGTGATATTTATTAGGAAATGTATTGGGTTTTACATGTATGAACAGAAATTATCAATTAAATATTACCTTAACAATTTTCTTCTGTGCATGAACATTTAAGAAAGAATACTGTATTTTAGAAATAAAATTATTTCTGGACCGTTTAAGACATGTTACAATAAAGAATTCATTCTAATCTAAAATTATTAGAAACTGATTTTATTAAATAATGAACTATTAGTTATATTAATTTGGTTGATAATGGGCCTTATCTCTTCTTTGGCTGTTATAATTGATTTTTCTTGGGCTCTTTATATATTTATATATTTACAGTATATATGGTTTGATGACTTCTCACTGAATATGACATAAAATGTGATATTTGTGGTAAATGCAAAAAAAAAAAAAAAGATTCAGGAAATCGAGTAGAATTTGTTTCGCAAATTCTTTGTTTCGCAAGCTATTTAAAAACTTGGTATGTCTTTCATAAATCATTTCTGTCATAATGTTCTAGACCCTCGAATTCATCCAGAATTTTAATTATGTCAGTTGCGTAGTTCCCTCTTCTATAGATTTACATTTACAATTCATTATTAACCCTACGCTTTTCCCCAAGATGGCTTATTTCATAGCAGTAACAATAATGTTGGCATTCGAAAGACGTTATTGATGAAACTACTGACGCCAGTGAAATCAGATAATCTAATTACTACACATCATACTCTGACCTGCCAGCCTTTTCGTTCGCAGTTGCTGAAAACTGCTGCTTTAAATTGCGGACATTCTGGGTGTCCTAGATGTTTCAATGAAGACTCTGTTGCATTCAAACTACGGATGAATGGCACAAGCGAATGCAATGCTACAATTTCCCAATAATAATGAAAATTTACAAGAAAATGGTCGCCTAGCAAACTGTTACCTTTTCATCCTAAGCAATCAATATATTGTCTCTCCTCATCGTGGAAATATTTTTGTTTGATTTATTTTCGACTGTCGCCATTATATAATGGTATACTTTTTAAAAAATGGTGTGCTCACAAAAGTAGTTTGAGGATAATTACAATTAGCCTATATGTACACCTTTCCATCTCATTATGAGAAATGTATTGGCGGAATTGTGCACCTCGCCTGTTCTACAACGGTATATAATATAATTTCTTAATGAACAATTCCGAGGAAACCAAAAAGCCGGTCACAAACAAACCTCAAGTAAATACAGTCAGGGACGGGAAGTGCACTGGATTATAGGGGGGTCTGCAATGACACGCATATATACGATATGTACACCAATGATGTATAACGCCAGTACATTATTCTTTCGTTAAACAATTATATACAGCTCTTTGAGTTTTTAATGCAGAAAAATAAACTGCATTTTTAACCCATCATCTGTCATAAGTGCATTTTTTCAAGCTGTCAGGTCGCGCCACCACGGGATTAAAACCCCCGCTGCTGATTTCAGGAACTGAAATATTTATTGAACGAAACAAATGCGGTTGGTGAAAGTCCAGAAATAATGTCTATATACGAGATTTATCACGACACTTGCATGAATGAATGATAAATCTATTATCGATTTATGATATAATTGTTTCTTGCCATGTTTCATTGCCACGCAACCGGTTTTTGGTCAAATGGCAATCTTGAATAAAAAAATTCTTTAATCTTGTCATATAGGCTATGCTAGACTACATTTCGTCGCGTATAAATCAATAAAACATCATTAAAATGGCAGCTTCTCCAATTCGTTTGAAACAATGTTATTCGCAACAAATTAGTTTTACTGATGACATGTCTGCTAATGTTTTATGGCCTCGCATTGGAACCATACAGTATGCGTTGCTTGGGAAGATACACGTTTAACTTCAGAAGAGAAAATTTTTGTTTGGTCAAGCAGAGACCTCTGACTTAGTTACCTGGTTGGAGATGAGGTCTTCACAGACGGAAAGTGCCATCTGAATTGCGTTGGGTTTGTGGGTGACAGAGATGGCGTTCATCTTGAACTTATCTTTTCCGTAGAGCTGGTTGGCTTGGGCGACCGCGTCCTTGAACACCTGCTCGTACCTCTTCTGACTCAGGACAGCACCGATATTTACTATCTTCGGCTCGCAACCGCCCCGTGCACAGGAGCAAGAGAAAAACACCGCCAACAAATAAAGGCGCATCTTGTAGATGAGGGAACGGCGCTGAGGTCTCGGGGTTTTGTCTGTTCCTGTTGCAAGTGCGCTGGTTTGTTCCCGTGTTAAGCAACGCAGTTCAACCTGGTGTTCACTGACCACCCCTCCCGTTCCTAACGAAGAGCTGTATTGCCAGAATGTGAAAGAATCAACATGTACTGCGAAGGAATGTCTACACTTGTTTAACCCGACCTGCTGTTTGCAAGTAAACACATATTCTGACCTTTTCGATCTTTCACATTTCCCCCTTCGGTATCGTGATTGCCTCTTTCCTTATCAGACGTAGATCCTCCTCCATTCTGCTTGTACACATAATCGGTCTTGTCCGCGTACTCGCAGGTTGTGCCTGGAGAGCACGGGCTCTGTCCAGTCTTCTGGTGGGATGCGATGCCAGTGACCTGATGCTCGGTACGAGCTGCTGTCCACGGTGCTGAGAGCCGTGCCCGCGCGACACTGCGCGCGCTCGTGCAGCGTCTGCCTGGTATCGATTTCGTCTTTTCCTACAACGATCTCGCAATAATGGAAATTAAACTTGCGAAATATTTACAAAATATTCTGTCAGTTTTGCTGTAATGAAAACAACTGCTTTCTAGTTTTTACCAGATATATTTAAAGATAGCCGGTTACCCGGTACGATTTCATCCATGTATATTTATTAGATTCTGATTACCATTCCGTTTTGAAAATGACAGGCGCATGTCAATATACAGGTTTTAGCAGAACAGTATAAATATATGTACTGTGAAAAACAAAAAGCACGTCAGATCTAATTCACAATATTTGTTATCAAAGTTAGTTCTGTCAATGCGTTTGATCATGGCATCCTTCACGACCATGCAGAAATGCATATGTGATCATTATATTACATTGACTTTGTGGCTGTACAAAATGAAACGTACATTGTTAAATATCTCAAGGAAAACAACATACAACTGTTCATCTCTTTATCAAAGACACCGAACAAACACATTGCTCTCTTCCAAAAATCCACAGAAGCACAATGCTGAGAGCACGGGGGAATGAGATGGAGAAGGGAATTCAACTAGACCCTGGTTACCAAGGAAACAAGCATCTCAGGCTGTAAGATTAAGCTAGGTTTTAACGATTTTATACCCAACATCCAGGATTTTCAAAAATCACAGCATGGAATTATAAACACTAAAAAAAACTTTTTGTATTTACAAATTTTGTATTTAGCAAATAAACAAACAAGTTCCATGATAACGTTTGTAAAAAATCTTAGCACAAATTTTAAAAAGGAAAAAAATACAAGACATTTTGAACCATCCTTTGCAAACGTGCAAATACATAACTTAAAATAACAGTCCTGAAAACCACGATGCATATCGACGCATGTTCAACTGCTCCTGTTTATTTATACAAGGCGCATTCATAGGCAACTGCTGCCACAGATGGCATGTGCAGTCATGCTGACCAGATCAGCGAAGACCTGGACCCCCGCCTGCTAGGGCACGTACAGTCAAAAATACCTGACATAATGTCCAATAGCTGTATTTCCGGCCCCTCCCCACCACCACCACTACCCAGGAAAATCAGAGGAATTTACAGTCATTTTTGCACCCATTAATACCCTGTGTTTCCACTGAGAAGCAGTAACATACTCAGCACACTCAACTCACAAAATGATTCTTCATTTTAGGCATTTCATTAATGTGACGTTGGCAAGCATTCATATCTGTTTTTACTCTGAATAAATCTGACAAACATACATTACAAAACAAAAATACACGTACCTTTATTCAAACCTAATACTCTCATTTATTGACACCTTTCACATTAGCCCTTTCAGCTGCTTTAAAATTCCACTACCAAACCAAAGCAAAAAGTTGCAACAACTTGAAAACTTGCACAGCAGCAACTTACCACAGGCCATACAGATATGGATTAACAAGATCTAATTTCTTCGTACCATATAATCGCGGGTGCCATTCAGACTTCACTTAATCAGAGCATTGAATGCAGGGCCGGCCACCCCTTCAGATGCTAAGTTAAACAATGGGATCATTAGGAAGCAGAAGTAAATCCACGGAATCAAGTACGCCAAGATGTGAAATCATGCAAATAAAAACAAAGCCGACCACTGGTACTGTAAAATGCTCCAGGCTGTTATAAATAATGCCGGGAAATCGTTATAAAACCAGTCAACACGCCACCAGTTTACGGCATATTATCATGAGACGCTTTTAAAATATTTACATCTCGTAAAATAAAACGCTGGTAGGAGTGAGGCAGCTTTGAAAAATATGAGGGAAATCTAAAAAGTCTTCTATATCTTTATCGACTGTTTAACTTTAACATGTAAACATATTACATACATGCAAATATGTCAGGATTTTTTTTTCGTGATTACAGTTACATTTATGTAGGTCTATTTGTTGGATGATTATTCTAGATTGATGTTATAAGTGATCAGACCTGGGTGGCGCCGTGGTTCATTAGATTTACATTTTTCTGATGCTTTTACCCAAAGCACCTTACAGCAGAGGGAAGGGTTACAATTTATGTGTGTGTGTGTGTGTGTGTGTGTGTGTGTGTGTGTGTGTGTGTGTTCCCTGGCATTTTGACCAGCGACCTTTGCCTTGTTATTGCAATGCTTTATTTGCTGAGCCACAGGAACTGTTAGATACCTCAGATGCCTCTGACCTCCAGGGTCTGTATCCCGCTTCTGTTCTGTGTGTGTGAAGTCTGCATCGTTTCCCCCAGTTACATATCCCACAGTCCAAAGACAAATGGTTATGCTAATCAGTATCTCTAGATTGTCCATGGAGTGTGACTGTGTGTGTGCGTGTGTGTGTATCTGCGCCCTGTGATAGGCTGGCATCCTGTCCAGGGTATTCCCCAGCATTATACCTTGTCTCAATTGTTGGGTGAAAACACCTTTCTTGGCCATCTGTGAATATGTCTGTAAGACACATATATTCTCATATGCCATTTCCATGAAAGCCAGTGAAGATTGGAAAATAAAGCCATCTAGCTACACTGAAAATCAAACATATACCTTAAGCCGTTGTCAAACACAATATTCATGTGAGGATTCTCTTTGGCTTGGTCAAGAGGAAGTCTTTGTTGTTGTCCTACTGACCATTGTCACAGGAATTTGGGGTGGTTTAAGATAAATTTCAAAGATTCAGATAATTTGTAACACATCAACAAATGTCCTGTTATAAAGTACCTTTCCATTGCGCAAGTTTCTTCCTAATTGCCTTGTGCTGCTTTTTCACTTGCATACAATCCAGTGTTGTAGTCTTGTTGCAGTCTGTAGCATGAAAAAGGTTTTCCTTTCAGGTAATATTTGTGGGGGTGTCTGTTCTACACTCATCATGCCTTCAGCATACCAAAATATGAAACAGATATTTTCAACTGTTGTGAATTTTGCATTTACATTTACAGCTTGACTGACACTTTTGTCCAAAACCACTTAAAATTCAGGCTAAGTACCTTAATTAAAGGAATAAGAGCAAGGCCCCACTTTAGATTAACCCATAACTTTCTAGGTTGCTTGCCCATGTCCGTAACAGACATGTCACTCCGTAACAGACATATCACTCCGTAACAGACATGTCACTCCGTAACAGACATGTCACTGGCTGCCCTGCTTTGGGTGTATGTGCATTCCACATGGTTGCAAACTTCCTTAGCATATCATTTATTTTATGAAGGTAATATGCAGAACGGGAGGCACATCACAGCATTTGGGAGCTGTCTGGGAAATCTTCAGTAGCAAGACAGCAAGGTCTCACAGCTCCACACAAGGCGAGCACCACTGCGGTTCAAATCACTTCCTCCAAAACTAAGCTCAGGATAAACCATTATCACACTGGTGACAGAAGCTGAAAGTGGACACTGCCTCAGCAGGATCTACGGTTCCTGGTGGCTTTTCACATGAAATTTTAAGAGCTGCTTACTAGCTAATAACAGGGGATAGGCAAGATTTTTAGGTAAGTCTGTAAGAAAGCTATAGCACATGTGGCACTCCTGTTTCATATATTAAGAGCTGTTAATATCTTGATATAAAACAAAATGGTTTCAAGAAGAAAATTAAAGCATTCTCCAAATAAGGATAAGGAGAATAATTATAATTAAGACTAGATCATTAGTGCAAATGAATTATGGATGGTTTCCTTCCTTTCTTAAGTATATGTATGTACCCTATGATGTACTGCAAAAACCACTTGAGAAAAACATGCAGAAAATATCTCACACGCTTACTATTTAGCATTAATTACGCTGTGGGATTCTTTTGGACAGCAATAGCTAGGCACAGCCCCTCATCTTGTGTTAGAGAAGGAGGCGGGCTTTCGGGAGTCGTCATATCCTCGCTGACTGGAATCACTGTGCCGATTCTATTCAAAGTAACAGGCAAGGGGCCCATTTGCAGCACTCCAGAAGTTTGCAGTTTGCTATGTTTCCACCTGTTTGTTGGTACTGTTCTCACAGCAGATCTGTCTGGCTTCTCCCTCACCCCTGGAGGCTCGTCTCAGTACAGCACATCTTATTCTAGATTACAGTGGTACCTCGGTTCTCGAACTCACTAGAACTCGAATTTCATGAAAGTCGAACAAACCCAGTTTGACCTAGAACTCGGTCTGAATATCAGAAGTCAAACCGTGAACGCTGACCTAATATAAATTGTACGCGCCAGGAAATGAGTCATACTACAAT
>JAODJW010000040.1:16514190-16536506 GCA_026777045.1 Hyperopisus bebe
TATTTGCTGACTTTGACCTGGACTAGAGAGTAGTTGTAAAACTTATTGTCGGCTCATTTTACCACCACTGAACAGTGGAAGGACAGATTTCCGGCACATTGCGCATCATCTGCGGGTGTCAGGGAGCTGCTGTCAATTTTCGGGAGACTCCCAGAACTTCCAGAAGAGGTGGGATGTCTGTATATTTTATTCAAAATGCACCAATTTATGATTCATATTCTAATGCATGTTTAGAAGAAAATATGTGATTTCTCATGACTAGTTTCTTTAAATCAAAAGTTCTGAACCATGTTCACGGGCAGGTGAAAAGTCTGCAGGTTTTCCAAGTCTCTCTAACCTCCTAACAATGTCAGGAGTGATGAGCAGGCGATCCTAATCCCATTAATAACCCGTTAGACAGGATGCTTAAGGGCCCTGTGAGAATCAATAAAATTCTTCCACACACTATGGCCCATCGGGATCAGGGCAGTGAACATTAAATAATCCACCTGCAAACGGCGCAACATTTTCCTGCTGAAGAAAGACACACGGTATTACAACAAAGTGTGTTTTGTGAAGTGTGCTGTCACTTCTCAAGTTGAATATAGCTGTTCATGGCCAGGGGTCTGACCACAGTGATATAATTAAACCTGGGGAGTTCCATTAATTTGTGTCAGTCTATAAAGCCAGCCCAAACTGAGCACTGACACCCCAGTGAGGATGCATGCGAGCAGCTCCCCCAACAGAGGACCTGTGTTCATGAATGTTGACAGTCACCTCAGCCCGATCAGTGGGTAGCACTGTTGTCTCACACCTCCAGAGTGCTGCCTCCGCTCTGTCTATGTGTTTGCATGTTCTCTTTGTGTTCTGTGGGTTTCCTCTGGGTCCTCCAGCAGCCTCCTGCAGCCCAAAGACAAGCTGTTAATTGCAATCTCTAAACTTCCTGTAGTGTATGACTGTTAGTGTGAGTATGTGTATGCATATGCTCTGTGATGCTTGGGATCCAGGTCTCACTAATACCAGGATAAGTGGATGAAGATGGAAGGATGGATTATGCTAGAAACTATTATTTTAATTTCCATAATTGTGAAAACAATAGTTCCTGACTTTTGACTTAAGGGGGATGCAAAAAATCTTCACAAAATAATTTTTATTTATTAGAATCCAATAATAATCCTGTGCATATAATTGGCTTAAAATTCCATATATGGTTCATAATCACTTTAAGTGATGTATTTGATTATTCTGTTGAAAAGAAGTTACAATGCAAACCGTAAAGACTGGACTAATCAGCACACTGAAGCACTTCTCAGCCAAAGCCTCTGGATTTTCTTCCATCACCCAACAACTAAGTGCCATCTCAGACTGAGATATTGTTCAGCAAATTTATGAATCACATTTTTAGGCTGTGGGGAAAGAAAATCTAGAATAAGACACTGAAAATATCATGTAAAAAATGTTCCACTCTTATAACTGACTTCAGGGGAGAAAAATATGTTTAAATATTAAAAATCTAAAAGCCTCAAAACATTTTATTTCCAGAGGCTATTGTCTACTTAATAATGTGAGACAAACGTGCTTATGTGAGACCTTTATCCAATTTTAGTGAAGACAGGGCGACTTACACCAGCTACAGTCAAAGACGACATAGTGAAACACGTCCATTTCTGTGCTATAATTTCAACTCAAAAGTAAAAGTATCTTTAATAATCGGCATCAGATATATGAGGACTGGTGTCACTGAGCTGAAATGTCATTCTTGTTGGTCATAGTGCAAAACAGAAGTTATAAATAAATGGAATACTAAGAATACTAAGAATACTAAGAATACTAAGACAAATAAACATGCCACTGATATGACATTTTAAGACATTAACAAGAAGACAAAGTTATGGCCACCTGATTAGCTGGGAAACATTTTGCAAATTGGTACAGAAGTTCAGTATGGAACCAGATTTATTTGGTTGCATTTTTTGCATATTATCCACAAATAAAGAAAAGGATAAAATGACCCAAACATTTTCCAACACAGCGAAAAATGCAACAAACATCATATGGATAAAAAGGGGACATACTGTATATACTAGAAGGTTTGGTTTCCCTAATCGGGTTCCATTGGGACTAGCCATCAAAGAGCAATTTCCAGTATGGAAAATAAAAGTTAAACTTGGGCAGTATGTCTATAGCTATGGCACGTGAGAAGGACTGGCCAAGTTCACCAGAATATCTTGTCAAGAATGGGACATTGGTGAAATGTACTAGTTACTAAATAACTAGTTACTTGAGGTTTCCATTAGTACTGGGGACCCAGGTAAACATGACATTGGTGTATTTTGGGTACGTAAGAGAAAAAAAAATCTCAGGGTAAATGAATGGTTGCTGACAGGGAGAAATGAAATAAACACCCTAGGAAAAAAGATGATGTTATGCAGATTAATTTAAATGAAGCAGAGCTACACCTTGGGCTGTCTGTAAATCTGACAGCTTAGCCATGCAATGCTGAGCAAATGCTAAGCACTCAGAAGACCTGTATCAACTTCAAAACACCACCAACGAAACGGATAACCCTCATATTCTAATATATGTCAGATTTTCTATAACACCTAAAGCAATCCAGCATCACTGGAAAGCTAGACGGCCAAATAAAAGAATCCCCTTTTCGTTACCGTTTAATGTTGTTTGTACAGTACACAGCAGTTTGTACAATTTCACCTTTTTCTGGATTTTCCTGTTTCCTATGTAAATAACGATCAAAATCACACCCTCATCTGTGTCTAACTAAACAATCTTGAAATGATATGCATACACTCACTGGCTACTTTTTTAGGTATTCCCAGTGTTATGGACAGACATTGTGAAGGACAGATGATCTACGTCGTGGCTCACAAAGAAGGACTTTATTAAACCCAAAAAAGAACACAAGAACACAGTAGCAAACATTGCAACAACAGCTACAGACACACAATTACAGACTAGGGAATAGAATAAGGGCAAGCACTTAAATACACTGAACAAAGGTTTCCACAAGAGACAGGTGTGAATAGTAACAAGCACAAGGAACACAAGCACAGGTAAAGGCAATCAACAGATAAAGGATCGAAACACCAAGGAGACTAGAAAACAAGGGTAACTGAACATTCATAAAAACAGGGAACAACAAGGAACCATAACACAAATTCATAGATCATGAAAATAAAGAAATACAAATGGTCAAATTTACCACCATCGACAGAAGGGAAAGCCTGGATGACACAGCACTGGCTCAGCCTATTAAGCCATGCAGTGCCTCAGGAAGCAGGAGAACATATTTGAGTGCTAACTACAGGAAACAAGGGGAACACAAAACGGGATGACCAGTGACATCAGCTGGTCAAACAGGGATTTGACAGACATAATGAAAAGGGGGCAGGACAAGGGCAGATCCTAACACCCAGACCCTTGTAGAAAGAGTCACATCACAACAATGGACTATGTTTTTTTTACAACAATGGGGGATCGAGGAGCCTCTCAATAGTCCCCAGAAGTTAGCAGCAAATACTAGCAGAGCAGCAGAGTCGCAGTAGAATAAACCATCTGTGATGCACTATAAAAGGCTAAGAAGTTTAAAAAATCAGATTGTACATTATCAGCACATCAGTATCAAATTAAGATGTGCATTAAAGCATGTTAGTGGATTATCGCCCACTAAATTAGTAGATTCAAGGAATATTAACAGATAATAGATACTGGAAAAAGACAACAATGTGAAGTATTAACCATGAACAACATACTAATATTCTGTTGTCTTGAGGCTATTTCATCCAATGTTCGCCCTAACCCTGCACCCCAAATCTCAACTCCCTGTATTTTGCAAGCCATTCCCACCTTATTTTTAATAAACGAAACATTAAGCTTCCCATGACATGGTCTTTGTGAAAAAGTGTAAACGCAGAGTTTAAATATGGATTGCCACATATTTTTCTTGTTGTAATCTTTAGTTATGCTAACATTTCACATGCTGACTTGACCTCTCCATGTCACTGGGGAAACTGTACATTTGTACCCCTTTCTCTGAGCGATTGGAGCATCCCCATGCAGCAATCATATGTCAGAAGCACTATGTATAAAATCATTCAGTTACAGGTCAGGAGCTTCAGGTAATGTTCACATCAAACACCAGAATGGGGAAGAAAGGTGATTTAACGTTAACTGTGATTGAATGTGGCATGGTTGTTAGGACCAGAAGAGACTGCTGATCTACTGGGATTTTCACACACAACCATCTGTAGGGTTTATAGAGAGGCGGTTCTCCATGTGAAAATGCCTTGTTGATGGCAGAAGTCTGAGAAGAATGGCCTGACTGGTTCAAGCTGATAGAAAGGCAACAGTAAATCAAATAACCACTTGTTACAACCAAGCTATGCAGAACAGCATTTCTGAATGCACAAGACATTGAAAGTTCAAGCAGATGGGCTACAGCAGTAGAAGACCACACTGGGTGCCACTCCTGTCAGCTATGAACAGGAAACTGAGGCTACAGTGGACACAGGCTCACCAAAATCGGACAATGGAAGACTGGAAAAACGTTGCCTGGACCGATGAGTCTCGATTTCTGCTGTGACTTTCAGATGATATGGTTAGAATTTGGCATAAACAACATGAAAATATGGACCGATCCTGCCTTTGGGCCCCTTAAGTGCCAATTAAGCATCACTAAAATGTCACAGCCTACCTGAGTATTTTTGTTGACCATGTCCATCCCTTTATGACCACATTGTACCCAGCTTCTAATGGGTACTTCCAGCAGGATAACATGCCATGTCACAAAGCTCATTTCATTTCAGAGTGGTTTCTTGAACATGAGCATGAGTTCACTGTACTCAAATGGCCTCCACAGGTCTTAATCCAACAGAGCACCTATGGGATTTGAAGGAACAGGAGGTGCAGCAGATAAATATGCAGCAACTGTGTGATACTATCATGTGAACATGGACCAAAGTCTCCGAGGAGTGTTCCAAGCACCATATTGAATCTGTGCCATGAAGACACTGCAGTACTGGCAGTTCTGAAGGCAAAAAGGGTCCAACCAAATTGTACCTAATAAAGTGGCCAGGGAGAGTGTGTGTGTGTGTGTGTGTGTGTGTGTGTGGGGGGGGGGGGGTAGTGTGTTCATATAAACATACAGAAATTTAATTTCAATCTTTATTTAAAAAATATTGATAGATGAAGGTAATATAGCACACATCACCCACCAGTTACATTTTGTAATTTAAATACACGTAAATGCAAATTTCACATATGGTAATAGTAAGAATATGACTACATTTATCATTCCCTCAAATTTAAACCTAAAATTAGAATCAGGTGCACTAGATCAGGTTTAAATAATGAGAAGCTTGTTATAGAGGATTTGGGGGGCATTGGTGTTATTTTAGCCTAAGATGTTAGGATTGGTAGCTGTTTTTATTCGTTTGCTTTTTGCTGGTGTGCTACCACCATCAAAGGAGCTCTCTAAGGCCACCAGAAAGAAGGTTATAGATGCATATGAGTCTGACAAGGGATTTAAAAAGAGCTCTGGAAAATTGGAAATAAACCATTCCAACGTCTGGAAGATTATCTACAAGTGAAGATTTCAAACAAGTGCCAACTTGTCCAGGTCAAGCCGCCCAAGCAGGTTCAGCCTGAGAGCAGAATTGCAAGATGCTGAAAAGTCTCTAAGAACCACAAAATATCATTACGGGACCTACAGGTAGCATTGCCACTGCTGATGTCAAAGTGCAAGAATCTACCACCAGCCTAGAAAGAGATTGCACACATTAGATCTACGTGGGAGGCGTGCCAGGAAGAAATCACCAAGGAATGGCTAGAAAGAAAGTAATGGAAAGTTCTGCAAAGGGGAAGTCAAACCCCTCAGTCACAGCACAGACTGGTAGACAGTTGTAAGAAATGCCTACTTGAGGTTGTTTCTGCCCATGGGGACAGTACTAGATATTAGAGACCAGGGTGTCCTTACTTTTTCCCGGAGAAGGAAATGTTATTTGTTTATTTTCTGGTAAATAAATAAAAGTGCAGAGTCAAATTTTTGTTCAATTACATTACCTTCATCTACTGATTCTATTTAACATCAAAGCTTGATATGTCCAGCTACCAAGGTAAAAAGGGAAAAAAAAAACTTTGTATGGGATATATTTTTTAGAACAATGCAACTAAAATTTCAAACCTTTGCAGCTAAAAATCAAACCATCTTTTACCTGTTTATCCTAATCAGGATTGCAGCGTCTAGTTAGTATTTTAATTAAAATTGATTTTTGTAATCTATATACTACGTAAGTGGCAGTCAGTGTAACTCAGTCTTACTGTTTATTTAGTCATTTAAAGAAACTGCAATCTGGTACCACGCCAGGTGTTCTGACGAGTTGAGCTACCTATCGAGCCTTTCTGCGCATGTGCAGTTCCACCGTTTTGGGATTAGAGTTAGGTTTTGGGGGGTTTGGTTATGGTTAAGGAAAGGGTTTTAGGGGGTTTTGGGGGGTTAGGGTTAGGGGTATCGATTAGCACTACGGTAGCCTAACTCGACAAAGTAGCTCAACTCGACAGAACACCGGTCTCCCAATTATGCTCCCTTCAAATCGGTATAAAAAGAAATTGTTAAATGACGTCATGATTAGTACACATTCCAACAGGTCAGTGACAGAGCTGTAAACGGAAAGACGTTACGGTGACATTATTTAAGACAGTAACGTAACATAAACGAGACAGGTGCAACCCGTCACTATTGTTATTTGGCAGAGTAGAGAATAGGGACGACACGCTCAGGTTTCCCTGCTGACTTAGTCTCGCATGTGATCGGAGGAGTGCCCTTTCTCAGCCAGTCAGCTGTTAGGATTCATAAATCCCATATCTAAGGCTGTAGGTCTCTGGTTACTCCTCCTCTTACTTGGGCTTGCAGCTCGGCTGTGCCATTGTAAAATATGATTTACATTTAGTCTTAGAGAATCCACCATGAGCCTTTGGAACTAAAGATTCCCTCTTTGGGAAGGTAGGAGGGAATCTATGTTAGTTCGTCACTTTCACCAGTACAGGATGGACTTTGGATTCTGTTGTTGATTAAATATAAGCAAAACCGATGACATCTGGCTGAATAAGAAAGTGTGTGGGCTTAACGAAATGCGCATTTGAGCAGTTTTTGCAGGGATGTTACTTATTAGCAAATTGTATATGATTCCACTAAAGTATCAAGCGCGTTATTATAAAAAACAACGACAGTCGAATTATCTTGCCTGTCGGTGTTGACGGCGACTTAGCCTTGTTTTTGTCCTTGAAAAAAAATGACATATATATCACTCTTTCACTTCTTTACTACTCATAACATTATATTTAACTGCTAAAAGTAAATACTTTTTTCATACTGGTTCTATTTCGGTGAGGCGCCTGCGCGAGGCGTGTGAGTCACGCGAAAGCCACCTCACAATAAAACACATCCTTCCACCTTTCGAAGAAACAGTAAACAGTTTTTAGTGATAGGCACATATGGATAGTTTTTATACTTCAAAACAAACTATAAACAAGCGAGTTAATAGAAAGCACAATTTTCTGTAATCATATTTCTGTTACTTGGCTTCTCGTTGTGTAAGAAGTAATATTGGGGACTTTGGGGATTATTTTGTCTTTGCTGTGGCGGATGAAGATTTCTGAGGGAAGGGTGGCGATGTGGTTAAGATGGCGGCGCCCTGTGGAGTAGAGCTACTGTAATAGGTAAATAGGTATATTTATTTAATCTGTTCCACACTGTTTAAGCTTATAACCTTACGTCATAGCGTACATTCAAAGTTATTTTGTTAGCAGTGTCCGTTCTCTTTTACTAGAGTTGTCACAGTGGTTTCTTTTAATTTACACCCATCTTTGCCTTGCTGACTATAGCATCGTATTGATAGATACTGGACTTGGCTACGAAACAAGTTAGGTGGCAGTGACTGTAGTTAACAAGCTAAAACGCACGATATTTTTCTTTAAAGGTAAAACCCGTTTAATTTCAGTTATGAGATTTTATGAGGTTGTTTATGGCTCGTGCAATGCATAGCGTTGGTAGGTCAGCTGGAATGCTTGTAGTTCACAAAGAAGCAAGTTATGTATTTTCTGTATTATTTAACAAAACAAAGCAAAGTTAATTAAATTATTTGAAATCTATTGAATAATGTTAACTATTTACTGCATCACGTGTCGTCGTATCGACTCCTGTTTAGTTGTAGCAATGAGAAGTGGTCAGTTCTAATTTGTCCTTTTAATGTCAACCTGGCTGCAAAATTCGGCTATTCTACTCTCCTGAAAGCCATTTTCAATGTCTAAGCCAGTTTTGATAAGCGTGAAAGCGACATGAGCAACCATTTTTTTATTGACCCAACAGTTATAAGTAATTCCTTAGGTACCATACCATACCTAATGTTAATTCCTATTACTTAAAGAGACCGCTAGCTGCGTTAAAGCAAATCGATAATCACCGCGGTGTTTCTTCTCTATGACAGTGTAACTCATTTCAGGTAGGAGCCCGTGCAGGTAGGAGCGACTGAAATAATGGTATACCCCAGAAGATAATTACAACCTGAAACAACATCTTTAACCTGGTACAATACAGCTGAAGCTACAGAGGCCAAAAAACACCGATCCACTATGTCTTTGTTCAGTTTTAGACCACTGAACTTCTTTTTGGGTTTGTATGCCTTTGTCTGCTCATTGAGTTCTAGTATCTGTATGGACCAAACTTTAAACATTTGAGAACTGTACCGAATTTGCATGAATCACCTTCACTCCCAGCTGTAGCGGTCCACAGTATGTACAAGGCTTAAAACAACCTGAAGGTGCGTAATCTCAGAAGAATAACAGCATGAATAGCTAAGGTGTTCACTTCCGTTCCAAAGGGTTGGAGCTACCAGTCCCCACTGATAAGATTTCTCTGTATTTAAAACTGATATTACAGCAGTTCTTCCGGCTCCAGCAAACCCTGCAAACAACAGAAAATAAGTGTTTTCAATATTATGATTTTTATACTCAGAATCGAACATGTGGGCAGTGTGACGGTTCAGTAGGTAGTATTGTTGCATCACTCCATCAAGCTTGAAGGTTTGAGTTCATCCTTGTACTGTGCTGTGTGTGTGTGCGCGCATGCGGGTCTGTGTGCCTTATACCATGTACTGCCTGGGCTAGACCCCAGACTCCTTGTCCAAGGTGATTGGTGGGAAGGTGAATAGGATGGACTCTAATCTATTAACAAAACTAAATTTGACTTGTTCACATATTTAGCAGTTAAATGGTCAGTACCCTAAATGTGAAAACTGACTGGTAGGGGGGTTAATATGGATAGAACTTTGACTTCCCATTAAATCTTAGCTTTTAAAACATTGGTATGTGAGTGTACTTGATGTATGTGGTGCCACATTTATGTGTATATCCTGTGTTTAATATGGCAGATGCATAAATTTCAGATTAGTGTTTCCGTGAGGGAGTCTCCTGTTGTCTTTTACTTGTAATTGAGGATCCTTTGCATTTCCAAGGCTTGTCACTTTGTTTACTTACCTTCAGATCTTTATTTTTAAAGTACATGAATAAATATATTTTATGTCCTGTTCAAGCACTAGTGTGGCTACATTCAGAGGAGAGCTTTCAGTAACCCCTTACAACTGGGCTGGTCTTATTCAAAAGCAGATTTTAATTTTGAGAATTTACTGTGAATGTGGATTCAGAGGGCTCTCAATTTTTAGGGAGTCAAGTTATCTGTTTAGTGGGTTGACCTAATTTAACTAGAAAATGAAGCATATGATTTATGCATATTTGCTAAATAATTTGAACCAAGGTTTAACTTGTCATTACTTCCTCATTTGTGCATGAATAAGTTAAGACAAACTGGACTGAGAGTTGTTAGATTTTGTATGTTTGGCTGTGTGGCAAGTGTCTTGAAAAACTCTCTTGCCCAGCCACACACTGTATAAAGGACCATCAGTATACAAATAATAAATATACAGTTAGTTCAATAGTGCAGTGCAAGGACAAATTATAGAGGTCACATACAGGGCAGGGGTATGTAGGGCTTGATTGGTCCAGATTTAGCTACTGATGATGTGTACTGCTCGGGGGAAGAAACTGTTAAAACTCTTAAATCTGGCAGTCAGTGATCTAATGTTGTGGGAAATCCTACCAGGGTGAGAACAGCTCATGCCTGGACTGGTTAGGTTCCCATAATATACTTTTTGCTTTGTTGCTACAGCAGTTTATGGAAGGCAATTTGGTCCCTGGGGTCTTCTTGGTCGACCCCATCACCCTCTGTATGGTCTTCCTATTCAGAGCTGCTGCTTCATTATACCATGCTGTAATACTGCTGGTGAGGACCCTTTCGGTGTTATTGTGATTGAAGGTTGGTTGTGTGGCTTAGCTGATCCCCCCCCCCCCGCCCCCGCCCTAAGGCGGCTTAGGGAGTAAAGGTGCTGACAAACTTTTATTGGGGATTGATCTGATGTTCTCTTTCCAGCTCGGCCTCCGTCATCCATTTATCACCTATACTTAATCTGCTGGCGTGGTGGTGCAGTGATTAGCACTGCTGCCCCCCCACCTCTTGCAGTGGGGTTCGAGTCTTCGCTGTGACTCCATGCATGTGGAGTTTGCATGTTCTCCCCGTACCTTTGTGGAGTTTCATCTGGGTTCTCCAGTGTTCCTGCCACAGTCCAAAAACATGCCAAGGTCAGTTGGAGCTGCCAGATTGCATGTGTGCCCTGCGATGGGTTGGCACTCTTTCCTGGGTTATTCCCTGCTTTGCACCTGTAGCTTCCATGATCAGGAGTATCTGTGATCCCTGCATAGGAGGAGTGAGTATAGAGAACGGATGAATGCTGATGTGCTGTTATTGACACAAACCCCAAGGTGCTTGTCCTCTCTTTTTGGTTATTATTTGCCGTCTGATTGCGCTTTTGGGAAGGATCAAAAGTTTCTCGCTTTCCAGGTGAGCACACTTGTTAACATCATGCTGTTTGGGGGTGTTTGTCTCCCCCTCTGGCAAACAGGAGAATATGTAGCTTAGTGTGATTTGTAATTTTTGGGTCACAATTTGTAAAAACATCCATTATGCAATTAAAATACTGATAAAATAACCTGAGCATAATGTTTCTTTTTAGAAAATTTAAGAAATCTGTGAAAATACCGGTCCATAAAAATTAGTTTGCTGTTCAGTGGGGTCGCTACCTGCTGCTGTTCTTGTGTTGAACAATACAGTTGAATACAGTGGCATGTATGGCTGAAGCTAATTGGCAGCTGAAGCTAGTAATGCTCTATGCGAGTGCTAGGCTAATGCTAGGAGTTTATAATGCATCTTCTCTGGGAGCAACTCTGCTCTGATGTTTCCAACTCTATTTGCCTACTGCTGCTAAGAATGAAATCCAGATATTAATGTACTGGCATATGTGGCCTTTAATCTTTACAGTTTGAAAAGCGTGGCTCACTTAACTGTGTGCATGACATCCTTTCTTGGCTTTAACTTAGCTGGGTTATTAACTGATCGTTAATTAATAAGGCTCGCTTTTGCCTGTTTGGTGCACTGGAGTGGATGCATCGCCTTTCTGATGTCTGTGGCAGTCTTTGTGTTGACTGTGTTTTTAACTTCCTATCCCAGCAGTGGTGCCTGGCCCAGGGACTGGGACTCGCCCCAGTGGGACAGGAAGCTGCCAGACTGGAGCCTCCCCCCACTCCACAATTCACTTGACCACAGTTGCTCTTGCGTCTACTCAACCCCCCCCCCCTCCCCCCCCCTTTCGGGAGCCATGTCCCGGGAGCAGTTGAACATTGGGGATGTCCTCCCTCTTCTGGAATCCTCCGACTTGCACGAACTTGATGAGATCAAGAGTTTAATTAACGAGCACCTCAGCACAGGTCGGTGCTCTTCCTCCTTCACTTTTGGGGTAATTCAGTCGTTAACTTCGTTGTTTAACATTGGGTCGTCTTTTGTCTTATCGTGTGTGTGTGTGTGTGTGTGTGTGTGTGTGCGTGTGTGAAACAGATCGTGGCTCTGTGCTCCTAAACAGCCTGGTCGATTACTACCTAGAAACGGGCTCCCCTCAGACCCAGCACCTCCTGTCCTCTGTGAGGGAACCACATGACAAGGTAATTAACAGTCAGCGGCCTGCCATCCAGTCACCTGCTTAGTTGGGTCGTGGCCTTCATGAGGAGGGACCAGGACACCAAAAATAAGCTTGTAGTGCAGAGCATCCCTCCAGGGGCTCACAGTTGTCACGGTGCTTTGCTGCCGCCTCTCCCAGTTATGACCCCAGCTTCCCCGGCCAGTAACCACACCCTCCTTTTCATCTCTTAGCATCTTCTGGAAAAGATAAATGAATGCATGAACAAGCAGGCATGCCGCCTTCACGCGCTTACCCTGCTGGGACACATCATCCGCAAGCAGCCTCCCTGGATCCACAAGATTGCTCGCTTCCCTCTTTTCTCCGCGCTGCTAAAATGCCTGAAGGTACGCAGGTCCTGGGGGAGAAAAGGTCCCAGCAAAGTTGCTGTGAAACCAGGAACAAGGTTTCTACTCACAAGCACACTGGTCAGCTGGAGACCAGCTTACGGGGAAGATCTTTTATTTATTTATTGTAGAATCTTGTATTCTGGCATCACTGTCTCGCATTCTCTTGTTGTCATGGCAGTGATTGTGCCTTTCTTTTTCTTTCGGTCGCACAGACGGACTCCAATATCGTAGTGCTTATAACGGGGGTCCTGGTGTTGATCACCCTGCTGCCCATAGTCCCGCAGGTCGGCAAGCAGCATCTTTGCGAGTTCTTCGACATCTTCGGCCGCCTGGCAGCCTGGAGTCCAAAAAATCAAGGTCTGCGACTCTGGTTTAATGCTGTCGCCGTGGTGATGTGTTAAAGTCATATTTAAGTTTGCCAGCCCTTATTTTGGACCGTAGAACCGAAGGCTTGGACATAATCTGCATAAGAGAGGAGGGGATTTCGGGGGATGATGGTGGGATTATAGTGGAAATATGAGACAAGGCGGCACGCTGATGTTTGCTCGCTCTCTGGCCATCTGCTGCATGCAGGTCACGTGACAGACGTTTATCTGATCCACCTGCATGCCAGCGTCTACTCGCTTCTTCACCGGCTCTATGGCATGTTCCCCTGCAACTTCGTCTCCTACCTGCGCTCTCACTACAGTATGAAGGAGAACATGGACACATTTGAGGAGGTGGTCAAGGTGAGCGCAAGGCCTGAGTCGGCACGGTCAAACATGGCAGAATGGTGTTTTACATTTTATACATTTAGCAGATGCTTTTCTCCGAAGTGATGTGCAAGACAGGCAAATAACATTCATGCTGTCAAGGAACAGCTATGCTGAACTTCCTGTGAATGTCCAGTGTACGCAGCACTGGAATTAGAGCTACACAGCAGCTTCTAACAAAGCAAGAACCTAGTAAGACTATTCAGGGACTAGAAGTTCAACATTCGAGGAACGTAACGTGAAAGCTGGACTCTGTTCACTTTCAGCAGACAGGGTCACGATGGGTTTCCTTCTGTAATGTTTAGTGAAGGTATGGATGATTATTGTCTCCATTATTGTGCTTTCATTTACTTCGTAGCCCATGCTGGAACACGTACGGATACACCCGGAATTAGTGACTGGAACCAAGGACCATGAGCTGGACCCCACAAGGTGAGCAACACGCTGATCCTGACCGTCAAGAGAGCGCCCTGGTGCCAGATGAGTCTCATTTTCTCAGAACCGTATCACTCCTCGTGCCCCTTGGCAGGTGGAAGCGGTTCGAGGTCCATGACATCGTCATCGAGTGCGCCAAGGTGTCCCTGGACCCTAAGGAGGCTTCTTGTGAGGAGGGCTACGTGAACATTCCAGAACGCAGTCACCCTCCCTTGAAGCTTCGCTACCTGGACTCCACCACCAGCCCCTACTCTGACCTCCACACCAGCTTCGGTCAGCCCTCACCCAGAGTCCTCAGCACCTGACAGCTCTGTGCCTTTACCTCTCTCTCTAGTAATTGCCCTTTCCTTCCTTATTTTCTCTCTTCCTCAGGAAGCTCTTCCTCAACTTCCTTTTCTGCCCTACGCCAACCCCTCCCACTACCCCTGACCTTACCGTTCCATCAGAGCCCCCAGAGCTCCCGCCGGCAGGTAAGAGCCCCCTCCCCACTGTAAAGAGGTGGAAATGACTAAACTATATTATAGGGCCTTCTTGCATGGCGTGATGACGACTTGGATGCTCACCATTGGGCTGTGAATTTCAGCTTGATATAGCTATACCGGCAATCTAAAAGGACTGTGGTGTTTAGAATTTTAATACTTGTTTTTATTTAGATTTACTTTGTCGTATCTGTCATGAAGACAGATGTTATAGGTAAAAGTGTGTTGTATAAATACCTCTAAATTTTCAATGTCCGTCAAGACTGAAGGTAGCATTCGGAAGTAGCATTAATTCTTGAGGAGTGTGATAGCCTGGTAATCTGCCATGTGAATGAAATTGACACTTCTCTTGTTTACTCTGACACTTCTCATCTTCTCTCTTCATTTTTTTTTTTGTTCCTTCTCAAGTGTCTATTATATGTAGTGGGAGATTTAGTGCTAATTTACCTGCCCCCACCGCCAAAACCAATCACATATTCAAGTGCTGTTGCCCCACTTGGCTAACAGACCCTGGAAATGACATTGGCGTACCGTCACACTCATGCAGCTTGTTGAGCTCAATTTTCCCATACTGGCGATATTTTAAAAACCCTGCCAGTATCTGTTCTGTTCTGAAAGTGTTTTTTTGTTCTTTTTCTTTATTTTCTCTAAAGATTTGTTGGCTAGGTGCTAATATTAACCAACCTTAAGTGAGACTATGATCCGCATGATTTTCTTTTGAGTTGTGTTGCTGAGTGAGGTGTGTTTAACAGAGAGAGGCTACCTCTCTCCCTGCCTGTGTGAGAACACTGGATTGTTTATGCAAAAACACGAAGGATGAAATGAGGGAATGCAATGCGAACACTTATTACCGCATGACCGCCATCTTGTCATGTGACTTGCTGCCATTCAGCTGTGGATTCCTGCTCGGTTCTGATCGATTTCTGTCTGCGTGTGTGATCGCCACGTTTGGAGCAGAATGGTGATGTTGGCACCTCCTCTGGAGGGAAGGACCTCATGTGGAGCCCCTCCTCCGTTTGCGGCATGACCACGCCCCCATCATCCCGTGGCATATCTCCTACGAACATCACTGACCTGTCCCAAAGTGCCTCCTGCCTTCAGGGCCGAGTGCACGGCATGCTGGGTGAGCCCTTTGTAGCCGGCCTCACGGGCGTCTGACTTTGAATGCATGGATGTTTGCATGTCCTGGTTCCTCACGAGTCCCTCTGACAGCAGGTGGCAAACGCACCCCTTGCTCCAGTACCCCGGGTACCTCCTCTTCGACGCCAACGCTCTCTGATGAGTTTATACACATTTCTCTGGCACCCAGTGTAGCGGTGCCACCGAACAAGGTACAGTGCAGATTCCCACTGTATGTCGACAGGTGGGGGGTGTTGGAGAAGAGTATTAAGGGAACTTTGCTGGAGATTGAACAGAATTAGTAAGTGTTCTGGAAATGTGTGTCATCACATGTTGTTGGTGAGGGTATTGTATTGTACTACCTGGAAAACTGTGGTCCAGTTTTATGTAATTCTTTTTGAAGTGGACTTGTTTCAAGTTGCTTTCCATGCTCCTGAGGAAGGCTTGTGTTCTGGTAACTGAAGTTACAAACTACTCCATGACAGAGAGAGATGGAAAGGTATAAAATCCAGACCAAGGTTTTGTTTCAACCAACCAAGAGGCACAGATTACTTGGGTGGTTAGTTGAAACAAAACCTTTGTCTAGATTTCGACTTCCTGGACCTGACCTTTCCACCTCTATCTATCATGGATTAGCTTTGTAACGTCCCCAACACTGCCTGAGGGGTCTAAAGCCCATGTTCATCTGCAGGATGGGCGAGCCATGGAGCACCCCAGACCCAGCCTGGTGAGACAAGAGCCTGTCAGAGAGATGGAGAAGAGCAGGCCTGAGATGGTGCCCCCCAGAGGTCAGCTGCTGAACCCCCGTCCCTTCGCCTCTTCAGCTCTTTCAGCAAATTCCAAATGGAAATAGTTCATGCAGTGAATACTTACATGATTTGGAATATGTAGGAAATGTTTTGATTTGTCAGGCTTGTTTTCTGGATTATACAGAAGAGTTTATGGCTGGAGAATATTCCAGATTGTCTGGAATATTGTAGACCATTTCCTCTGCTTGTTGACAGATGGCTCCACAGAGAGCATGAAGACGATGACCCTGCCAGAGCTGTCCATGTTCATCAAGAAGCAGGAGCTGGAGCTGCGAGAGCGCACAGAAAAGGAGCGAGAAGAGGGTGAGCGACCCCTAGTGGCAGGGAGGGGTACGGCAGTGTGAGCTGTCAGTCTGCATTAGCACCTCTGCCAGGTGTGGGTAGCGCCCGTGTCTGCTTCCCTGCTTAGCATGGCTGTGGAATGCTTAGCGAACAGCTTCTATAAACAGGTGTCCCTGCGCTGCTAGTTGTCCCCTCCCCCCATCTGCTCCTGTCATCACGCTGCCCCCGCACTCTACAGACGCCATCGCGGAGGAGCTGCAGAAGATAACGGCAGAGCAGTGCGAGCCGCCCGTCCTCCGCGGGTTCGACTCCCCTTTCTACCGCACTACAGAAATGCTGACTGGCGTCAGGGAGAAGCCGCAGGTTCCGGTGCTGCCCGGCTTCCCCGCTGAGCCGCAGCACGCTGCCTCCACCCCAGACCGGCCCGATGGGCTCCCTCAGCCCTCTGAGCGCCACGTGCCTTGGTCCTTCACCCCCATCGACCGCTCCCTTCCTGGCCACGCCCCCCACAGCCCATTGGTCCCTGATGAGGAGGCAGCGGGCCTGACCAAGTGTGAGCTCTTGTCCCCCAGTCCGTGCCGGGGCGGTACCATCCCGGCCTACGAGAGCCTGTTTGACCTGGCTCTTCCCAGGGCCGCCCTTCTGTACGTGGCCAGGAGGACGTCGGAGGCCCAGAGGGTAGCTGGAGGGGAGGGGGAGCTGGAGGAGAAAGAGGGGGAGGGCGTGGCTGCCACGTCGCCCCTGGAGGTCCTGGACCGGCTCATCCAGCAGGGCAGTGATGCCCATGACAAGGTGCTCAGGAGGTGAGCTGGGGGGGCTGGAGAGGAAGGCAACTCTGGGGGTTGCCCTCCCTGTGTGTGTCTGTGTTTGTGTGGGTATGTGAGTGAGTGAGTCTCTGTCTCTCTCCCCATATCTGTGTGACTGTGTCTCTGTCAGTCTGTGTGTCTGTCTCGCTCTGTCTGTCTGTCTGTCTGTGCAGCGACGCACGGACAAATACAGAGAGAGAGAGACAGCTCTATCTCTCGCTCTGTCTGTCTCTGTGGTGTCTCCACCTGTGTGCATCTCTGTGCCTCTGTCTGTTTCTGTCTGAGTCTCTCTGCGGCTCTATCTGTCTGTGTGGGTCTGTGTGGCCGCGAAAGCACTCCCTGGACGTGCTCTGGGCGAATCACTTGGAGTTTAAAAACAGTTGCAGTTACTGTCCTCTTTGCCCCATGGTGTTGAGAACGAGCCTGGAATCCCAACAAAGGCTTTTCTGTTCAGTTCTCCACGTACAATCCTGCTTTGGCTGTTTCTCTGTCCCTGAAAAACAGGGCACTTGCATCACTCCTTTTAATGATGAGATTGAATGAGATGGGGTTGTGCAAAGAGGTGTCTGTGTGCAGTCCCCTTTGTTGAGGAATGAGAAGGACTGAACCATCAGAGGGCTGGTGTGGGGGTGTGTGTTTTGGACTGCTCTGCCTGTCTTACAGTTGCATAGTTGGCTGCATACCCCAGGCCCCTCCCTTAAACACTCTTTCATGGTTACTTCTTCCAGACTACCTTTGCCAAGCAAGTCAGCTGACTGGACGCACTTTGGAGGTAAACAACAGAGTATTAAAGTGAAAGGTATTGCGAAAATCAGCAAAAAATTATGGGAATGTTTTGTTTACACTGCTGTAGCTTCGAATGCACACCCAAACCCAAACTGTTATGCGGATTTATACCCGTTCGGGTTTCTTACTTTTAATCGGCGTATTTACATAGACTTTTAGCTTCTAGTGTTTAACACTAGAGCGGTGGAGCTGATTTATCAGTGCTCAGCGCGAATGTCACATAAATAGGCATCTCCACATGCGGCTTGCCGGTTCTGTGAAGGAAGTCCCTGCTGGGAGGGTCTGGGTCAGTATGCAGCATGTCAGCCGGGCTTCCGCTGCTCTTTCCTCGTGATTCGGCCCAGGCTCCGCCCCCCTGGACGAGCTGCACACGCTGCGCAGTCAGCTGATCCTGCTGCACAGCCAGCTGCTGTACGAGCGCTACAAGCGGGAGCAGCACGCCGTGCGCAACCGGCGCCTCCTGCGGCGGATCATCAACGCCACGGCGCTGGAGGAGCAGAATATCGCCATGGTAACGTTTGGTCTTGGCGGACGCCTGCTGCCTGTGCTTTTAGCCCACGCTTACTCAGAATATAAACTCCTGAGCAAAAAAAAATATCCCAAAGCTTAATGTTGTGCAATTTTGGGTTCAGCCCTTTTTGCCCTGGAGTGTAAAATTACTTAATTTTAATTTCTTTTAAAGGACTTTGGATGTGGGAGTCTCGTAGGTTGTATGTCGGGGTCTTTTTTTTTTTTTTTCCGTCTTGGCAATGATCGAGCGTTTCGGTTGTTTTTGTAGCACTCTGTACCAGGCTGCTCATGCCCCGCCCTGCTCGCTCCCCTCCCGCAGAAGGACCAGCTGAAGCTGCAGGACGTGGAGATCCAGTCGCTGCAGGCGAGCCTGCAGGTGGAGCAGCAGCGCTACCAGCAGCTGTGGGAGGACCGGGAGTCGGTGGTGACGCGGCTGCACAGTCAGGTCCGGCAGCTGCAGCAGAGCCGCGACGAGCACTATGCCAGGCACCAGGAGCTGCAGGTACGCTGCCATCGCCATGGTTACGCAGCATGCCGCTGCCATGGTTACGTAGCATGCCCAGCTGTGGAAACGGGTGCGATGGCCTTACCGCGAAGGGGTGCCTGCAAGTAGCATTAGATAAGTGTAAAGACCTAAATACAGAGGTGTCATGACAGCTGCTACATCCCTGACTGGAAGCTCTGGCTGCCCCAGAAGCTGAGTGCAGGCCTTCTGTCTAATGTGATGTCACCAGACCAAGCTGCAGGAGTGTCAGAGGAGGACAGGTGAGCTGGAGGCCGAGCTGCAGAGGGCCAATAATCGGGTGTGCAACACGGGGCACCAGCTGAGCCAGCTGTCCGTCAAGGTGAGGCCCCCTGCCAGCCACGGTGATGTCATTCGTGGGTCTCCTTCACCAGCCACGGTGATGTCATTCGTGGGTCTCCTTCACCAGCCACGGTGATGTCATTAGTGGGTCTCCTTCACCATCACTCTCTGGCCAGGACAGTATGTTAGAGCTTTACAGATGTAAGAAACATGGTGTGGCTGTCTTTTGGTAAAAATTATGCGTGTACATATTTCTGGATATTCTATGCTTGTTTTACCTAAAAACATACATAATAATTCCAAGATGGTTGATTTTGAAGGAGCCTACTATATTATCTGGGTTGATTGGGGGGGGGGGGGGGGGTTGATTGAGCACCTGCTTGCTGAATTATTATTAATTTATTAAATTTGGTAAATGTCTGCTTCAACTCTCTCCCTCTCTGTATTAGCTGACAAACAGCGAGGCCCTGAGGCAACAGATGGGCTTCCTGAATAAACAGCTGCTACTCTTGGGGGAAGTCAACAAGTTTTGTGTGAAGGAGTTGCAGCACTTGGGCCCTGACACAAGAAAGGTACAGAACTTGGGGGGTTTTGGTCTTCAGTACCAGGAGGGGCAGACAGAGAACGCTGGATCCAAGGATTAGCGTAGGTCCCCATCTTTAGAGCTTAAATGGCTTACAAGCTTCACCAGGATGGGTGTGGGCTGGGGTTGTCTTGGCTAAAACGCAGAGAATTAAAGCTTGGATGCTTGTTTAGTAGCAGGAGATGGTTTGATGGCTTGATTGCTATGGCCAGCTAAGGACCTTCACCTTCACGGTTGTGCCTGCTTGTCACAGGAGGCAGAGATGCTGCATGCGTCAACAAGGAAGGAGATCGACAAGCTGCAGCAGAGCATGCTGCAGCAGAGCCAGCGGCTGGAGGCGGCGCAGCAGCGCATCGGGGATCTGGAGGTGCAGCTGACCAAGAAGGAGCACCTCATCGTAGAGCAGAAGCTGTTCCTGGAGGATGTCAAGAGCCAGGCCAAGTACAGCTTTTACCTTTTGACATCTGGGGAAGGGTCAGGAAGGTGCTAAACTTAACCAAGGAGAGATGGCTGTCTCTGTTGCCCCTCTGACGGTCTTTAATTCATTTCGGCTCATTTTTATAGTGTCTTTCACAACGCAGCTGCCCCAAGGCACTTAAAATGGCAGGATGTTAGTACATAGATACTTAATGGTTCTTGATATAGGAAGAACAGAAGAAAGAAACATGACAGAACATGGTCAAGGAGAGGAACCAAAACCACCATATGGAAGAGAAAAATCTCTAGGTGTCCAAGGTCAACTGGCTGCGCAACCACCCTAGCCATGCAAATGTTATATAATGCAAGAAAATGCTCATGCTTTTATAAATATAAGGTGTATACTGTGGTCAGCATCCATGATTGGGCCAGTTCTCCATGTTCTAATGACCTAATGACAATGTCTACGCCTGTCTTCTAGAGGGCAGCTGCAGGCCTCGGAAAATAGGTACCAGGCCCAAAAGCAAGTCTCCCAGCTCCTACAGACAGAGCTCCTCCAGCTCTACAGCCAAGTGGAGACAGAAAGCCCTTCTTCTGGCAGCCTACCAGCGGAGGGCGGCGCTGAGCCTCTGGAAGCCACAGAATTCAGGTGAGAGTAAAGCTGGGCAATATAACCTCGGATTAACATCACAATTGATTGAAAATTTTACCTCGATTGCAATTGATGAACGTTTTTTTTTTTTATCTTTTTCGGCCTCATATTTCATTGATAAGGTTTGTAGTGCAAATATACTCAAATATTAAAGCTGGGATATTTTTCCTAATGAAAGACTGTATATCTCCAAGCTTTTAAAATAGTTGGATGAAATACACACAGATGAACTATTTATGGTTATTCATTAATTGTTTTGAGCAACTGAAATCAAAGCACACGTTGCTTGAAATGAAAACGTCTTATGAAAAAGGTCACATCTTAGCATTTTGCATTTCTTACAAACAAACTATTTCTAGTGATCGTGTCTCTGGGTGAAATTGATCACTATAAGTGGATGATCATTATGACAGATTTCTTTTTCTTTGTCTCAGGCAGATTACCATGTAATTGACATTTGTATATTCATTACATGAATATAAGGCAATGAAAAGGACAGTGTCACTATTTACTGAATTTTATTGACACTTTCAAAATACAGTACAGTTGTTTTAAATGCTTTTCAAATTACAGCACTGCACAAATTACTGAACTGTGTATAATTCAAATACGCTGCAGTACCATACATAAAACATGGCTTTTTGGCATTTCACTGCTGCATCTCTGGCTCATTTGTGGCAGTTTCTTTGAGTATATTTGTCATTGAAAGAAAATGATTTTTTTCTGGGCAACGTACCATTAGCCTCTGCTAGCTAGCGAGAAGCAGGCAGGTTACTGCAAGGCAAAGTACCCAAGTGGAAAAAAAGACATAATTAAAATTTTTCCATATGTTATGTAGAAGACCCTAAATGAACACTGTAAGCAGACTACTTGATTAGGATAAACAAATTATTTAAACCGTATTTGTACAGGAATGATTCTTCCCCAAGCTTCCCCAGTTTATCACTATAACCATGATCACTATAAGCAGTTTCTACCGTATTTTAAATATTGCTAATGTTGAAACCGATTGGTGGTATTACCTTTGGTAGCTCAGACTGTTTTTCCATTCCGTTGTATTGACTTTTGACCTGTTTTTGTTCGTTGTCCTCTTCACTAAAGCCACAATGTGTTCAAACGACGGGTGCGGCATTTTTCTTTTGTACAAGCTGCCGGAGTTGCTCTGTCAGCTCGGTGTTTGAGTTCGCCTCCATGGTTACTACCATGTCACAGATTGGACAGGACAGTGTCATGTGACAAAAACACGCAATAGTATGTTTTTAAGGGGACAGTACATGAGCACACACTGGGGAAAGTATTAACAGAATTAAAATTTAAAAAAACAAAGCAACCGGCCAAGATTGTAAATGGTAAATGGACTGCATTTATATAGCGCTTTTCTACTCTTACGAGTACTCAAAGCGCTTTACAATTTATGC